>JAPDOI010000141.1:1347500-1531223 GCA_029168955.1 Aplectana chamaeleonis | reverse complement strand
GCAGTCGCGTAGTATACGTATGAATTTTTCCGCAATCTTCTTCTCTTCGCGACAAGCATCTTGACAGTCGAAAGGCTGTCCAAACTCTGCGATTAATAGAGAAACAACCTTTTCAGGACGGAAAACCATCGCGAATAATCAATAGGCGGTAGACGGCGCGTGAACGGGAAAATCTCATGATCTCTCTAATCAATCTATCACAAGCACCGTTGATTAACAGTCCACTCAGACTGCACCTGACTAGAGTCACTTAAACATTCTATTGTGGGTGCAAGTGCTCCAACAGAGATAAAAAAGTTTTTCTCTCCATTTTCAACGCCAAACGAAGAGAAAACAACGCAATTCTTCCATCAAGGCAACAGAATGCGTCGAGAGAATGTGTCTAGAATTGTATTTCCGAAACCTGATTATATGTGCGAAAGTGGTAAAAATGTCGAAGGTAAGAAAATCATTAAATTCCGAGGAGAAAACTAAAAATGCAAAAATACCGCACAGCTCGGGGATCGAACCTTCCATAGCTCATTCACGAAGCGAGAGCTTTACCACTATACCACGGCCGCCATACCGTGGGATGATTACCCCGCGTAGACGTGTCCCCTCTTCTGCGGGGAGCAAACTTCGGCGGGTCACAGCGCTCTCTGTGGGAGGTCTAGGCAGGTAGTATTGATATATGTTTACTACCTTACCTGGACCTACAATCGTGTATACATCTCACTCCGAATGGCTACTATGGCTAATTGTGGTTCCCTTGTAAGAAACAAAATGAAAGTTGACAAAACAGGCATTTATAAAAATCTCGATAATGGGGGTGGGGCGGGCGGACACTAAGCCATAACTTGTTTTTGAGTGTTTTCTCCAACTTTTCACTTTTGTATACTTTTGTGATGGCCAGATATACCTTCTCAATAGCACAAATACCGTTTTTATCGCGAACCCTGCCTTTAAGTAAATCATGAATGAGCTTCAGAATGATTAAACATCTTTTTATTCAATGCTTGTATCGTTTTTGGTTAATAAACTTTTTTGAAAACAAATAGGCGCAATAATTATACACAAGCCAATGGGTTATGTTAGCACTAATGAACCCTACTATAATTTTGTATGTGAGAATTGGAAATGATTTGGTTCCGCGGAAATCTGCAGAGAGCGTTTATTGGAGAAAGGAATGCGATTCTGAATGCCTTGTTAAATTATGGGAGCAAAGCTAGGATGGAAGCATAAAAAGCGCTTTAGGTAGCCGCATTGATAGTGCACAGTAATTATCCTTCATAATGGAAAAATCCAGAATGAATTCAATTCAAAAATGTCTCAGTTCACTTGACAAATCCGGCCTATTGTTGGCTATCACACTTGTTTGGATAAAAAAAAAACGCAAATTGTTGGGGTCGCTCCATGCAATGGCCAGCCATGGCACTCATGCTCAGACGATCGTGAGGTTGTAAATCAGCATACAAGGCCAAGACAAGGAATGTTTAGGCGTGATGATGAACGCATTCTGAATAGCGTTGAAATCTTCGACACAGTTACGATGGAGTGGACACAAGCATCCCCGATGAATACTAGTCGCAGTGTTTTGTCAGTGATTTCTTGTGGCGGTGCGGATGGAAACGCGATGTATGCTATTGGGGGGTCTGTTTATTTCTTCTACGAGTCTGATGTTCTTTAGCTTCCATAAGTCTTCAGGATCGACAAGACGAGTCTCTCTACGGTGGAAATCTACAGAGCCGATACTTATGATTGGGAGTTCTCAACGTCGCTCGGATCTCCTAGACATTCACTTGGCGTGGGTGTACTCCCAATTCCGCCAAGTATGCGCGATGAAAGGGATTCTCAGTAGAAGCTGAGGGGAAATTCCAAAGGTAAGCTACATTGTGATGCTTCCGTTTGTAAACATCCCTGAAGGGGACTGAGTTTCAAAGTTCCAAGTGAAGCTGATGCACGCATATGTAGAAAGATCATAAGCATTTGTGCTGCCTCGAACAAAACCAGAAGTGTCGGATCTCCTGCGAACATCAAATCTGCCTCAAATGTCCTTCATGCAATCCTCCCTCAGCTCCGAGAATAGAGGTGAGGGCTGTGCACGCGTCCCGCAAAGAGGTGCAGAGAGGCCAGAAAGTGCCTTAGGCGCTATTCATACTACTCAACGCCAGCGCGGCACGCGCGTGCCACGCTGGCTTTGAGTAGTATGAAGAGCGCCTAAAATAGGCCTCCACGAAAAATCAAGGAGTCAGTTCTTTTGCGTTTTGCGAAATGTTATCAGAGATGTCTTCGATTAACGAATATCTCTTTTCTTCTGTTTTTTTTCATGCATGAATTGAGTTGAATTCGTCTGAAACTCCGTGAATAGTCAGCCTCCATCGTGTTGCGCGATAGGTCACATAAACACAGCGCACACTGGATCGCACGCGAACACATTGATATGGAAGGGAGCATTGATTGATAGTTTCAATGTAAACACGTTAGAAATATAATGTATAGTGGGGTCCTCCAAGAGTGTCTCATTTACTTATCAATGAGAAGCGGTCGATTGGAGATCGGCATCGAGCGTGCTGGCATGGGATTCATGCACATTGGTCTTCAGCCGACCGCTTCTTATTGATAAGTGAATGAGACACTCTTGGTGGACTCCACTATATATATAAATCAAAACCATGAACATGTTTATCCAACCGGAAAACTAGTCCATGTGATAGAATAATGTCACTGAAATACGACGTTGTATTGCGTTTCTCACTGTTTCTTCGTAATTTTGGAAACGGAGGCCAACGCCTTGATTTATGTGAAAAACTCGGAAATGAAAATCATCGTGAACACTGCCTTTGAACATTCTCTACACTACTGATTTTGCAATTCGATAGTTCAGGTCAAATCGCTCACGTCGAACAATCGAATAATCGAATCCAACCGATCTACGAATCAATTTCTTGCTGGTATTCCTATGATAACATTCACTGAAGGATCCCGAACTATATTTATGTTACTATACACTTATGTGGTGAATATTTTCACAGTTGCCTTGCGTTTTGCCTTGGGTTTTTACATGCTTGCTGACCGCCATTCTGGCTTACTACTATTTCTCTGCCAACGCGTAGCTGGATGCCTCACCTGAGGGCGCGGCCTGAAACGCCGCCCCGTTCCATGTAGTGGTAAATTACGGGTTTTGGCTACGATAGCTAAAACCCGCATATTCTTTGTGTCGAGGCTACAAGGGTGCAGATTCTGCGCGTATTCTGAAAACTAAGGCTAAATTCGAAACATTGATCTCTCTGACGCTAAACCCGTGTATTCTCGCTATAATTTTGTAGCGAGAATTCACGGACCAGCGACAGCCTGCGTTGAAATGCAATCTCAAACCCGCGCTGGCTACGCGGAACGCAGGGAAACCGTTCGAACAGTGTTGGTCCAGTTATATCGCTGAGTAATTACTCGACACTCTGTTGCTGGTCGTGAATGCTGGCCACGTGTCGCTCTCTGGAAGCCCTTGCTTAAAATAGTTTTGATCGCTGGGATGCTGCAGGCCGTGGGGAAAAACGGCGATGCATACGATCGCAGCTGGGACCGCCTTTCTAGTACTCAGATAGAGATATCACACTTTCCGCGGTACTACTAGTCGACGTCCCGTAAACTTTCTCGCGAAAGGCCAGTAGAACGGTCTAGGGCAGTCGGCAGCGCCGTTTGGTTGACTGCCCGTACACAGTGAACAAGCACCCTGCGTGCTGCTACCGCCTCACGGCTAACCTGATGACTGACAGAAGACAGTCCTAAAACCGTTCGCGGCACATTTAAACCACCTTTGAGTAAAGGTCTGTTAAAACGAAATCTCAAAAACCCGCTTCTGGGGATTTCATCTTAAACTGCTCTTCACAAATAAGGGATGAGCTTTTACGGGGAAGCTCCCTACACCAACTAATCCTTGCAGTCGTCCCATTCCCAGATGCCATTAACGGGCAGTGATTCACCTGCCCGAGACCAGCGTCGCACACCGCGCGTGTTTTAGGAAGAGTCTCAACACAGCGTTCTCTGCTCAGCAAACGTCCATTGGCTCCACTCTATTATGTGGTGCAATGATGATTCCAATGTGGGAATCGATGAGTGAGTGTTCGATGGCCTGCAGGAATAGCCGACTGCCCGCCGACACTCCGCGGAAGATGGGAAAGCCTCTCTCTCCGCGGCAAGTGGGGCGCTGTGTCACGCCCACAAAATTGGGGCTGCGCAAAGTCGACTAGCCCGACTTGGTCGGCGGGAAGTGGGCTGTTTTTATCTGAGTACGGATCAAGACTGGGTGGGTGGGTCGATCGACCGATTGCTGCAACGAGAATAAGCGTAGGATATGCGGGTGCTGTAGCGAGAATTTACGTAGAATATGCGGGCACTGTATCTGAAATTTCATCAAATGAGGCTAAACTTTCCGTAATTCACGTAAATTCTCGTGTCAAAATTAGAATAAATGCGTCCGAAACCCTGGACATTTTGGTTTCCGTGTGAGGCATCTAGCTACGCGTTGGCGGAGTTGTTTCAAACTCAATATGTACCTCGAACCCTACGGCTGTACTTAGGTCTGTAAAAATTATGGACGATCTCGTTCCTAATGCACGTCCTAATTTTAGTTCAGCGAATATGGAGAAAACGTCCGGTCGTATGATAAGGAATAGGGTTCAAATCTGTAAGGTGGAGGAAGAAATCAATCAACATTATAGCAGCTTTAACATTAGGAAGGCGGGGGGGGGGTAGGGCTTTCAAGGGGCTAAAATTATCGTTTCAACTGTTTTCTGATTTTCAGGTTAGCACGAGCCAAGTGAAAGTTTTCGAAAATCTCGTCCATATTTTTTTCTTTGAGGTTTTTTCTTTAAATTGATAGATAAAACAGATCGCATTCTCTTCCATACAGGCGATCGTTTTCTCATATGTGCTAAATTGAAATTAGGACCAGCTCTCAGGAGTTTTTTTTCTCAAATTTTTCATGTTTCTCCACGTCCCTACACAATACCTTCGGAGCCTGCCACTGCAATGTCTTGTTGAAAGCCTTCTACAACTGTTTCCTAGCTTTGTTAGATTGCCACACAAATATAATGTACTTATGTGCCTTGTAATACATTAAGTTTGATTGGAATGAAGATGTAGTCGTTCCTTCTCGTTTGAGGAGAGAAAATTTATTGTGTTCGAGCTAGTGGTTGGCGGCTACGCTCAATTGGCATTCACAGCGAGATACTCTTCAGAATGATTATGCACGCTTCGAAAATTTACTTCAGGTTAAGAAAATGCGAACTTCTCTACGGAATCTGTTGAATCGTTCAAGATAAAGCTGAGGCAGCGAAAACTGTGAGCGTCAAGGGGGTAAATTGCCGAACTCGAACGGAGGCCTACTTTGAAAACAAGTGTGGAATATACGTCGGATCAGGGGAGGAGCAAGGAATGTCTCCAGCTTCGAAGCAGTATGGGATGTTCTCACTGCAGCACTCTCTCTCCCAATTCCCGCACAGCAGATAACATGATTGGTGTTTTTGAACTCTTCTTTTCATCGTATATAAACCCGATTTAGAAAATGTAGTGTATATAGACAGCTAAGCAGTTGAAATGAGTGGTGAAAAATAGGGGACTTAAAGAAGGGGGTGGTGTACGCTCTCTTTTAGACGCACAAAGTGATTCTGAAGTTTTGCGCTCTCTTCCTTGAGTCTCAAACGTTGTTTACGGCGTCCGGCGCTCCCTCACATCGGTCTCACACACTTCCTACGGCGCACTCTCCCTCGGGTCTCACACATTTAATACGGCGCCCGGCGCACTCCCACTTCGCTCCCCCACACCTTCGACGGCGTCCGGCGTGCTCTCACTCTGGTCCCGCACACTTTCTACGGCGTGATTATAGCAAGGTTAGAACTGGGGATTTCATTCAGCTGTTTACATCGTAGCGGTGATGTCGTGCCGCTCTGCGTCGCACTACGATGCGGGCGTGAGCAGGGGCGGCATGCATGAACGCCGAGAAGAAGGTCAGGGAGCCGCTCCGCGTACTCCGTGCGAAGCGTCGAGATAGAGGTGACCCGAAAAACATGCCGTCGGCTTGAAGTTGGGACGCAAACTCACTACACACAGCAAAACCCACGCCTAACAGCTGTTTTTTGATTTGGTCATTATATAAAACGGCTTTATTTCTGTGAAACTTTAGAGCCAGAAAAAATTATGCAAAAACTAATCAACTATAAAGAAATCGAAAAAGCCCGAAGTTAAGCACGTTTAAAATTAAAAACAAAAACGGTTAGGCGGGGAGTTCACCGTGCGTTATGAGGTTGCGTCCTTACATCAAGTGGACGGCATGTTTTCAGATCAACTCTGCTCGACGCTTCGCACGAAGGACGCGGAGCGGCTCCCTGACCTCCTTCGCAGCATTCATGAATACCGTCCCAGAATAGCTCAAAATAACGCAATGACAAGTGGAAAACGGGGATTGAGTGGCTTCCTGTCGGGCAGAGACTGACAACAAAGTGTAACAAAAGTTTTGTGCTCTGGCTGCATTGATTTCCAACAGTGTGGAGCATCGCTCATTGAGACCAATACCCATTGTTGCCACGCGTCCCATATAGCGGCAAGTAAGCTTCCAGCCTAACGTTGTCTGGGTATTGCTGTCCAGATGGTTTTTACCCAAGCAGAGACAAGAATAGGTCCTGTTGTTAGAAACAACCATTCTAGTCAAATTAGAGTATTCTCATGGGCAGTAATGGCGATACCCATTGTGTAACCTGTGGAGACATTTCACAGGCCATTTGATGTAATTATAGTCATACCATTATAATAATTAATTAGCAGCGGCGCTGCTTTGAAGAAGGCGGTACCAGCCTTTGCCTTGTCAATCCCTGCCATAATTGACAGCTCAAAACCTTAATAGGTTGGTACCGCCCCTGAGATGTTGTATAAATAGGAAATTATTTGTAGTATAACCATCGTCTATTTTCTTGCTATAAAGCAATATATATTCGTACTAAACGACTCTACGCAGCCGTATACAAATTGGTGCATCGGCCGTTGGAAGACCTACCTATATTCATCTGCTTTCCTTGTGAGTACTACTTGTGAGTACCCGGGAAAGTTAGATCATACGCTACATCTCTGCTCTCCTAGCGCGTACTACCAGTGAGTACCCGGGAAGCAACAGCATCGCTTTTCCTAGTGCGTACTACCAGTGAGTACCCGGAAAGCAATCATCCTCGCTTTCTAGTGCGTACTACCAGTGAGTACCCGGAAGCAAGAACCTTCGCCTTCCTAGTGCGTACTACCAGTGAGTACCCGGGAAGCAACAGCATCGCTTTTCCTAGTGCGTACTACCAGTAAGTACCCGGGAAAGCAATCATCCTCGCTTTCTAGTGCGTACTACCAGTGAGTACCCGGGAAGCAAGAACCTTCGCCTTCCTAGTGCGTACTACCAGTGAGTGCCCGGGAAGCAACAGCATCAAGTTTTTCCTAGTGCGTACTACCAGTAAGTACCCGGGAAAGCAATCATCCTCGCTTTCTAGTGCGTACTACCAGTGAGTACCCGGGAAGCAAGAACCTTCGCCTTCCTAGTGCGTACTACCAGTGAGTACCCGGGAAGCAACAACATTGCCTTTCCAAGTGCGTACTACTAGTGAGTACCCGGGAAAGCAACAACCTTCGCCTTCCTAGTGCGTACCAGTGAGTACCCGGGAAGCAACAGCATCGCTTTTCGCGTACTACCAGTGAGTACCCGGGAAAGTAATCAACTCCGCTTCTCCTTGTGCGTACTACCAGTGAGTACCCGGGAAAGCGACAGAGCTGAATCCCAACTCAGAAGGAGGAGCAAAAAAGCAATTCTTCCCATCATCTCCTCAACACAGGAGTCCGAAGAGTTAAAAAAAAAAACTTTCCACGAGTGTTCTCCTCCTGTGAGAAAACCGGAAAGCTATACCAATTTCCTTTAATCAACTGGGAGAAGACTAAAGTTTTGAGCGACCTCTCCGTGAGAGACCCGAAACCACTTGAAAAAAGTCCCGCGTGGCAGGCAACATACTACTTCAAAGCCACAAGCAACTCTATTTGCAAGAAAAAATGGCGGAACTGCAACTGTGTTCAAGAAAAAATGGCGGAACTGTGTTCAAAAACAAAATAACAAGCGCTTGCGAATACTTGAAGAAAAAGGAAGCACAAGTTGAGCGCTTGGATAATCCGTTCACGTTCCCCACAGACAAAGTAGAATGTGAAGCATTTATCAGAGAAGAATCGGCCACCATAAACACTCTCCGAAGAAGTGTCAAAAAAGCGAAGGAAAACCTCGATAACCAGGTAAAAACTGCTCTGGAATGCATATCGATGAGAACGGATCAGAAGGAAAGAGAAAAGCTCATGAGTGAAATGAATAAGCATCTGGAAGAGGATACCAACAGCTTGGACATCACGGTAATGGAATGGCTAGATCAAATCGAGTTCAGAAAAGAGGAGCTCGAGCAACAAGCAGCCTTGATTAGGAACTCGAATCCAAATTCGTCTCATAGCAGCCAAAATATGGACGCTGGATTTATTAGGCTACCTCAAGCCAATATTGCAGAACGAAGTATTCAAGTTCGCCGCCCTCTACTTGAAGTTCCATCCTTCTCTGGAAACTTCAGGGAGTTCAACACTTTCTGGTCAGTATTTGAATCGCTTATACATAGTGATAAAGAACTATCTGACACAGAAAAATTTCTGTTTCTCAAGCAAGCTGTTAAAGGAAAGGCTGCGACCGCTATCCATAGCATCCCAGTAAGTGGAGAAAAATACCAGACGGCTGTCAATATCTTGAAGAAGCAGTTCGACAAATCTGCTAGCATGGCAGATATTCTTATCAATGAAATCGAGCGGATTCCACAAGCTAACGACAACCCAAGAAGCTGCAGAGAAACGTTCGAAGCCATTGTTTCTCGTGTTACAAACTTGGAGCAAACAGGAGTGTCAATGAATGCAGACCGAATATGGCGACATATGATCCTGTCAAAATTCCTGGAAGCCATCTGCAACAAGGTTATCCAAAAAGAAATCGAAGCTGGTACGTCTTTCGTCGTGCAGACCATAATATCGTCGATTGAAGATCTCATCACCCTTCAAGAAACAACGTTATTGACAACCAGATCACTTTTCGGTAACGGCAGCCGAGGAACCAATAATCTCCAAGAATCCCGCACAAGGAAGACAAATCATGAGATTGGAAGAAAAATCAGAACACAAGCATTCTGCCTATGTGGGGAAATCCATTCGCCATACAAGTGTACTAAATGCACAACTCCGGATACACGGCGCACAGAAGCTCGTCGACAAAGAGTGTGTTGGAAATGCTTCGAGAAGTCGCACAAATCAGCGGATTGCAGAAGGTTTGGGCCTTGCCCCAAGTGTAAGGAGCCACATCATACAGCGCTCTGCATAAAGACAAGGAACCAGCCTGAGGTCGTCAATATCCCTCAATTACGATATAGCCAGCCATCGATACCAGGTAATTCTCGGATACCACCTCACGCGGCATATCAGCCACCTGCAACTGTTGCTCGACAATATAAAGCGCCGGTGGCACGACCACATCAACCGTCGTCACAAAAAACAAGTAGCCAGATACAAGCGAATCTGAATCCTCCCAACGAGCAGGAAGAAGTGATCACGGATTCGACGTAGCAGGTCTATCACCAATGTGTTCTGCAAACAGCCTCGGCACTTATATTCAACGAGAAAGAGATGGACTACCAACCAGTTACATTACTACTGGATTCTGGAGCTCAGAGGAGTTTTATAAAGACTTATCTCGAAAACTCGTTAGGACTTCCTGTGTTGAGCTCATCATCTTTCACAACCACAGGAATGAGAGAAATGAAGGAAGTCTTCAAATCAAACGAGGTTCGAATAACGCTGAAAACAATGCATGGTTCGAGCAAACTGAGGCAGGTATCAGTTCATACAAAGGATAAACTGACCACGGCTATACAAAGAGCTGAGCTGTCAGATGAAGACAAAAAAGTTATCGAAGAACGAAATATTGCTGTCGCTCAAGAAAATCTGTCCATGTCTGATGTATCACCGGACATATTAATTGGGCAAGATCTGCTCAACATGGTTATCAGACATGACCAACCAACGATAAGGCTACCATCTGGTCTCATGCTGACCCCCACTATTTTCGGATATACGATTTCTGGAACCAGCGGTGTAGCTCTGGCTAAAAAACCAGACGAATTCCGTTATGGAGCACTCGTAGTAGCCACTCCGGTCGCCACACTCCTACGCGACGAATACAAAAAAGACATAAAACACTTGTACGAATTGGAGTCCGTCGGTATAAATACGGATAATGACTCGGATGAGGTATCTGCAATAAGATTCATGGAAGAATATCGGAAGTCAATTGTCATAAAGGATGGATGTATAACGGCAGGATTTCCGTTCACAGAAGACGTGAGTCATCTTAAAAACAACTTCAATGTAGCCATCCGTCGACTACAAAGCCTTTGGCGAGTTCTTCATGGAGACAACGAAAATTTACATCTCTATCATGATACCATTATGAGCTACTTTCGCGATGGAATAATAGAAGATTTCAATGAGCAAGAAACTGGAATAACAACATTCTACCTTCCCCACAGACACGTGTGGACACCAACAAAATCCACTAAGCTGAGAATCGTATTCGATGCCTCTTCGCAAATGAAGAATGAACTTAGCTTAAATGATGTCATCTCCGAAGGATATTCTCTTACTCCACTTATTCATGAGGTTCTGTTGCGATTCCGCACCTATGAGTACACAATGACAGCTGATATTCAAAAAGCCTTCCTACAAATAAGGCTACCTATCAATCATAGGGATGCAACACGCTTTCTTTGGATCAAGGACCTGAACCGACCTGCTGAAGGAGAAAACCTCAGATACTTCAGATTCTGTAGGGTACCATTCGGCATAAATGCAGGACCAGCCATCCTTAATCAGTCTCTACTCAAGCACATCGAGGAATCAGCATCTCCGATTAGCCGCGAGCTGTCTAACTCACTATATGTCGATAATGTTTTACTGGAAGGCAAAACAGCCGAGGAACTGATCCAGAAATACAAGGAGTCCAAACAGATTTTTTCATCAATAGGAATGAATCTTCGAGATTACATTTCAAACTCTCCCTCGGTCAACGATAAAATTGACCAAGAGGATAAAGCAGCAAGTGTGGAAACAAGGATTCTTGGTATCAACTGGAAAGCGGTGGAAGATACACTTTTATTTAAGTGCATCGAGAAAGCCAATACCAAAATATCCAAACGAACCGTGCTCAGCCAACTGAACGGTTACTGCTACGACCCACTTGGATTGCTGGCACCATTGATGACACCAGCTAAAGTGTTTCTACAGGATCTACACAAGCAGAAGATTGGATGGGACGAGGATCTGTCACCACCCGACCAAGATCTATGGAGGGTTATCAAATCCAATATCACAGGATTTGATAGAACGGTACCTAGAAAGGTGGCAGATCGGTCGCCTTCCTCCAAACATATTCTCTCCATATTCGTAGATAGCTCCAATGAGTATACGCATGCTGCCTGTACATCACTACGGTATTCAAGGATGGAAATAGGGATACACGCCTCTTCACGGCTAAATCCAAGGTTGCCCCAATAAAGAAGGAGCAAACAATACCACGCGTCGAACTATTATCCATCTTTATTGGATTGAGTCTAGCCGAATCTACAGTCCAAAAAATCGACGTCAAATTTGAGGAAATCAACCTCTTCAGCGATTCAACTATAGCATTATGTTGGACACAAGGGAATAAAGACTTCCGCCAACTGTCTCGAAATTAGTACAAAAAATCGGACAAGTTGTTAGAAGGCTGTCGATTGAAACAAGGTGACCTTCTTCCACGTCCCAACAGCGGACAATATTGCCGACTGTGCAACTCGCGGAACAACCAAGGAGGAACTAATGAATCATAGATGGTGGCATGGACCAGAGTGGCTAAACCAGTCAGATGAACAACGGCCAGTAAAGAGCTACAGACTTAACCCGTAACGACCTCGACGAAGAGGAAGACGAAGTTATCGCTCAAGCAATCAGTAGTCAAGCAGATACAATGGAACCACTATGGCCAACGGAAAAAATTGGCAGTTACTCCAAGCTAACGCGAATTGTAGCATACTGCCTACGCTTTATACGGAAGGTTAGCAAACAGAAATATCTACCCTTGGATCAAACTGGCCTACAAACGGAGACTCCATCGGCGGATGAAATGAAACAAGCAGAAATTCTAATCATACAACAGGAACAAAAAATCCATGATGCTCAATCGATTCTGCGAGACAAAAGACTAAATGTCAACTATGACAGCAAAAGGATCCTTCGAAAATTCGGCCGTCTGCAAAATGCTGATATCGGATACGATGCGAACAATCCTATCTATATTCCGAGACAAAGCAAGCTGGTGCGACTACTTGCCGACGATCTGCATCGAAGATTCTCACATTGTGGAGTAAATCATTTACTCTTCAATATTCGAAGACGTTTTTGGATACCTCAAGAAAGGACGCTCTGCAAGAGAGTTCTGAAGGATTGCGTCATCTGCAGGCGGTTCAACGCAGCCCCTACAGATACCCTAGTGAAGGTCCACTGCCGTCCAGAGCGAGTTACGCAATCGCCTCCATTCACAACCACGGGTGTCGACTTTATGGGACCTATAATTATCAAGTCTACGACTGAAGAAGACATGAAATGCTATGTCGCATTATTCACGTGTTTAGTAACGCGTCTCGTCCATTTGGAAGTAACGATGGATCTGTCTGCGAAAAGTTTTATACTTGCTCTAAAAAGATTCATCGCACGGCGAGGTGTACCACAGAAAATTCTGAGTGATAACGGTACCAACTTCCACCTAACAGCATCTCTACTAAACAACCCTGCCAGTCAAGAGCAGGAGAGAGGAGAAGACGGTGATGAACTCTCGTTATTCCTAGCAGAACATCGAATAGCATGGAACTTCATTCCCCCATCCTCTCCATGGATGGGTGGTGTATGGGAACGCATGGTCGGCACGGTAAAGCGTTCACTGTTAAAGACTATCGGTCGACGCAAGCTCACAGCGGAATTTCTACATACAACGCTTTGCGAAATAGAAAGCATTGTGAATTCGAGGCCGCTTACAACTATTGGTGACCGGAACTATCCATATGAAGCCCTGAGACCAATCGATTTCATCTACAAAGACATCCGGCACGGAACGATGCAACTGTCATCTGCAGATGATGAAGACGACGTTGAGTTTCAGCCAACACCTGAACTGGCTTCTCAAAAAGCAGCAAAGCAAGCAATCTCAGAAACTGAAAAAATCACGAAGAAGTTCTGGACTATATGGAAACACGAATATCTCATGGAGTTACGTGATCGGCATCAAATGTATGCGAACCATAAGGCAACAAATCGAGAACCATGCGTAGGAGACGTTGTGCTGCTAGACGAAGATAACCATACAGGCCGAGGACAATGGCCAATGGCAATAATAATCAGTCTAGTCTACAGTAGAGACGGAGCGATTCGAAGCGTTGTCGTACGTACAAGCGCTGGTAGAGAGCTTCAAAGGCCTCTCAGCAGGATTATTCCGCTAGAAATCCGCTCTGTAAGTGTAACGGACGAGGAAGCTGTTCAGGAAACACTACCGCAAGAAAACGAAAAGGCCAGGAAACCACCTCGCAGGAAAATCCAGCCGGAACCGACAGAATTGCGGAAACAACCTCCAAGAGTAGTCAAGAAGAATACCAACTACAGGGAAGCAGAAAACCATTCAAGCGCAAGAAGAGCACTTGGATCGTCAACTTTCCTTATGATCACGTTGTGTATCATGGCAGTACTCGGATTCAAAACAGCATCGGCAACAACGATATCATGCTCACAAAAAGGAGTCGCAGTGAAAAACACATTACCAGTGGAGGCACAACTGTGTGTTAACTACAAAGAATGTATCGTAATTCCACCACTAATAAATGAAACGGAAATACCTCTACCGTTTCATTATCTCATCGGCCAGCACACAGTACAATGGCGGCAGATTTTCAAATCTGAGCAGCAAACAGAAACGATTGTCTGTCCTGCAGGAGAAATTTATTGGAAAAATAAACTGCATACTCTGTGCAGAATTTCTGGCAAATCCGCATTGTGCTCCAACGCTGGCAATAGCCGTTCTTGCCACTCTTATTGCGATACTCATAACACCAGTTGCAGTACTTTGCTATGCAATAACACAAGGACTGCTGTCGAAAGCAAATAGAAGAAAACATCATCGACCGAATTGTACAACACTGAATATAGAAAATGATGCTATGGAAATGGAGATTATGGAGCCAACACTTCATCCGCCAAGATCAAAGATGATAGTGTTCAGTGTCGCGATCGTCTTTTTAATCTTCAGTACAGATGCGTGTCAGTATTCACACACCATCAACGTGAACAGCACTATATGCCTTCATTCAGCTGTCAACGTGAGCTGCCGCGATGTGCTGGAAAATACGATCACCCTGAGTGAGAAGCGCCGAGAAGCATGTTTCCGACTGAGAAATGAAAACAAAACAGTCGGCACCTGGAGCACGTCATCCTTACCTGCAATCCAGTGGTGTTATTTTACACACGTGATGCGGAAATCATCACCCAATCAGCTAAGCGATGTCATCTGGCTGGATCATGCTCATCGCAGACGTGCAGTCACACCAGCAGAAGGACAGTTATTCCAGAACTACAGCCCACCTACGAATTTCCAGGAATTTCCCGCTGTTCAACATCGTGCGGTGGAATTGGATGTGGATGCCTGTTGCCAACCCCAGGTTGCCTATTTTCTCGCACATTCGCCAAGTCGAAGAGCAACAGAATATACGAAGTATTCCACTGTCCAACCTGGCAAGAATCCGCACTGGTAAAATACACCTATAACAGCGGAAGCGGGAAAAGGAGTTCGGAAACGTTCAAATTGATCTCACAAACCACTCGAACGCTACAGGGAGCAAATCTCACGCTGGAATTCGTCACTACACCGACAATTCCTCTTCTGAACCTGGTATTTATACAATCACTCAATGCCAATAGATCAGAAGTAGCGATCATCGAAAACGACGACATCTTCGCTTTGCGTTGCCCGACGAGAAAAAGTGCAATTAACGCAACGGACTGCGATGTTGAAGACACATGCAAGTGTTTTCCCACTGAAACGGAAGCAAACTGCATATGCAAGAATGTTAACATAACGGAAAAGATCAATTCGATGGAAACCAGACTCCCATTATCGACGTCAGTTCTTCATCTGCGAGACGACTTCGGTAGTATTCACGGAATCAGCCACGATTCAGTTGTTGACCTCACAATCACCACTCTGGCAAAATGGCGATCAGAAACAATGATCGATGATGAGGACTGTGACGTAGCGGTATCAGAGATGCATGGCTGTTATAACTGCATAACTGGAGCAGAAGTTACATTCTCTTGCCACTCATTACGTGCAATAATGCTGGAGATTGAATGTTCTCAAAATATGTATGCAGTCATATGCAACGCATCAACTGCCCATACGGTTGTGAGAATTCATGCGATAGCTCCGAAATATGAGGATACATGTCAGGCGAAATGCGGGACAAAATCGCATTCCATCAAATTGACTGGAACTCTGGCATATTATCCGAAATGGAAAGTTTCCTTAGAAAATCACAACGAGGAGGCAACTCACGTCAATATGATAAATTTGCCGAACATAAGCCATCTCATGGACGTTGCAATAGAGAATTGGAAAACAGCTATGTTCGCATTCATTGCAGTGGCAGTATTCGTGGGAACAGCTACACTAATGATTCCCAGGATTATCAGCAAGATTCTATGCTAAAGGCAAGAAGACACACCACCAACCCTTGAATGATGAACATCACGTCAGCTTATTATCTTTCCATGCCACTAGGAACACTTCACACCTCTCACACCACGACTCGCAGGATCCTTTTCAGCTCCCAGGACCTCCCGCATATATAAGGATCGGTTGATTCGATGTATCAAACCCATCCAACTACGTCAGTATGCACCTGAATCTGTACCCCAGCCTGAAGAGGACCTCCTCGACCTCGACATCTCTGCTTATATCTCCGACGAACAGCCTGTTGACAGTCAGCTGGTAACCGACCAAACGGCTGAGTCCAATAAGCGTCATTCTAGAAGACAAAGAAAACGCTTTGCCGACCCCGTTGTCGAACAGCCTGCCACTAAAAAGGCTAACAACCTTTCGACTGCTATTCCGACTCCCAGGGTGACCTTGCGTCCATTGCTAGTGTCGCGAGATCACCTGGGCCATCTATCGCCCGAAGATATGAGAGATATCTTCTTCACCATTCTGGATGGCATCAATGACATCAAGAAGAAGAACGAGAGACTAGAGGATCGTTTGAGACAGATGGAGATCACTCTGCAGCGGGTCGACGTGCGTAGCCGGCAGGTCACGGAGCAACCTAAGAATCGGGTGCTAGATACATCGGGGAGCCCCTCCACGGGATGCCCCTTTGTCCCGAGGACTAGGTACTGCGAAATGTGCTTTATGGCCGGACACCAGGCTTCGGGATGCCGCTCCAAAGCAAAAATGAATCCGGCTCACGTGGAAGACATTTATAATAGTAAAGGTATTTGTAAAAAATGCCATTGTATCCATAAGTTGTAAATGTTTAGGATGTGATGTGATTATGTATTCATTAATGTAAATATTGTATAATTATAATAATTGTTTAGGTATGGTGGTGATCTTGACCTTTTTGCATTCAATGATTATTGTAAATAATTGATGTATTGTTAGTATATTATGAATGAATTATTAATGATCATGTAGTGTAATGGTCTTGGCAATTGAAGTTCTATTGTTAACACGCCAAGGCTAACTTTGGTCGCCGCCCAGTGTTGTTAGAAACAACCATTCTAGTCAAATTAGAGTATTCTCATGGGCAGTAATGGCGATACCCATTGTGTAACCTGTGGAGACATTTCACAGGCCATTTGATGTAATTATAGTCATACCATAATAATAATTAATTAGCAGCGGCGCTGCTTTGAAGAAGGCGGTACCAGCCTTTGCCTTGTCAATCCCTGCCATAATTGGCAGCTCAAAACCTTAATAGGTTGGTACCGCCCCTGAGATGTTGTATAAATAGGAAATTATTTGTAGTATAACCATCGTCTATATTGTTGCTATAAGCAATAATTATTCGTACTACACGACTCTACGCAGCCGTATACTTCCAAAGGTCCATTCACCAATAACTGTTAGTGAGCGGCCAGTTGTTTGGTTATTATAACTCGGATTTCTGGCTTCCCGGTTCTCTGACCTCACTTTGTGCAAAGTTGAGAATTTCTCATGTATCACGAATTTCTCCCCTTCAACCGCCCCTTCTATGTGTGTACGTGTAAGGGTGAAGGAAAAAGACAGACAGAACCGCTTTGTTAGATTTTCGGACTTAAGTGAGTATTCTGAAACTGAGCTTGTTGCTAAGTTATTCGTTGTGCAGTCCGAATAGACGATCTTACTGTGATTCGCTCATAGTGAAAAAGGCATGCATCGGCGGTAAAAAAAATCGGCCCCAATCGGTTGCATGGATCGAAGGTTCTGTTCCAAAAATCCTACTTCGGGCTGGACTAAGCTGTCTGCACCTGCATCAATTTGCCCAACGGGTCACATTAATAAGCTTCTGTCGATCGAGGTTGCACATCTTTGTTTCCAGCGCTTCTCTGATTGCGGGCTTCTGAGCGATCTACATATCATTCCTTAGTAATAAAGGATAGTGGTGTCCGTTCGTCCGTCCGTCCGTCCGTCCGTCCGTCCGTCCGTCCGTCCGTCCGTCCGTCCGTCCGTCCGTCCGTCCGTCCGTCCGTCCATCCGTCCGTCCGTCCGTCCGTCCGTCCGTCCGTCCGTCCGTCCGTCCGTCCGTCCGTCCGTCCGTCCGTCCGTCCGTCCGTCCGTCCGTCCGTCCGTCCGTCCGTCCGTCCGTCCGTCCGTCCGTCCGTCCGTCCGTCCGTCCGTCCGTCCGTCCGTCCGTCCGTCCGTCCGTCCGTCCGTCCCTCCGTCCGTCCGTCCGTCCGTCCGTCCGTCCGTCCGTCCGTCCGTCCGTCCGTCCGTCCGTCAGTCAGCCAGTCAGTCAGTCAGTCAGTCAGTCTGTCAGTCTACGGTGTGCATTCTGTAATTGCAGACTTTTCTGTTTTAGAAGGGTTACGCCCGAAACAACCGAACGGGACGTCGTAGAAAGTCAGAGGGACACCAGCGGGAGTGCGCCGGACGCCGAAAAAATGTGCGGGACCCCAATGGCAGTGCGCCGAGTGCCGTAGAAAGTGTATGGGACCCATTCAAGAGCGGTGGACGCCGAAAAAATGTGTGGGGCCCTAGTGGCAGTCCGCCTGACGTATGCGGGGCTCATTTAGGAGTGCGCCGGATGCCATATTAAGTGTTCGGGACCCATGTAAGAGTGCGCCGGACGCCATAGAAAATGTACGGGACCCATGTAAGAGTGCGCCGGACGCCATAGAAAATGTACGGGACCCGTGTTAGAGTGCGCCGGACGTCATATAGTGTGCGGGACCCATCTGGGAGTGCGCCGGACGCCATATAAAATGTGCGGGATCCATGTAAGAGTGAGCCGGACGCCATATAAAGTGAGCGGGACACATGTAAGAGTGCGCCGGACGCATAATTCAAATTGCGGGACCCATGTAAGAGTGCGCCGGACGCCACAGAAAGTGTACGGAACCCATGTAAGAGCGCCGGACGCCATATAAAGTGTGCGGGACCCATGTAATAGTCCTTCGAACGCCATAGAAAGTGTATGGGACCTACGTAAGAGTGCTCCGGACGTCATATAAAGTGTGCGGGCTCCATTTAAGAGTGCGCCGAACGCTATAGAAAGTGTACGGGACCCATGTAAGAGTGCGCCGGACGTCATATAAAGTGTGCGGGCTCCAATTAAGAGTGCGCCGAACGCTATAGAAAGTGTACGGGACCCATGTTAGAGTGCGCCGGATGTCATATAAAGTGTGCGGAACCCATCTGGGAGTGCGCCGGACGCCATATAAAATGTGCGGTATCCATGTAAGAGTGCTTTGAACGCTATAGAAAGTGCATGGGACCTACGTAAGAGTGCTCCGGACGCCATGAAAAATGGGCAGGACCCATGCTAGAGAGCGCCGGACGTCATATAAAGTGTGCGGGCCCCATATAAGAGTGCGCCGAACGCCATGGAAAGTGTACGGGACCCATGCTAGAGAGCGCCGGACGTCATATAAAGTGTGCGGGACCCATGTAAGAGAGCGCCGGACGCCATATTAAGCGTTCGGGACCCATGTAAGAGTGCGCCGGACGCCATAGAAAATGTACGGGACCCATGTAAGAGTACGCCGTACGCCATAGAAAATGTACGGGGCCCGTGTTAGACTGCGCCGTACGCCATGAAAAATGTGCGGGACCCATGTTAGAGGACGCCGGACGTCATATAAAGTGTGCGGGACCCATGTGGGAGTGCGCCGGACGCCATAGAAAATGTGCGGGACCCATGTAAGAGTGCGCCGGACGCCATAGAAAATCCACGGGACCCATGTATGAGTGCGCCGGACGCCATACAAAGTGTGCGGGACCTGTTTGAGAGCACACAGGACGCCATAGAATGTGTGCGGGACCTATGTAGGGAAGCGCCGAACGCCTTAGAAAGTGTAGGGGACCCATGTAGGAAAGCGCCGGACGCCGTAGAAAGTGTGCTCGACCTCAGGGCGAGTGATCCGGACGCCGTAGAAAGTGTGCGGTGCTAAGTAGCAACGCGCAGGACGCCGCAGAAAGAAGTATGCCCTTGAAACGAGCTCTAAAACGCTAATCTACAGGACTTCCCGCGCTTCGGATTGATTTTGTGTGCGTGCACAACTGAAGCAGATTGATTGCTTTTCTCGGTATAGTCTGTCTTTCCATGTGTCCACATGTGCGGCTGGCAATTTAATGTCTACAACAAAATATATTGGGGTTAAATAATTTCTGAGCCGATTCTATATATGGAAAGATAACTTGATATTTTCCGCCGGAGGCGAAAATTCGGGTGCCTGGGGGCGAAGCCCCCAACCAGCCGTCAGGCGGGCGGAGCCCGCAGGACGGCTGGTAAGTAAATAAGTACGGGTAATTGGTGCAGATCACAATCAATGACAAAGTTTGCGTTTCGAGTATGGTGACAAGTTTCAAGTCTCCCTCTTTAACGCAGCTGCTGTATAACGTATTAGAGCTCTTTGAACCGTCGCTCGGAAATGAGTTACATAAACATAGTTGCATAAACGTGCAGGAATTGGGTTATCTCAGGTAGGTTTGCCGTATGCAGCTACCACATGTCGTTTTGAAGTTACATCTCTTTGCGACCGTCGCTCGGAGTCGAGTTACATAACTACATGAACTTTGTGAACATGCAACAACTGGCTAAATAACCTTCATTCTTGACCTACACTATAATCCATCACAAACACAGGGGAAACACGACAAATAAGCGATTTCGCAGTCACTATTCTCTTTATTCTCGTTCTCCATTGCTCTCTTCATCGCTCTTAGCAACAATCGGGCAGATGCCTGGAATTCCATTTCGAAAGAATTATCTGGAAGGCAAATTTCACAATAAAAATCACATCCTAATTGTCGGTGTTTTTTGTAGGCTAGTCCACGATGTAGAGTTCAATTGAAAAAAAAGGTAACGCAAAACCCTAAGTTCAAGAAACAAACTGTTTGAAAAGCCCCTCCCCCCCCAAATATTTTAAGGGCAGTGATAGCGATGAAAAAAAGTTGTGGGAGTAAACCGTAAAAGTCAGCTCTATCCGCAAACGGCTAAAAGACTACGACGGTTCCGCGGTAAGAATTAAACTAAAAATAGGGTTATTGGGATTCTAAGTTGCCAATTCTGCACAGCTCTGTTCAAATAGATCGCAGTCTCATGTGTGTGAAGTCAAAATTCATTGACGTTAACACGCAGAAATAAACGCAAATTTAGCTTTCGAAAACAGTTGAACATTGTAACCAAGCACTCCATTCAATGTTTTAACTAGGTGAGGACAAAAATTTTTGATCAGGCCAGTCCGAAGGAAGCTGGTCATTGATTGGATTCCAATTTCAAGCCAGATGATGTTCTGGATATTAGAGATCATCGATGCCGGCGGTGTGGAAAGGGCTGCTCCACCATAAAAGGAAGGAAAGTCCAGGCTTAAAATTTGGCCCAAACAGAACCTTTTCCGCGATTTTCTCTCCTAGGTCCTACTCCTCTGCATCCAGTAAAGGGTTTAAAGAAGGAAAGAAGGCAGGCATATTTTATTGCGACCACTGCCTTGAATTACATATGCGTGTTTGTTGTGCTTGGCCCAAAGCGGAATTTGCGAACCCAAATGTCGGTAATGGTTATGCGCACTATACTTTGACCGAATCGAATGATTCGAAAAATCATTCGATTGAAAAAGTCGACTTCGAATTATTCGAAAAGTCGAATATTCGAAAAAGGCAAATTCCCGAATCATTCGAAAAGTCGAATATTCGAAAAGTTCAAAATCCCGAATTATTCGAGAAGTCGAATATTCGAAAACGTCAAAATTCCGAATTATTCGAAAAGTCGAATATTCGAAACGTTCAAAATCCCGAATTATTCGAAAAGTCGAATATTCGAAAAGCTTCAAATCCCGAATTATTCGAAAAGTCGAATATTCGAAAAGTTCAAATTCCCGAATTATTCGAAAAGTCGAATAATCGAAAAGTCCAAAATCCCGAATTATTCGAAAAGTCGAATATTCGAAAACTTCAAAATCCTGAATTATTCGAAAAGTCGAATATTCGAAAAATCCAGAATTCCGAATTATTCGAAAAGTCGAATATTCGAAAAAAATTTGAAAATGTAAAAGTATAATGCGCACGAGCTTCTTATGTACGTACAATCGCCATAGATCCTACTGAGACTTTGCGTTCACTGTTTAAGGTCGGCGCACGTACGGTGTCACATGGTATAACATTGGTGCACCGAACTTGCGCTAACCTCCAGTGAGAACGCAAAGTCTCATCAAGATTCATGCTGACGGTAAACACCTTTGATTTCTTTTCCTTTGAGAATTTGCTGAGATGGAGAGTATTACGATAAAAATTAAACAACGGTTCCTCTCTCTAGATAACTGTTGCATGACGTGGCCGGGTTGCTCCAATGGGTCGGCTAAACCACGAAATTTCGCCCACTTTTTGAATGTTTTTCTGTCGTTTTTTGATCCCTTATTCCCTTAGAGCGACACGAAACTCAAGACCACTCGGCAAAAATTCCAAACTTTACCATGGGGAACACTGACTTTGTGAACACTAAACCTATTAACATGCTCAGTGGCTTATTTTTAGGCAGTAAATCACACTCTGGTCAGATAAACCATCAACATATGGTTCTAAAATTACTTTGTGTAAGCAACTCGTAGGTTTCTCATATGTCACAATACATTCAGCAGTTGTCTCTTATGGAGACTTTATTATTGGACAGTAACATACCTGTTTCGGAGCAGATCCAGTCCACATTCTGTGTTATGTCCACGAATCTATTTACTATACCTGAAAATACAGTTATGTGTCATCTTTACAAGTTCAGTGTGATTATTTAGTATGTGTCTTTCTTGAAATACCGGTAATTCAGTAAATCACAGGTCTGGAACTACAAAACTCTTCTTAAACACACACACAGGATCACTAGTTGTTTCTTCAAGGCCATTGTCAACGAATGTATGTATGTTTTTTGAGCTTCCTTCCAGATTCGAAGTTGCTTCACGTCAAAAGGTGCTGTGAAAATCTGGTAGTCAGCTTCGAATTCAATCTTTGGCAGACTTTTTTCTGAAGGAATTTCCTATGGTTGGTTGGGTACTTGAAGCACTTCTTATGGTCTGTTCATACAAAGCGATTACCGCACGCTGGTGTGACAGAGCGTTTGCTCAAAAAAATCAGAGAGGTGCTTTAATAACGCACACGGCACTGAACATTTCGCACTTTAAAAAGCGTTTTTATGTGTATATAGTTCGGTCCGTGGCGTGTGTCCTCAAGAAAAAAACGTTTAAATTCAAACCGCGGCGGTTTAATTCTCAGAGATTGATATTTAAACCGCCACGCCAGCAGCGGTTTGAATTTACACGTTTTTTCTTGAGGACACAGGCCGCGGATCTAACCATACGTGGATGGACTGCTACGCTCAGGCTATCGATTATACTTTTGAAACGCTTTTGTCTGAAGGTGTGGACCCTTTGCAACCGTCAGAGTGTACCTTCATGTCCAACAAAAAACAATACTCCCTGCCACCAGGCCAGACGTTTAGCCACTCAGCTCACGCTAACGGAATTTATATGCTTCTCCGTCATCACATATGGTTTCCGTTTTTTGATTTAGTCTGACGCATGGACCAGGTGGCTGGCCGTGCTGGGTTGGCGGCCTCACAGAAGAATGGGTTTCGATTCGCGCGGGGTGATCTACCGTCGCAGCCCCGTCCACTCATCATACTAAAATTATTATCACGCGAACTCGGTGCTGAATAAATAGTCTGCCCCCCCCCCTTGAAACACCAGTGCCCGTAATCACGAAACACTGGGAGCCTTCCGGGAAGGTCCAAAGTTCACCCGCTGTTGGACGAGTTTCCGATCTATGTACCCGGCAGGTAAACAGGAAGGCTACCTGCTACATGGCGGGTAGACAAAAAGGTTCCTAGCCCCCTAGCGGGTGGACGGAGAGTGTTGCGGCTGCCTGCTATGTCGATCTCACCTTGCAGAAAATGATCAATATGTACTGGCAGGCAGCGCGCGCTTCGGCCGTCCACTCGCACAGCTAAGGGCGGGCATGCTGTGCCCGCCGGAATGCATTGATAGCGGGGATGAGACACAGCACTTTCTTACCAGGCGGTCTCCCCTCCGTCTCTGCAGGTGGCTACCCATGTCTGTCTCTGCTCTGACAGGTGGCGAAGAGGAGGCCGCCACTATTGAAATCTCGACAGAGGGGCCACAAAACAGGTGGCCATTTGGCGGGTACGGGAAGGTTACGCCTCCTTCCTGCGCCCGCCGTTTAATGAATACGGCCACAGATGGAACTTGTTGATGGTAGCTGTCACACACGCATGGAAAGGAATCCACGCTGACTATGTAGCCACAGCGCTCACAGACGAGAAGAGACTTGACGTCTGTTCGAACGCCCAGTTAGCGTTCCTTTACATACTCTTGGGAAAACAACGAGTACTCCAGTAGGTACAATACCTGCGCTAAGTTTTGTAAAAACGAGCATCTGGAAAACTTGGCAAAAAAGCGTCCGATGCATGCAACTTTTTTGAATGAAGACTTTTTTGAATTCTGAAAACGCTATCATATTCACAGAATAAATTGTTACCTAATCATGTCACTTGTGAGCCGAAGTTCCTTAAGAGCACTTCGTTTTTGAAGGAAATAGTTTTTGCAATCGTTTTTCGTCGCGCGCGGCGAATGCGGCGAAACTTTGAGCAGTATTTGTACAAGTAATGGAAGAGCAATCTGTATGTTTTCTTCAGAAATTAGGTGCAGGTGGAAGAATCTCAAGGTTTGTTTAGGTTGAATTTTTGAAATCCTTCATTTTTGAGTGCGGGGATTTCGCAACAAAACTCCGAGTTTTCAGGTAGTTCTCAAGCGTGTTTAATTAAGGATTTCAAAAATTCAACCTGAACAAACCCTCTCTCACCTGCACCTAATTTCTGAAGAAAACATACAGATTGCTCTTCCATTACTTGTACAAATACTGCTCAAAGTTTCGCCGCATTCGCCGCGCGCGACGTTTTTTGAAAAACGATTGCAAAAACTATTTCCTTCAAAAACGAAGTGCTCTTAAGGAACTTCGGCACACAAGTGACATGATTAGGTAGCAATTTATTCTGTGAATATGATAGCGTTTTCAGAATTCAAAAAAGTCTTCGTTCAACAAAGTTACATGCATCGGACGCTTTTTTGCCAAGTTTGCCAGATGCTCCCCGTTTTTACAAAACTTAGCGCGGGTATTGTACTTAAAACGATATAACATATGCCGGACCTGTGCATCAGTGGACTGTTGCGGTATTCTCACGAGCGGAACATACCTAAAGGCCTTCCTGTAAAGGCCACACCAAATATACAAGTACAACTGGAAATATCTGTCTTTTCGGGACGAGCCGGATAGCTTCTTGCTGATTGATCAACCAAAAAGTAGTAATTTCTATTTTACCATGGCGCGAGCTCTATCTTGAATGAGTACGATTGCCACGACGAAAAGTGTGAGGAAACCTCTACAAGGCGATTGGTGGTAATACATTAACGAGATGCCAAGCAGGGCTAGGCACCACTTCCGATTATTGTAGGAAGTGGGTCCAAAAGGCGTACGAACGCCAACTGCGAAGATAGGTGAATTCTCCCTTACCTACTAGGCTAGACCATCGAACCCGTAAATCATGATTATATGATTCTACTGCATACACATTACTTTACAAGTTTCACGTACATCTAGCCCTATCATGAAGTAAGCTTGGTTCCGCTCATATTTCCGTAGAGAAACAGAAACAGTACCTTCAGCTGTAGGATCACACATAACGGAGGAACCACTTGTGATGCCAACGACGGTGGCTTTTTCTCCATCATCCTACTGGAAGAGAGGTCCGCCACTGTCACCCTAAAAACACAATTTAGTGAATGGAGCTTCATTCCTGAACACTCATTTAGAAGTGGCGCACATAGGTGAAACCTCTGATAAATTCAGATGATGTCAGACCTTTTTTGGCGAATGTCCCAGAGGTGGCACAAGAAAAGCCTTTTATGAGGTCGGAGCCTAACAGGCGCAAACATATTTCTATCGCATTTCCTGATTCCTAACAACGAGGTTCCACTCTTGATAGTCACTTCCTAATGTGCAGCCATGGATCTCACACATACCGCACAAATCGAATTTTTCTCCTTTGCTGCTATAATCCATTTGCCCGTGGATTGCAGTGGGTTCAATTTGACTTCCCTCATTTCTCTGTTCTCGAACTCATCAATCGGCTGTCCAGGCGCTGAAAAAAGCTCTTCTCAGGAGACCTGCCCTAATTTTGAACATTAGGAACTAGGGACGTTAATCAAATCCAGAGCGCGGAAACAATTCGGCTGGCACACGTGACGCGGGCGGCGGGAAACCGCTGTGCGTACGTCGCCATTGGAGCGCGTTAACCGAGCGCCAACTATTTTTCATGTCAGAGGCATCATGGTTAACGCGCCCTAACGACGACGTACGTACAGCGGTATTCCGCCGCGTAGGTCACGTGTGCTAGCCGAGCTGCTCCCGCGCTGTGGATTCTATCAACATCCCGAAACTCCGTTTTCGTGGGCTCAGGAACTTATTCCCTTCCATGCTATTAATATATGTAGATATTGCTTCCCATTTCAGTGTGATGGCCCGAAATCACACTATTTCTATAATCGCTCTCAAAACAGTTGTGTAACACAACAAAATTCTAAGTTGAATTAAGTTGAGTTTGTTCAATGGAGGTCAGTATGGGAGCATTGAGAGGGCGTCTACATTAGCATTACAGAGAACAGAACTTTCTGGCCACAGCTTCGCAACCATGTGAGCAGGCTCTAGTAAACTCTTTCATCAAATATCCTCCAAGAACTCTTTTCTTTTTCGAAACTTCCAAACAGCGGAAACAAACCGTTGTGGTTCTCTATGAGGAAGCGCTTTTGGCTCCATAAAGGACTTTGATTATGTGAGTGCCGATAAAATATGTATATATTCATGTGAACCTAATAGCTATCATTAAAAGGGGAGATGATGTTAAATTGTTTTAGGGAACCAGTCAATTCATCCTCGTAAAATACCACAACGGTTTGTTTCCGCTGTTTGGAAGTTTCGAAAAAGAAAAGAGTTCTTGGAGGATATTGTTCATTTTTTGTAGACTCTCCTCATTCCGCTTTCCTATTGTTCCCTTTTTGTTGAAGCATTTGTAACGCTAACCAAACCACTTCTGCTTGGGAGACCCTTTTTACAGAATTGTTCACTTTTTCTTGATATTACGCTGTAATATCCCATGCAAGAATTTCGAACAAAGACCTCTTCATCTCCCCACTAGATCAGTCCTCTTTCTGTGGTCACAAGAATCAATGACCCAAACTGTTGTAAAACTATCTCAGAAAAATCACTCGATGTGGCTGACAAGACCGATGTTCACATGATATTAGCTAAGAAATGAATGATATCCATGATATCGTTCCACATAATTCATTCATATTGATCGCGTCAGCCACATCTGGCTACACCGGGTGTTATTTGCACCTTCCATGTTTTTCATACGTATCGAACGGGTCGGCCACGGTGATTTTCTCAACCAACTCTGACAGGGACCTTAGGCCGCGGTTATAGTTGGTCGCCCAGACGTAGCCAGCCCGGTCGATAATCATGAAAGCCTGCTGGCCTACAGCCGGATGCAGAATATGCCTGCAGTTCTTCGCTTTCAAATGAAACTAACTTAAAACCGGGACAGTCAGAAACTACCTTCCATTCCATCTGGACACTTTCACATCAGTGGAACAAAGCAGTTTTACATACTCATTATTTCGTTTCCGTTGCCCCATTCCTTCGCAGAACAGCCGCTTCGATTCCATGAATCTGATATGAAAAAGCTCTGCTGAGCTGCGAATGGAGATAGTTCTAACAATTTGTTTTTGAATTTGGATGCTAATAAGCAAGTACCATTTATTGCAGAAAAAATCAGTAGGCTGGTGAAGAAGGAAGAGGGAGCACTCAAAATGGGGTTGTGTGAATGACCTTACGAAACTGAAAAGCAGCCTGGCAACATGACCTGACATGACTCACATAACATCTCAAACTTTCTGCTTGCTATGCTTGTCATCCTTACACTTTTACAAAAGTTTTGCAAGGTGTTCTCTCCTGCGCAAATTCCGGGGCATAATTTCTCGGATGGCTAGCATCGAGTCTGGGCTCCTGCTCACTCTACGGGGTGGTCTTCACAACTTTTCGGATGAGCAGCAACGGGTCCCGAACACCTGCCCACTATCCGGGTTTCCACGACGTCCCGATGACTTCATCAAAAGCTCGAAGCACTTTTCACGACGTCCCGATGACGTCATCAGAAGCCCTAGACGGGGGGGGGGTCACCCACGATTTTCCCATGAAAATGAATGGAAAACCTGATAAAAGATGTTTGATGCTGCTATCAGTCATTGTTGTTGATGAAGTTCTGTAGAAATACTTCGATTGATAGCGTTATAGATCGGTGGTTCATTCCATTTCTGACTTGAATCTTGAGTGCCCCCCCACCGTCTAGGATAGTCCCGCACTTCTCATGATGTCCCGATGACGTCATCAGAAGCCCGAAGCACTCTTGGGACTATCCTAGACGGGGGGGGGGCACCCACGACTTTCTCATGAAAATGAATGGAAACCTTGATAAAAGGTGCTTGATGCTGCTATCAGTCATTGTTGTTGATGAAGCTCTGTAGAAATACTTCGATTGATAGCGTTATAGATCGGTGGTTCATTCCATTTCTGACTTGAATCTTGAGTGCCCCCCCGTCTAGGATAGTCCCGCACTTCTCACGATGTCCCGATGACGTCATCAGAAGCCCGAAGCACTCTTGGGACTATCCTAGACGGGGGGGGGGCACCGACGACTTTCTTATGAAAGTGAATGGAAACCTCGATAAAAGGTACTTGATGCTGCTATCTGTCATTGTTGTTGATGAAGTTGTGTAGAAATACTTTGATTGATAGCGTTACAGATCGGTGGTTCATTCCATTTCTGACTTGAATCTTGAGTGCCCCCCCCCCCGGCTTGGGTAGTCCCGCACTTCTCACGATGTCCCGATGACGTCATAAGAAGCCCGAAGCACTCTTGGGACTATCCTAGACGGGGGGGGGCACCCACGACTTTCTCATGAAAGTGAATGGAAACCTTGATAAAAGGTACTTGATGCTGCTATCAGTCATTGTTGTTGATGAAGTTGTGTAGAAATACTTTGATTGATAGCGTTATAGATCGGTGGTTCATTCCATTTCTGACTTGAATCTTGAGTGCCCCCGTCTGGGGTAGGCCCGCACTTATCACGATGTCCCTATGACGTCATCAGAAGACCGAAGCACTCTTGGGACTATCCTAGACGGGGGGGGGGCACCCACGACTTTCTCATGAAAGTGAATGGAAACCTTGATAAAAGGTGCTCGATGCTGCTATCAGTCATTGTTGTTGATGAAGTTGTGTAGAAACACTTTGATTGATAGCGTTATAGATCGGTGGTTCATTCCATTTCTGACTTGAATCTTGAGTGCCCCCCCCCCGTCTAGGATAGTCCCGCACTTCTCACGATGTCCCGATGACGTCTTCAGAAGGCCGGAGCACCCTTGGGACTATCCTAGACGGGGCACCATGACTTTCTCATGAAAATGAATGGAAACCCTGATAAAAGATGTTTGATGCTGCTATCACTCATTGTTGTTGATGAAGCTCTGTAGAAATACTTTGATTGATAGCGTTATAGATCGGTGGTTCATTCCATTTCTGACTTGAATCTTGAGTGCCCCCCCCGTCTGGGGTAGGCCCGCACTTCTCACGATGTCTAGATGACGTCATCAGAAGCCCGAAGCACTCTTGGGACTATCCTAGACGGGGGGGGGCACCCACGACTTTCTCATGAAAGTGAATGGAAACCTTGATAAAAGGTGCTTGATGCTGCTATCAGTCATTGTTGTTGATGAAGTTGTGTAGAAATACTTTGATTGATAGCGTTATAGATCGGTGGTTCATTCCATTTCTGACTTGAATCTTGAGTGCCCCCCCCCCCCGTCTAGGATAGTCCCGCACTTCTCACGATGTCCCGATGACGTCATCAGAAGCCCGAAGCACTCTTGGGACTATCCTAGACGGGGGGGGGCACCCGCGACTTTCTCATGAAAGTGAATGGAAACCCTGATAAAAGGTACTTGATGCTGCTATCAGTCATTGTTGTTGATGAAGTTGTGTAGAAATACTTTGATTGATAGCGTTATAGATCGGTGGTTCATTCCATTTCTGACTTGAATCTTGAGTGCCCCCACCCGTCTAGGATAGTCCCGCACTTCTCACGATGTCCCGATGACGTCATCAGAAGCCCGAAGCACTCTTGGGACTATCCTAGACGGGGCACCTACGACTTTCTCATGAAAGTGAATGGAAACCTTGATAAAAGGTGCTTGATGCTGCTATCAGTCATTGTTGTTGATGAAGTTGTGTAGAAATACTTTGATTGATAGCGTTATAGATCGGTGGTTCATTCCATTTCTGACTTGAATCTTAGTGCCCCCGTCTAGGATAGACCCGCACTTCTCACGATGTCCCGATGACGTCATCAGAAGCCCGAAGCACTCTTGGGACTATCCTAGACGGGGGGGGGGCACCCACGACTTTCTCATGAAAGTGAATGGAAACCTTGATAAAAGGTGCTTGATGCTGCTATCAGTCATTGTTGTTGATGAAGTTGTGTAGAAATACTTTGATTGATAGCGTTATAGATCGGTGGTTCATTCCATTTCTGACTTGAATCTTGAGTGCCCCCACCCGTCTAGGATAGTCCCGCACTTCTCACGATGTCCCGATGACGTCATCAGAAGCCCGAAGCACTCTTGGGACTATCCTAGACGGGGGGGGGCACCCGCGACTTTCTCATGAAAGTGAATGGAAACCCTGATAAAAGGTACTTGATGCTGCTATCAGTCATTGTTGTTGATGAAGTTGTGTAGAAATACTTTGATTGATAGCGTTATAGATCGGTGGTTCATTCCATTTCTGACTTGAATCTTGAGTGCCCCCACCCGTCTAGGATAGTCCCGCACTTCTCACGATGTCCCGATGACGTCATCAGAAGCCCGAAGCACTCTTGGGACTATCCTAGACGGGGGGGGGGCACCCACGACTTTCTCATGAAAGTGAATGGAAACCTTGATAAAAGGTGCTTGATGCTGCTATCAGTCATTGTTGTTGATGAAGTTGTGTAGAAATACTTTGATTGATAGCGTTATAGATCGGTGGTTCATTCCATTTCTGACTTGAATCTTGAGTGCCCCCGTCTAGGATAGACCCGCACTTCTCACGATGTCCCGATGACGTCATCAGAAGCCCGAAGCACTCTTGGGACTATCCTAGACGGGGCACCCACGACTTTCTCATGAAAGTGAATGGAAACCTTGATAAAAGGTGCTTGATGCTGCTATCAGTCATTGTTGTTGATGAAGTTGTGTAGAAATACTTTGATTGATAGCCTTATAGATCGGTGGTTCATTCCATTTCTGACTTGAATCTTGAGTGCCCCCCCCCGGCTAGGATAGTCCCGCCCCTCTCACGATGTCCCGATGACGTCATCAGAAGCCCGAAGCACTCTTGGGACTATCCTAGACGGGGGGGGGGCACCCACGACTTTCTCATGAAAATGAATGGAAACCCTGATAAAAGATGTTTGATGCTGCTATCACTCATTGTTGTTGATGAAGCTCTGTAGAAATATTTCGATTGATAGCGTTATAGATCAGTGGTTCATTCCATTTCTGACTTGAATCTTGAGTCCCCCCCCCCCCCGTCTAGGATAGTCCCGCACTTCTCATGATGTCCCGATGACGTCATCAGAAGCCCGAAGCACTCTTGGGACTATCCTAGACGGGGGGGGGGCACCCACGACTTTCTCATGAAAATGAATGGAAACCCTGATAAAAGATGTTTGATGCTGCTATCACTCATTGTTGTTGATGAAGTTGTGTAGAGATACTTTGATTGATAGCGTTATAGATCGGTGGTTCATTCCATTTCTGACTTGAATCTTGAGTGCCCCCACCCGTCTAGGATAGTCCCGCACTTCTCACGATGTCCCGATGACGTCATCAGAAGCCCGAAGCACTCTTGGGACTATCCTAGACGGGGGGGGCACCCACGACTTTCTCATGAAAGTGAATGGAAACCTTTATAAAAGGTACTTGATGCTGCTATCAGTCATTGTTGTTGATGAAGTTGTGTAGAAATACTTTGATTGATAGCGTTATAGATCGGTGGTTCATTCCATTTCTGACTTGAATCTGAGTGCCCCCGTCTAGGATAGACCCGCACTTCTCACGATGCCCCGATGACGTCATCAGAAGCCCGAAGCACTCTTGGGACTATCCTAGACGGGGGGGGCACCCACGACTTTCTCATGAAAGTGAATGGAAACCTTGATAAAAGGTACTTGATGCTGCTATCAGTCATTGTTGTTGATGAAGTTGTGTAGAAATACTTTGATTGATAGCGTTATAGATCGGTGGTTCATTCCATTTCTGACTTGAATCTTGAGTGCCCCCACCCGTCTAGGATAGTCCCGCACTTCTCACGATGTCCCGATGACGTCATCAGAAGCCCGAAGCACTCTTGGGACTAGCCTAGACGGGGCACCCACGACTTTCTCATGAAAGTGAATGGAAACCTTGATAAAAGGTGCTTGATGCTGCTATCAGTCATTGTTGTTGATGAAGTTGTGTAGAAATACTTTGATTGATAGCGTTATAGATCGGTGGTTCATTCCATTTCTGACTTGAATCTTGAGTGCCCCCCCCCGTCTAGGATAGACCCGCACTTCTCACGATGTCCCGATGACGTCATCAGAAGCCCGAAGCACTCTTGGGACTATCCTAGACGGGGGGGGGGCACCCACGACTTTCTCATGAAAGTGAATGGAAACCTTGATAAAGGTGCTTGATGCTGCTATCAGTCATTGTTGTTGATGAAGTTGTGTAGAAATACTTTGATTGATAGCGTTATAGATCGGTGGTTCATTCCATTTCTGACTTGAATCTTGAGTGCCCCCCCCCGTCTAGGATAGTCCCGCACTTCTCACGATGTCCCGATGACGTCATCAGAAGCCCGAAGCACTCTTGGGACTATCCTAGACGGGGGGGGGGCACCCACGACTTTCTCATGAAAATGAATGGAAACCCTGATAAAAGATGTTTGATGCTGCTATCACTCATTGTTGTTGATGAAGCTCTGTAGAAATATTTCGATTGATAGCGTTATAGATCAGTGGTTCATTCCATTTCTGACTTGAATCTTGAGTGCCCCCCCCCGTCTAGGATAGTCCCGCACTTCTCATGATGTCCCGATGACGTCATCAGAAGCCCGAAGCACTCTTGGGACTATCCTAGACGGGGGGGGGGCACCCACGACTTTCTCATGAAAATGAATGGAAACCCTGATAAAAGATGTTTGATGCTGCTATCACTCATTGTTGTTGATGAAGTTGTGTAGAGATACTTTGATTGATAGCGTTATAGATCGGTGGTTCATTCCATTTCTGACTTGAATCTTGAGTGCCCCCCCCGTCTAGGATAGTCCCGCACTTCTCACGATGTCCCGATGACGTCATCAGAAGCCCGAAGCACTCTTGGGACTATCCTAGACGGGGCACCCACGACTTTCTCATGAAAGTGAATGGAAACCTTGATAAAGGTGCTTGATGCTGCTATCAGTCATTGTTGTTGATGAAGTTGTGTAGAAATACTTTGATTGATAGCGTTATAGATCGGTGGTTCATTCCATTTCTGACTTGAATCTTGAGTGCCCCCCCCCCGTCTAGGATAGACCCGCACTTCTCACGATGTCCCGATGACGTCATCAGAAGCCCGAAGCACTCTTGGGACTATCCTAGACGGGGGGGGGGCACCCACGACTTTCTCATGAAAGTGAATGGAAACCTTGATAAAAGGTGCTTGATGCTGCTATCAGTCATTGTTGTTGATGAAGTTGTGTAGAAATACTTTGATTGATAGCGTTATAGATCGGTGGTTCATTCCATTTCTGACTTGAATCTTGAGTGCCCGTCTGGGGTAGGCCCGCACTTCTCACGATGTCCCGATGACGTCATCAGAAGCCCGAAGCACTCTTGGGACTATCCTAGACGGGGGGGCACCCACGACTTTCTCATGAAAATGAATGGAAACCCTGATAAAAGATGTTTGATGCTGCTATCACTCATTGTTGTTGATGAAGCTCTGTAGAAATATTTCGATTGATAGCGTTATAGATCAGTGGTTCATTCCATTTCTGACTTGAATCTTGAGTGCCCCCCCCCCCCCGTCTAGGATAGTCCCGCACTTCTCATGATGTCCCGATGACGTCATCAGAAGCCCGAAGCACTCTTGGGACTATCCTAGACGGGGGGGGCACCCACGACTTTCTCATGAAAATGAATGGAAACCCTGATAAAAGATGTTTGATGCTGCTATCACTCATTGTTGTTGATGAAGTTGTGTAGAGATACTTTGATTGATAGCGTTATAGATCGGTGGTTCATTCCATTTCTGACTTGAATCTTGAGTGCCCCCCCCCCGTCTAGGTTAGTCCCGCACTTCTCATGATGTCCCGATGACGTCATCAGAAGCCCGAAGCACTCTTGGGACTATCCTAGACGGGGGGGCCACCCACGACTTTCTCATGAAAATGAATGGAAACCTTGATAAAAGGTGCTTGATGCTGCTATCAGTCATTGTTGTTGATGAAGTTGTGTAGAGATACTTTGATTGATAGCGTTATAGATCGGTGGTTCATTCCATTTCTGACTTGAATCTTGAGTGCCCCCCCCGTCTGGGGCAGGCCCGCACTTTTCACGACGTCCCAATGACGTCATCAGAAACTCGAGGCACTTTTTACGACGTCCCGATGACGTCATCAGAAGCCCGAAGCACTTTCACGACGTCCCGATGACGTCATAAGAAGCCCGAAGCACTTTTCACGACGTCACGATGACGTCATCAGAAACCCGAAGCACTTTCACGACGTCCCGATGACGTCATCAGAAGCCCGAAGCACTTTCACGACGTCCCGATGACGTCATAAGAAGCCCGAAGCACTTTTCACGACGTCACGATGACGTCATCAGAAGCCCGAAGCACTTTTCACGACGTCCCGATGACGTCATCAGAAGCCCGAAGCACTTTCACGACGTCCCGATGACGTCATCAGAAGCCCGAAGCACTTTCACGACGTCCCGATGACGTCATCAGAAGCCCGAAGCACTTTTCACGGCGTCCCGATGACGTCATCAGAAGCCCGAAGCACTTTCACGACGTCCCGATGACGTCATCAGGAGCCCGAAGCACTTTTCACTACGTCCCGATGACGTCATCAGAAGCCCGAAGCACTTTCACGACGTCCCGATGACGTCATCAGAAGCCTGAAGCACTTTTCACGGCGTCCCGATGACGTCATTAGAAGCCCGAAGCACTTTCACGACGTCCCGATGACGTCATCAGAAGCCCGAAGCACTTTTCACGACGTCCCGATGACGTCATCAGAAGCCCGAAGCACTCTCACGACGTCCCGATGACGTCATCAGAAGCCCGAAGCACTTTTTAACGACGTCCCCATGACGTCATCAGAAGCCCGAAGCACTTTCACGACGTCCCGATGACGTCATCAGAAGCCCGAAGCACTTTTCACGACGTCCCGATGACGTCACCAGAAGCCCGAAGCACTCTCACGACGTCCCGATGACGTCATCAGAAGCCCGAAGCACTTTTCACGACGTCCCGATGACGTCATCAGAAGCCCGAAGCACTTTCACGACGTCCCGATGACGTCATCAGAAGCCCGAAGCACTTTTCACGACGTCCCGATGACGCCATCAGAAGCCCGAAGCACTCTCACGACGTCCCGATGACGTCATCAGAAGCCCGAAGCACTTTTCACGACGTCCCGATGACGTCATCAGAAGCCCGAAGCACTCTCACGACGTCCCGATGACGTCATCAGAAACCCGAAGCACTTTCACGACGTCCCGATGACGTCGTCAGAAGCACGAAGCACTTTTCACGACGTCCCGATGACGTCATCAGGAGCCCGAAGCACTTTTCACTACGTCCCGATGACGTCATCAGAAGCCCGAAGCACTTTCACGACGTCCCGATGACGTCATCAGAAGCCTGAAGCACTTTTCACGGCGTCCCGATGACGTCATTAGAAGCCCGAAGCACTTTCACGACGTCCCGATGACGTCATCAGAAGCCCGAAGCACTTTTCACGACGTCCCGATGACGTCATCAGAAGCCCGAAGCACTCTCACGACGTCCCGATGACGTCATCAGAAGCCCGAAGCACTTTTCACGGCGTCCCGATGACGTCATCAGAAGCCCGAAGCACTTTCACGACGTCCCGATGACGTCATCAGAAGCCCGAAGCACTTTTCGCGACGTCCCGATGACGTCATCAGAAGCCCGAAGCACTCTCACGACGTCCCGATGACGTCATCAGAAGCCCGAAGCACTCTCACGAAGTCCCGATGACGTCATCAGAAACTCGAGGCACTTTTCACGACGTCCCGATGACGTCATCAGAAGCCCGAAGCACTTCACGACGTCCCGATGACGTCATCAGAATTCCCCTCACCTACAAATCGGTTAATTACCAGCCTACGTACCTCCTACCAACTTACCTGTCTGCCAAGTTGATTGCCTGAGACCATTGGCAGTGGCTATTAGCAGTGAGGACTGAAAAGCGTGACGGCCTACGGCCCACGGCCTTTGGCCCACGGCCTACGGCCCACGGCCTACGGCCCACGGCCTGGCCCACGGCCTGGCCTACGGCCCACTGACCTGCCCACGGCCTACGGCCCACGGCCTACGGCCCACGGCCTACGGCCCACGGCCTACGGCCCACGGCCTACGGCCTACGGCCCATCGGCCCACGGCCTACGGCCTACGGCTCCAAATGCCTACGGCGCACACCATGAAATTTTCTTAAGCTTTCGGGCTCACAACTTTGTTATTTGTGAAGCGATTTTGCTGAAATTCGGACAGCAGGTGTCTTCTGGACCCCTTCGCTTATATCCAGAAGCAAATCTTCAGAAATTTTGTTTCAAAGATTCTATAAACTGTTTTATAAAATACTAAGTGATCACAAGGCCTAGGCAAAACCAAACCTCTCCAGCCGCTTCGCGGCTGGAGAGGTTTGGTTTTCGTTTCGTTTTCAACGCCGTATATATTATTTCGTTGAGGCAGGAAAAAGCTTAACTGAACTCTTGTTATGTTGGTAAAGTCGAAAATACGAAAATTTCGATGAAGTAACAGGCTCGCACACTTTCAAAGCGTTTCCAGCTGCTGCCGCGCGCTCATATTAATGAACACAAAAATCTGAATTTCGACACTGTGAAAACAGAGGAAAAAAATTTGCATCCATTATTAGAACTTCCACTTACTTATCCCAAACCCGGCAGCGGTCAAGTCGTTCTTCAGTTGCTCGCCATCTGTTGGTAAACAAATCGGTGAAGCTTCATTCTTCGGAATATCCACGGATAACTCGACTATAGCTAGATCGCTTTCGGTCAGGCTTTGAATAGCAGGCTTAATAAGTGACAGCTATAATGTCAAACACAATCTTAGCGAAACACATCGGATTTATCAAGGTCTTCGTATAGAAACGCAACTGTCATGGCTGCTCCTAGGAAGGAACTCAAATGTCATTTGGTAAGTGCACTTTTTTGTTCCTTTCTAGTCATCTCTCTCATCGTGTTTATACCAGTGTACAGCAATGTTAGAAGGACATGGTGCGGTTGCGGTCACACACTCAAACTACGGTAGAAGACGCCTAATTTCATTATCGATCGACAGCATCCAATTTTCTCTGTAAGTTACGGTTTCTCTTGTTTGTTTCGGCATTAATTTTGTTTCTAACTATTCAAATATTGCGAATAGGGGTTATTCTCAGTGCATTAGCTTTTTGTTCGGGAGTTGAAGTGTTTTTTTTTAGTTCTGTTCTGAATTCGAAAAAAACGGCAAATTTCTCTTGCACACCAAGAACATCTCCTATTTTATAATAATATAAGAGTAAGAAACAGAAGTATCGTCCATCACTGGATGAGGTATCGCCGCGACGATGCTTGGCGGAAAAAATTGCGCGCGGGAAAACGAAGGGAGAGTGGCTATTGATCGCGCAATTTTTCCCGCCAAGCAGCGTCGCGGCGATCCCTCATCCAGTGATTGACGATAATGCCGAAGTGAACAAGCGAAAAGAAAACGGTAACTCACGCCAAAAATCAACTGTGCTGTCGATCGATGACGAAATTAGGCGTCTTCCACCGTAGTTTCAGTGTGTGACCGCAACCGCACCGTTCTTTTAACATTACGGTTAACTGTGTATAGAGCAGGTATATGGTTTCCGTTTTAGATTTATTCTGACGCATGGACAAAGCTGGCCGTGCGGGGTTGGCAGCCTTACTGAAGAATGTGGTTTCGGTTCGCGCGGGATGATCTACCGTCGCAGCACCGTCCATTCATCAGACTAAAATTATTGCGCGCACCCTACATTCTGTGCGAAACTCACTGATACTTTGCGTTCCTTAATAAACTGTCTGCACGCATGTTATAACACATGAGCAACGAAATTGCGCCAAAAACAAGGGGCAACACGAAGTATCAGTGCGATCCGTGCTGATGGAAGTAAGTGAAGAGATCCGAAAAAGGGTGAAAAGCGCCACTGTGCGCGTATCTCCAACCCCCTTACACCTTACCTTACCTTTCCACCTTACCACCCTAATAACCTTCCTACTACAGAAAAAGTCTGTTCATTTAATCGCTCAGCTCGAATCGAAATTTAACCGATTTTGAAATTTGGTAATTCTCTAAAATACGAAGAAGACAAAGCTGAAGTGCGGCACGCGGGGTGGTCTTTGCAGGCGATCGGAGGGAGACCTGCCGTAACTGTCGACTCAATGTTTCGAATGAAGGGTGTCTACTTAGCGGCTAAAAATCCTAAAAATCCGCAGTACATTGCACATTCTGGCAATGATTTGAGAACATTTCTTGGTGGTGACTGTCTCACATCCGACTCATGACTTGTAGTGATGTTGTCTTCATTCAAAAGTCTGATGAAAGAATACACCTATAGACGGCGAGACTAGGAAAAGTCATATATCGGCAATGCTAGAAACGAAATGCTAGTTTATCTACCACATAAGCTCAGCATCACTTTATTGTGGGTTGGGGTAAAGTTTACCCCATCGTTCGCTTCCTTCGCTGTGAGCGGGGTTGTTTTTGATAAGGATTTTGTGAAAAACAACATTATTTCTTTGATAACAAGGAGAAAGGCTACTACTACGCGTACGGTAGCGTTTAACCTGAAGTTTTCCTACCTTCTTCATGTTAAACAGTGAAACTCATGAGCGATGAGCCGATAAGGACAGCACGTAAACAAGATAGCTTAACTCTTACCTCAGAAGAATGTTGATGAACCCCGACTCAGGAAATCTCATCCAGCTCTAAAATATGCTTACAGGGGAGGTGTTAAGAGTTGTAAACGCATCTGCAAAAACGACTAGTATCGTTAGTATGCCTTCTGTCTCAATAGTAAAACCGCGTAGTATCCCGCCCGAGCTGCAGCTTCGAACAGGTTATGAGCATTTTTCAAGCTTCGCGAAAAGGCAGGGGTACATCAGATAATTTTTTTGGGGTTTCAAAAAATTTTCTCGGGTTTAGATCTGGGAGTAATCTTGGGTGGTGAACACGAATCTGGAGTCCGTTTGTCGACATTTTGAGGTTTACTGTAGTTTACAGTAGGTAACATGTCATTTAGGGGGCAAAACCCACCTTAGTATCTTGAAAATCGACAAACGAACGTAGAATTCGTATTCTTTACCCTGATTAACCCCCGTATACAAATTTTGAGTTTGGCCAGGATCTGAGATTCTGGCCAAACTACCGTAGACCCTTAGTGATCTACCGTAATCTACAGGAAATCGGTAAACGGACTCCAGATTCGTGTTTAGCACACCAAATCACTCAGAGAATGATTTTGAGACCCATCTATCCTAGAAATCCAAAAATCTCGAAAGTGGCGCTTATACCTCGAACCTTTCTCCGGTTGGGAGATTGGAACAAAATTAGTCGAAAACTGGAAAATCGACTAATAGACCACAGATTTGTGATCAGTGCTTTGAAAAACCCTCCTGGCGGAATTTTGAGTGAAATCTGAAACATTTTTTTAAACGCTGCCAGAGCCCTCAAATCGGTATAAATAAACGCCCCACCGAAAATCCGTACAAGTCCAAAACGCTATCAGCCTGGACAAAGTATGGAAAATGTGCCTTCACGAAAACTTTGCTCAAGGGTTAGCTCTGAGCGCTGAACTGATTATGAGGTCCGTTTCCGGATTTTCTGAAGACTAACGCACTTTTTGGAAGGTGCGAAAAGCGCATCAAGCGATCTTTTTCAGCTTGTAACTTCTTGAGACCTGAAGCTCGAGGGGAGATACTGCGCAGTTTTACTATTAAGCCACGAGAGATACTAACGATACTAGTCGTTTTGGCAGATGCGTCTACCACTCTGAACACTCCCTATGTTAGCATCTGGGTTGCATCGCGTAAGTGCAATGATGTCTAGAGTCAGAGTCAGGCGCGGCGTTTGTCCCAGGTGGGTTGGAATAACGACCCCGCCCAAAGAGTTACATTTCTTTGGTTTGAACAAAGAACCTCTGAGAATGGTGTATAATTCGCTTCACCTTACTGTCAGGCCCCCGTCAGACCTGGTCGATCGACTGAGTCCTACCAGGTCGATACTCAACAAAGTAGTGACGGACGAGTGCAGAAAATCCACCCAATGAGTCCGTCTGCTTGCGTCTGCAATCCACCCAGTCGATATTGATGTTCCACGCGCGCACATAGGCAGGGCAAATGCACGCGATGCCGGTTGTTCCGCCCCGGGCTCAGTCGGTTTTTTATACCAAATCTTACGGGAGCCTCATGCACCCCGAGATCCTTGTATCCTGCTGTCATGTCTAGAAAGGGTTCGTATAGCTTAAATGACAGCGTTTTTTCCAATTACGGGATCTCACCATTTTTGAGTGAATGAATAGGGTTCCATGAGCTGCGTGTTCTGGAAATTTTTAGCCATGTGAGAATCCAAATAGCTTTTTGAGCCGGGAAAGCCTTTGTTATCCAAAACAGGTCCCGTTTGTCGGGTAGCGCTTTCGGACCAACGTTGGACACGCGCACCTTTCAGAGGCCATACCTCAGTTCGAATTCGATTCCATGAACTCCTTTTCGGAATCTCAAACCCCCTAGCATCTTCCTGATTGTACCCACTTACACTCGTTTTGTTCGTCTAAAGAGAGTTTTGCGATTTTTTTCGAACGATTCTTTCCAACCTGAGCCTTTACCATCCGTCATCCCAGCGCGACAATCTTTCAGCAGCAAAAATCGCGGTTCTTCGAAGATGAGAGCTTCGTTCTGGTTAGTACGGTACCTTCAATAGTTTTTTGAAAGCTGAAGAAAGCCATTTGTAAAAGATGTGTCATCGTCATGCTTTCTTTCTACTTTTTGGTATATGTATGCACACATATTTTCAATTGTACTCGCATAATCAGACGAAAGCCTCTCTCTGAGACCACTGAGTTCATCCATGAAAAGCAACTCAACGATTCGTACCTCGATATCAGGGCTGTGCGTTATAACGTTAACGTGTTACCGCATCAACGGGTTAACGCGGTTTTTTGAAAAAAAAACCATTAACGCTTAACAAAAGAACCCCTGCTCGATATTCACAAACGAATGCGATTTTCAAGGAATTCTGTCCAATTCGTACCGTGCATCTTTCCATATACCTATCCTACTTCTTTTGTAAAATGTTTCTGTGATGGACCAAACCGCTTTTTCTCGTTAGACACCCCTTTTCACAGAATAAAGGATCGTATTCACTCACATTGCTTAGCGCGCTGTATGCTGCAGATTTGCCATATATAGATCCAAGATATGCCGTGACTTCATTCCCGGAGGCAGATGCAAGCTCGAGTGTTGAACGATGGAACAAAACAAGGCTGGTGAAAAAAATAGAGTACTTGTGTTAAGAAGCTGACAGGATTAGTACGAGAGTACCATTGAATAGATCTCTTTTCTTTTCAGTATTCTCTTTAAAATTGCACACGATGTGGGACGAAGCACAACAACTTGGAGGCGATTACCTTTCTTAGATTATTAAGGATTAACTGATCAGAGCTTTCTATTTGTTGCTTCTGTTGCTCCGAGTTTTTTTTTGTTGAAGTAAAAAGTCACTCACATTGAAGCCGCACCTTCCGAAGGTGCGTCGATAAGGAGGTCACTGGGCACTGCTTCTATCACACAATTACGGGCTGTTAAAATGTGCCTCTGTGAAATCAGAACACCACTGCAGAGCCCTTTTTTCTTGCTGAATGCTGAAAGAAGTACATTTGAAAAGAATGGACATTGTACGTTCGCCGTATCTGAAACCAACTCAAAGAAAAACTTCTACGGCCCGACTGTGATATGGCGGATACGCCAAGCGTTCAATATTCGGAACACGTTTTTTGCCTTGATCGAATAAAAGCAGCACCAACAGGAAACCAGAAGGAGGAAATTAATAAACTAGAAGGAGCGTTAGCAGTACGTTAGAATGGGATGGCATTCTCAGGGTTGCTAATGAGGATCGCATTTTCTTAGGTTGAACGCTAGGACGACAAAGCGTTCTCAGTAAACTTGCTGGCCTATAATTTGAAATAGCGCTCTACAGTTTTCAGTCGCACATTCCCATATGTTCAAAATTACCGCTTACAAGACGTAGGATTGAATCGACGGCTAGGAACATCGCAAAAAAGTTTTCTGAATCACGGCTCCGTAAAAAGCTCAGGCATTCCTGAAGTGTTACCCATGTTGCACCTCGTCATTTCCAAGAAGTCACGCTGGGTGGCTTTCTCCGCTGCCACATTTTTTAGCTTCACCCTTTTGTTGCGAAGAAAGGCGCGCAGCACGGCTGCTCGCTACTGATGAAGTTCGGATCGAGAAGCTCTCCATGAAGGCTCAGATTTCACATTATTCTGCCCGTTTTCAGCAAATTTTCCAAACACCAGAGCGGAGTTTCCAGAAGAAGCTGTTCCTACTGGTGCGCTCCAGATTGTCTTTGCGTTAGCAATGACCTGAGGTTAGTATTTAGATCAGCAAAGTCCTTACAAGGAAAATTTCTTGAGCGAATGAACGTGTTCAAGAAAATGAATCTTGTTGCATCCTTTGCTCCTCTACAATTGAAATGAATAACATGGCGTTCCGGGCTGTTGTTTAGAACAGGTTATGAGTATATCTCGGGCTTTTTGAAAAGCTAGGAAACCGAGCTATCAGGTGATTTTCAAAGTGCTTGAAGGCAGCGTAAGCGCAAAAACAACCGCTACGAGTTTTTAACTGTTTTGTGCAGGTAGGCGTATGAGGTTCTGATGTATACAAAGAGGACGCACAAAACTTTGCTGTTTCGGAGAAAAAGTCGTTTAAAATCCCGGAACATTCAGCTTCCCTTTTTCTCGCCTCTAATTTGGCGTGTCTTGCAGAATCCCCCAACGTCGGAGATTTGAACGTCTGGATTGGTTAAAGGCATCGTACACGCTGAAAACCACTTGCCGTTGTTTCCGGTTCAAATGATTCTCTGGGCCCACCTAAGAACGTAGAGAGAGTTTTTTTCGACGAAAAAAGCTTTATTGTGAAAATAAATGAGGCTGAATGTCTCAAATTCCGTCAAAAGAGGCCGAACCTTCGTCAGTCATCTGGCACAATTTGCTGTCAGCCATCATATAAGTAAATGATCAACAATGGATACAGTACAAGTAAGGGGAACTTGATGGAATATACTATACGAGTACGTTAAGAATGACTTTTTTACACACGTCGATTAACCTTTCCTTCTTCACAAATCACTTGAAAGAAAGATAAACTAAATTTGATAGTGAGATCATGGGTCAACACAGCGATCTCTAACAATCTACTCTTCCTTTATCAAAAGTCGATTGATAAATTTTCGGTCTGAAAAAGGGTTTTTAGTGATTTTTTCGCCGTTTTTTCAACGTAGCTGTTATACGAAACCCGACGTGAACGATGCCTTTAAGCACCTCTACAGTGCGTTTCAAAACTACAAAGGCACAATACCTTTTCGAAATTTTCAAACTCACAACTCGTATGGAGAAGAACCTAGTTAAGTATCCGAGTACCCTCCGTAAACGTACTCTGCAATAGTCACAACTTCCTTTCTTGTTTCTATTACGAACATCTTTTTGAGCATGTTTGATTTACGCTGTTTTGAAACTATAAAGGCACTAAATGAATAGTTGTTGTTTTTGATGATATCGTCAGAGTCACACGCCCATTTTCCACTGAAACGCCTCGTTTACGTTCGAACGGTTGTCTTCCGCCTGACGCGGTCATTCCGCACCTTCCCCGAGGTGTGCCGTCCTAGTAGTCAGCCGTGTCCATTTCTCACGGTCCTCAGCCACAATTCGAACACAGTCCATACGTTGGTCGCTACTCCACTTCCTGAGAAGTAAATATCGCGCCTGAATTGCCTTTCAATGCCGAGTGAATTCAAATCCTCCTTCACCGCATCCGTCCAAAACTTTCGCCTACGTCCAGGCGGCCGTTTCCAGACAGGACTTGGAAGCATCCTTAGAGCGTGTTGAACAAGACGATCTGGCGGTCTTCTTAAAATATGCCCCAACAGACGAAGACGACCTTCCGTTGCCGCTTGAGATGGCATTGGGAGATGTTGGCACCTCCCTCGTGTCAAACGTAGATGTAAGGCGTCAATCTCGTTGTAGAGATCTTCGTTGTGGCACAACATAAGCAGACGCGCAATTTAACTTCCTTCGCGATGGGGGCAGACCACAAACACTTGGTTAGAGAATTGAATGCAGACGTAGCTTTCGCACATCGTTGTTGAATATCCGCTGCATAACTACCATCGTTCTTCAGCAAACAGCGCAAATAACAGAAATCGTCCACCGGTATGATATGTTGTCCGTCCACACAACCTCCCGTTGAAGGCCTATGAGAAACCCACATCTGCTTGCATTTGCCCGGACGAAGACGAAGTCCATAGGCTGCGGCATACTATGAAACGAGGTTTACAATCCTTTGCAGTTTTGCGTTGTTTTCAGCGAATAACACAATGTCGTCGGAGTACTCCAGGCGTACTGAAACAACTATTACTTCTATTTACTGCAGTTTACAGTGAGTTCGTGCTCCCTACCAAAAGTTAGGATTACATGTATGCACTGCAAGGACCTGGACACCCCTTTGGAGAAACCGCTGCATATTCGAGGTTTTCCATCAATTGCATCGGCAAACTAGTATGTTCATAGATTATGTGTAGAACCAAGAAAACTGAAGCAATACGTAGATTGCCGAAAACACGGCGGAAACGGGGGTACGCGCAGTCTCTAGCCGGATTTTCCAAGGGCGACTATCTGGAGATGAATCACAGAAGTCGAAAACATTGTCTGAGATACTGGAAGAAGGTCTGACCTGAGAAAATAGGGAACGCCTATGCAATTTGAAGCGAAAAAAAAACGACTTGCAATGTGCTACACGAGTGAGAATTCGGCCCCGCCATGTATTTCTTCGCCCCCTGTAATTGCCGTCTTTGTTCAAGTCACGGGTGCTGGGCCATTCACACTGTCGCCAATGTATGTGGTTTACTTATTGTATTATTATACCACCCGCAAAAATTCGCCGACGGTGGAAGTGGCCCAGCACCCCCATTATGAAGGAGAACAGGAGATACAAGGGGGCGGAGAAATACAGGAAGGTGCCAAATTCTCACTCGTGTAGCGGGATTTCTGACGCTTCAAAATGCGCAGGCGTTGCGTTCTGCGCGATACCATTTTGTTTCCGTAGTTATCTCAAAAACGTTTACGAGCGTGTGTGCTGCCTTCAACTCCTTAACGCGTTAAGGCGGGAACTCACGGCGCACAGCCTTGATCTGTTCGTCCGTTTTCTACAGAAAGCCAGTTTTAAAGAGTCCTTCCTCACAGGTCGCGAATAGGCGACAAGAGCGGAAAAACAAGAAGACACGAAAAAGTACAGCCGAGGCACATATAAACGCCATCAGGTCGTTCCAAAACGTGCCACCTTCGCTCTCACTCAGCCTCCGAACCCATAAAGGCACAGACCAACCTCAATATGGTTTTTGTGTTTTTCTGCCTATCTTGCTAACGGTCCCACGCTGGTTCCAATGATGTCTCTGGATTCGTACAAGACCCCCTGGGAATGGAGTTATGGCCGCTCAAAAATTGAGCTGCGTAAGCATGGTGGACGAGTTGTCCGAGGCTTGCAACTTCTGTCATTTGCAACCGATGTATACGAACCGACCTGAACAAAGAGAGAAGACGAGAATGAAGAGAAGAACAGGGCTACCGATCAGAACTCATCACTCATCTAGCCAGTGTTGAGCTCGAAAGATCGTGAAAGGGGCGTGCCAAAGTGGCTTCCTGGTGCGGGCGCCCCAAGGTGGCTTCCCCCTATATCTGGATTATTCAGAGGAGTTGAGAGCTCACTTTTGGCAGAGGCTATACAGGGTGGGTCCACTTCACAATTATGTGAAAATCTCAGATTTCGTCCTTGAGCTTGGTCTGTGCCTTTAACTCCTTCGCCGCCTATCAATTATCATCCCCTATCTTCGCCTCACCGCCATTCAACGGCCATCATAGACGATCTCTGGTAATGGAAGCCTGTGCATTTTGTTACAAATGTACGATATACTCTCTTGATTTTCAGCAACAAAGAGTACTGACTAAACCGTGGTAACTGTTAACGGGGTGAACAATCTCGTATGAAAACAAACGTCTTACTCTTAACAAGGCCCAATGAGACCATCCAAGGGTATTCGCCTGGACTTATCGTCGTTCCTCCCATCGATCTTCTTGAGCGTATTGCTTGAGTTGAGGCTAAATTACCAGCGGACCATTATATTGTGTCTCTTAGTATATCAAAGCTCACATCTAATACGGAATGTTGGAGAAAATTCATTTGTCAAAAGAATTTATCAGGTAGGGTGCGCTAAGGACAGAGGGCACCTGCTCAAAAGTTCCATATTCGAGTAAGCTTAGATATATTTTGTTTCTTAGTCATTAGACATAGCAGTTGTACTTACTCAAGAAGTGTTCGCCACATTCCTGCTTTATCGCTTCATTCTCGGCTTCTGTCACATTAACAGCATGAACAAAACAAGGCAACAAGAGCAGCAACTGAATACGCATCTGTAAGCAGATCAATCGTATTATTCTGATCAATCATCCAGTCAACTTCATTGAAACGACAACGATGAGCACCTTCGTCGATAAAAGTAGAGTGGTCTCACACTGATAGCTGCATTGAAATGAGAGTTCAAGGTGTGTAAGACTGCATACGAAAGACGTGGAGGGGTACTGTTGCTGATTCACACAGACAGTATACACAGAATCGCGATTTCAAAGGGTATCCTGTTTCTACTACTGTAAGAGCTTACAGAATTAGAGTGTTGCAATTCTTGAGATTCTAACAGTCGCTATGCTACTTAGAGGCTTAGATGGCTCGCCTCGCGCGAGCCCTTGGCCAACTTCGGTCAATCCCAATCGTGCTCTCGTTATGCTAAGATATGCTGGTGGCCTTTTTCGTCTTGCCTCACGATGACGAGTCTTTTGTCTAGGAGCATACATAACAGAAGTGAAAATGACTGAAGGTCGTCAAAAAAAAAACCCCGCATGAATTAACGTCCGCCCCTCCCCAATGAACAAGATTTTCACGGGACGACAGTTTTATCACAAACCCTTTCTTCATTGTGAAACCTCTCGTCTCCCTACCCTCTACAAACATAGCCCGAGCCTGACAACAAGGGAAATAGATTCGAGCGAACTCAGAAGTAAACTCGGTGATAAGGGGGACATTTTGCTGAATCTCCGATGTAGTATAGCCTAGCTTCCTATTTCTGAGCGGGTCGAAGTAAGGCTTATCGGGCGTATCATGTCAAAATCTCCTTATTGTTGTTGTATTTTGCCATTACCGACCGCTCCGCTGCTTGCTCCGCCCGGACTCATCCAAGCAAGCTAAGCTTTACGTTTCGGTTATTTTTTATTCAAAGTAACGTTACTCTAACCTGTTGTGGTTTTCGAAAGGCTTTCGTGACATCCTCTGTGGGCTAGCGGATAATTTTGAACACCTTAAAGGCACAGTACACCCTCAGATATGAATTTTGAGATTCTCATGTAGTCGTGTAGAAGACCCCTCCTGTATAACACGTGCAAAATGCCAGATCTAATTTCCTCCAAATAAGCGATATATAAGCGACCACCACAGGCCCGACCCCCTTCGCTCACCACCACAGGCCCAACCCCCTAACAGGTTTTCGAACTCGACAGCGGCTCGATGGATGGATGGATTCCAACAAGTCGTCGTTCTTCAGTCCATTACCAGACTGTCTCCTTATCCTGGCTTTCTTTCGCGCAACGATCGCGAATGAAGAGAAATACAGGCCTGAGACAACTCGTCCACCAATTTTTCACCCTCAAAACCTAGGCACCTTTGAAGAGCCATAAGTCTGTTCAAAGCGGGTTTTGGACAATTTCAGAGATACCACTGTGATCAGCGTGTGACTCTCTCCAAAATAAGCATGAAATCTGAAAATTAATTTGCTGGGTGTCCTGTGCCTTTGTCTGGTGCCGGTGGATTTTGACCGTGCTCTACCAATCACCCCAATATAATTCTTATAACAGATGTTTCCTGTTCCGACAATCACTCTTCTTAATTATTTTTTTGAAGGGCCTCTCACTACTCAAACGCTAACGTCGGACAAGGAACGAAATTCTCATGCCGTAAAATAGCGTGTTTTGATGTGTCTATTGCGTCCAACACTACTCTTTCTACGACATCATGGAAATTTTTGCTACCTCGGGGGATTCATTCCTATATTTCCTTGTTTTATTTTATAAGAAAACTTAAGTTCTATGATAATATACGTATAAGGAGATTCAAATGACAAATCATTTCCAATTTAGGTGAGTAGTTTCAGTGTGTACAGGCAAATTAAAAGAACATTGTTGTAATTTTTTTTCATGATGTCGTAGAATGAGTAGTGTTGGACGCAATCGACAAACCAAAACACGCTATTTTACGACATATGAATTTCGTTCCCTGTTCCAACGTTAGCGTTCGAGCCCTCTCACTGCGTTCCATTGTATACCTCCACCCGTTTACCAGAGATACTGTTTTGAACGTATCTCGTCCTAGGCATAGCAGAACTTTATGAAAATTTTAATACGTCATATGACATCATAAAACATGCCTTAAATACAATTAAACATGAGATTTGAGGCGATTGTTTCTTAATACGGAATTTACTTGCAATGTATTGGCATTAATCCAAATTGGGGCCATTACATCAGAGCATGGCTATAAGATTTCGAAGCACGTACCAGTCAATTGCCCTCGGAAAACCTTCAAAACAGCTGTACAGTGTTGCATCGCGAGAAAACTGTTCCTTGACTCATATTTTTTGAGAGAATTCGGAATGAATTTTGGCGGATCGGCACTTAAAAAGTTCATCACTTTGAAGTGAATCAAAAAGAGCGAAATTCGGATAGTACATTGCCAGCAGGGCATGTCCTGTGATGGCTCTATTGAGTAAAGATTTATCAGAATGAATTTCCAAAATTTCGCCTCATTTTACTCAGTTCTCGGGGTGTGAAGAAATGCTGCAAAAAATGTCAGTTCATACTGTCATATAATGGTCTAGAAGGTCTCCTGATGGCAAACGAGTGGTACGGATTAGAAATTTTTGTGCTTATGTACTGAGAAAGGAGCCGTGGTTTGGGTAATGCTACGAATTTAAGAACGAGTTATGTATTCAAAAGCCGTGCGCTCAAAGCCCAAGCTTTAGTGTGTGTAAAGTATGGCTTGTGTTGCCGTATAACATACTGGAATTGCATCAAGATTCGCTAAGCCCGGGCCGGGATACGTTCAAATTATTATCTCTGGAAAATGGTAAATGTTTAAAGTGAAACTCAGTGCATAAATATGCACTAGGCGAGACCACGAAGAATGGTGAAAAAGCACATTTTCAGCCCGTGATTAGCTCCCTTTCTCTTTTGATTTATAACTGGTTGCCTTGTATAGAGAAATGGAGCTCTTCAATGCGGTGTGGTCTATCTCATCAGCTTAACTTCAACACCACGATCTCTAATAGTCACCTGCCTCATCAACCAGAGTCTTCTGCTTGGGGATGGGATCTCCATAAAAGTAGTGGAATACGACGATTCCATGGATGTTGTTCACGGTAGCTCAAGACACTTTCTCGGGGACCCCTCATTTGTGCTCCACTTGATACCCCGCCTGCGGTTTTCTATAATCTAGCCGAGAGGCTTTTACTTCAAAAACACTGCTTTTAAATGTGTTGTTTTTTTTTGGGCCGCATGCGAGACTAGGGGGGGATGCGGTAAGCGGGCGGAGTGCGTTCGGCTACGATCAGTGTCACCGGACCCATGAAAAAAGTGGCAACATTTCGTAAACAAGAATGGAAAAAGGCGGAAGAGATTGGTAAGACAACTTCTGACTTCAACATGAGTTTGCTGACATAAGCGACTATCCACGAAGGAGAGAACCTTGGTGACATAGGGCTGCCGGACGCGTTTATATACGAATCTGTGATGGAGATTCCACTCTACCGAGGAGGTATTTGTGCAGGCCGTCGTGGAATGGAAGAATCCAATGTGGTTTCCGAATTACATGTATAGAAAGCTACCGGAGATACGATTGCCACATTTAGTCGCAATTAATGCCAAAACTTATTAAATGTTATGTTTGATTTTTAAAAAACACTGCTACGGAGGTGGTGTGATTTAAAGGTGCGCTCAGCATTAAGAGCATAAAGACACTCAGCTCTCGCAAAGTTTCTGAATGTTCCTAGAGAATAAAACGGGTGATGTATTATGTTGCCACAAGTATGGTTTCCGTTTTCGATCTAGTCTAACGCATGGATGAGGCAGCTGGCAGTGCGGGGTTGGCAGACTCACTGTAGAACGGGGTTTCTATTCGCGCGGGGTGATCTACTGCCGCAGCCCCGTCCACTCATCAGACTGAAATTATTGCGCCAACTCTAGCCATTCTGGGTTCTAATCATCAACAAAAAATGGACCGAGTAACTGTAATGGTCTTCAAATTCAGCACTTAGTACTAACGAACCTATTACTCCAAATGTTAGGATACATATTTTCAGACCTAGGAAGTTGGAGAATATCACACCGGTTAGAAAAACAATCTATTTTTTTCTAAGTTCCGGAACGGCAGGGGTTTGCTCGCTAAGTCAATAGATAATAAACACTTACTGAAGTGAAGAATAGTTTGAACAGTGTTTTGCAGTCCATGAGGCTCACTCTGAGGATTGCTTTCACCCTCCTGCCAGATTTAACAAAATCATGTTCCAGCACTTAAAGATGCCTGAAAGAACATAGATGATCCGTGCTTGGAAGTCCATTGAGACCTCAAGGAATCACAAAAGGGGTTTTTCCTCAGCCTAGAAAAGTGGTAGGGGGGCGAGTCAAGGGGAGAGTGTAGAGTACTCAGCAGAAGAATTCTCAGAACTGGTTTGAAACCCTCACTGTGGGTTATTGGAGTTCCTGAACACGGTTCTGAAACTCGTCTATTGCTATTCCAAGTGCCAGTATAGGTTGAGGTAGACCAAATTCCATTGAACAAGCGTAGTCTACCTTAGTTTGTCGACAACATCCTGTCCGAGCCGAATCTGAGACCCTGACCAGACTGCCTCCCTACTCAATGAACGAAATCTATTGAGAATCGATAAAGAATTTCTAACTCGTATTATTCGCCCCAAATGGCAGAGAAAATTCTGTGCGGCATATATCGCAGCATTCAGGGAGTCGTCATAAGACATCCGCGAACCCGAAGATTTACCTCCGGAGCAAAGCTTTCAAAACAGATCAGCCGACATATCACCAAGACTAGCAAATGGACGACAGATTCGTAATCAGCACGCAAAACGAAACCAGCCGGCGGTTAAGCCAACACCAGATTTTGCTGAACAGCGTGAAAATTTTCTTCTACGTATCTTTTTTCTCATCGCGCAGCTATGGAGCGCTCTTTTCTGGAGCTTTCGGTAGGATTACGGAAGTCTTGAGCACGAAATCTGTCGTACACCTAGAGCTACCAGATGATCTGTCCTGCCGAAATGTGAAGTGATTCGGAAGCAAGTTCAACTAAGGAAACAATACAAAATCACTTATCTAGAACTCACCGCTGTTCTCAAGATTCAGTTAATGATTTCCGTGAAGTTTTAGAAATTTCAAAAGAGAACCACTATAAAATCGTGTCTTAGAAATAAACACTTGTCACACAACTGCTCTCTTTATGCTTTACTGCTGATTACCTCCTGTAAGGAATCGCTCGTTCATATGATTTGAGCGATTAATTCCCGCTTTGAATAAGATCGATGTCCGCAATAGAGCCGTTGCGGCGGGTCACCAATATCTACTACTCACACAACCACCGTTCGGAACAGAGTCTGCTTCTCCTGCTTATAACGTCACGGACAGCAATCGACGGACCCGTTGTGATCAATTCAAAAACAAAGTACCTTGAAATTAGAATCGGGTCACTTAGGAGCAGTTTATGGCAGAGCGGAAATTGTTAGCGCAAACAATTTGCTCGGTACTGTAGTCTGATAAACTGTGACGTTTTTATTCCAATCACTAACCCACTATCAACGCAGTTCCCTTGAAACCTTCTCAAGCAGAAGTATCATGCGTATGCACAGAGTACCGGTTCAATTCACCGGCGATGTCCAATTAGAGTTTCGTTGAGCGCAGGAACCTTATATACGTCTCATAAACATCTGCTCGATGTAAGTAAGTGACTGCTCGATGAATGTCGTTTTGGGGATGGGTTTATCAACGGTAAAACAACGATTTCAGGGTGAGTTTTGTCTCGTACTCTGCATTCCTCAACGATCTATGCCACTATCTCGCCACTTTGATCACATTCAAGCCATGAATCGGGCCCCGGGGGTGAGCGAGGTGATGCATCTTGGTAGAGTGAAGAATGAAGTGGGATTCACAGAGAATATAATTATTGATCCGACCCCTGCATGGAACTTCGCTGATGAATTTCGATCAACCTCCAAAGTTCCAAAAACAGAACGGTCTCCCAACCTGTCGGGCTCAGCAGTTCGAAAACGGTTTTTAGCCGAAAGCTACAGGGATTCCAGGCATGGTCGGGGCAGGGCTGTGCGGAACTGTTCCTTTTCCGTATTTCCATTAATTTTTGAGCTGTCCCGTTCCGCTTCTGTTTCCGACTTTTTGGGCCCGGAAACGGAAGAAAATAGTGCTGCAAGGTGTTGGTACTGTGTCTAGGCAAGGGTGTGCTTGAAGGCATTATGAGAGGCCAAAAATCACTTTCGACGTCTTGTGGTCTATCGAATATATGAGCCTGCCCGATATCCTCAACAATGTTCGGGGTTCTAAGGCCCCCGTCAGGCTTGGTTGAAAAACCGACCGAGTTCGACTGAGTCCGGAGCAGAAAAACCGACCTCGGTGCATTGGACATGCCAGTGTGTGTGCGTGAAACACCCGTATCGACTGGGTGGATAGCGGTCGACAGCAGACACAGTAAGTTGATTTTTGCACCCATATGTCACTATTTCGATGCGTGTCGACCGGGTGTGACTCAGTTCATCGACCACCTCTGACGGCGGACTATAATCCTCCCTCCCCGAGAATGATGACACAAAATAGGCGTTGCAGAAATCTGACCGCTTTTAGGGGTTTTTTTAACGCTGCTTTTCCTCCAACAGTTAATGAATTTTTGTGAGACTTTCCGCTAACGTCCTCGCATTCGTTTGTCTACCTCCACGACAGCAATTAGAATCGATATACGTTTTTTTCTGCATGTACAGTGCGTTCGGAAATGATAGGGACACCCCTGAAAACCACAGTCTTTATGTTTAAATTGCGTGCGGCGTTCGGTAATGCTCATAAATGAATTCAACAAGGTAAATAACCTATGTTCACTTGTTTCTATAACAATAGCATAATAATGTAATATTTTATTTTAAATTATCACATTATTCGTCGTCCGGAAATGATAGGGACACTATCAAAAAACAAAAATTATCAAACAAGGATCAACAAATACATGAAATCTAATATGATATCGCACCTCCAGAGTTGGAAATCAATTCAAAAATTCTATTCGGCATAGAAGTCATCAAATTGGATACCACATTTTTATCCAAATTTCTCCAGGCTTCGAGTACAGCGGCCTTTAGCTCGTATACGGTCCCATACTGCTTGTTATTCGCGTAAATCTGGCGCACAATTATGCCCCAGATATTCTCTATCGGGTTGCAGTCAGGACTACACGCGGGCCATTCCATCACGCGAACTCGGCTTTTTGAAGCCACGCCTTTGTGGATCTGGAGACATGGACCGAAGCGTTATCTTGCTGGAAAATGTAGCGTTGACGCCTGTTTCCAGTGAAGAACGGCAGAAGATGCGCACGCAATGTTTCTTGATACCCCTCCGAATCCATCCGACACGAAGTGAAGGCGATTTTCAAAACACCTTCGCTGCAGAACGCTCCCCAACACATCAGCGAACCGCCTCCAAAATTTCTTCGACTAAATACCATCGGATTCTTGCGAAGATCTCTCCAGTAGCATCGAGCACCGTCAGGTCCATCAAGGTTAAACTTCTTTCCGTCGGAGAAAATTACCTGGAACATGTCGCCTTTATCTTTTTAAATTTTATCGGGTTTTTAGAGAATCCCATACCTCTGACCAGTCTGTTGCCATGTTGTTCCTTGCGAACCGGAGTCGAGCTACTTTGTAGGCTTCTGAGAGTGATGGAGCCTTCTTCATCACTTGGAGGACGATGTTTTCGTCTGCGTTTACGACGCTCCAAACAGTAGTCTTCGACACATTGAGCGGCAACTGAGCCCTCACTTGGTTGAGAGACAGACTACTGTTTGAGCAGAGTCGGCTTATCCTCCGTGCATCCCTGCCGCTGACCTTTCTTCGGCGTCCAGGACTCTTCACTGGCCGTAAGAGTCTGGATCTCGTAGGAACTGGCTGATGCAGTTGGGGGAACGTCCGAGCTGGGAGGCAATTAGACGTTGGCTCAGCCCGGCAGCGTTGAGGGCACGTATTTGGGCTTGCTCGGAAACAGTAAGCGATGTACCACGGCCCATAATTGGAATAAAGATGTTGGGTTTCCTCGTGTTGCGATCATATAGTGAACTCCTAACGGGAAATTTTGTTCGAAGTGAAAAATTCCATTTTTTTCAAGGTGTCCCTATCATTTCCGAACGGTGAAATTTTCTAAATGTAAAGGAAAAATTTTATGAAATTAGGCACGGTTTCAAGGAAGTTGCGAACAGAGGTTTCTTATCACGCTGAATTCATTGATGAACAGTATTCATGACCATTCCCAGAAATTTTTTGAAAATCTCATTTTTAAGAGGTATCCCCATCGTTTCCGAACGCACTGTATGGCCTGTCCTCCAGGGAATAGTCTGGGCGGAGGCAGGTGTAGATGGCCACGAGCAGCGGCACTGCGCGCTAGAGGCGAATCACAAGCGAATTTTCTTATTCTCGCCGAGAAGTTTCTCTTTATTTTTTGAATGTAATCGTATTGTACTAGCTACGGTAGGCAATTAAGGTTCAAAATAGAATCAAAAAAGTCGTCGCGTAGGATCTGAAGATTGACCCCCGATCACCTCGAGCACGCAACGCGGCCGCCCGCGTTCATCTACACCTGGTACAGCCTGGGCTTATATGGGGAACCTGCTCCACACTGCTCCCTAGTGGCAGCTTCATAAACTAAGTAATTTTTGAAACTGCTTTTTCGATCTTTATGGAGCGAAGATTCGAAATTGTGGAATGCCTCATAGTGACTTTGTGTAATCTCAATAATTATTCTATCAAAAAGGGGTCTTCCAAGCGAAGGAGGTTTGGTTGGCGTCAGAAACGTTTCAACAAAAAAGGAACAATAGGGAAGTAGGATGAGGAGAGTCTACAAAAATTGAACAATATTTTCTGAGACTGATTTTCTTGGCCGATACTTCTTAACAGCGGAAACAAACCGTTGCGGTGCTCCACATGGAAGCATTTTGTGGTTCCAAATAGACTCCGATTATGCGAGCAACGATAAAAATGTATATTTATGTGAACCTATTAGTTATCATTAGAAGAGAGAATGATGTCAACTTTACCTACACAGACGGCTAGCTCCAGCTGCTACGAGAAGCGAACCAAAAGTGCAGCATCAAATAAGAGTATTTTCTTATTATATCGTCAACGAATAGAAGTCCATTTTCGGAAACCATTGAACTCTTCCTCGTGAAATGCCACAACGGTTTGTTTCCGCTGTTAAGAAGTATCGGCCAAGAAAATCAGTCTCAGAAAATATTGTTCAATTTTTGTAGACTCTCCTCATCCTACTTGCCTATTGTTCCCTTTTTGTTGAAACGTTTCTGACGCCAACCAAACCTCTTTCGCTTGGAAGACCCCTTTTTGATAGAATTGTTCACTTTTTCTTGATATTACGAAGTAATATCTCTGGAAAATCTTCAATATTTTTCAATAGGATGGATTGATATGATAATCAGTAAGTAATCGACTTGTGCCGCACGCTACAAGTGACGCGCGACTCACTTTACGACGTCCTGACGACGTCATAAGATGCTCTTTGTACTTTACATGACATCCTGATGACATCATCAGATGCCCTGTGAACTTTACACGACATCTTGATGGCGTCATCAGATGCCGTGTGTACTTTACACGACATACTTATGACGTCATCAGATGCCCTGTGTACTTGGCACGACGTCCTGCTGATGTCATCAGATGCCCTATGTACTTTGCACGACGTCCTGATGACGTCAACAGATGCCGTATGCACTTGGCACGACCTTGGTACGACGTCCTGATGACGTCAGCAGATGCCCTATGTACTTGGCACGACCTGGGAACGACGTCCTGATGACGTCGGCAGATGTCCTATGTACTTGGCACGACGTTCTGATGACGTCGGCAGATGCCCTATGTACTTGGCACGACGTCCTGATGACGTCAACAGATGCCCTGTGCACTTTGATGATGTCATCGGAAAGTAACAAACTTGTTAGTCACTTCCCCTGTCCCTTTCCATCGAAAAGTACAGCCTACGACGTGTTTTAGCGATTTGATCTACCAACTGATAATATCACTTGATATGATAAGCAGTAAGAAGTAAAGCAGTTAATGTGAAACAGTAGGTAACAAACTTGTTAGTCACTTCCCCTGTCTTTTCCCATCGAAAAGTACAGCCTACGACGTGTTTCAGCGATTTGATCTACCAACTGATAATATCACTTGATATGATAAGCAGTAAGACGTAAAGTAGTTAATGTGAAACAGTAGGTAACAAACTTGTTAGTCACTTCCCCTGTCCCTTCCCACCGAAAAGTACAGCCTACGACGTGTTTTAGCGATTTGATCTACCAACTGATAATATCACTCGATATGATAAGCAGTAATAAGTGAAGTAGTTAATGTTAAACAGTAGGTAATGAACTTGTTAGTCACTTCCGCTGTCCCTTCCCATCGAAAAGTACAGCCTACGACGTGTTTTAGCGATTTGATCTACCAACTGATAATATCACTTGGTATGATAAGCAGTAAGAAGTAAAGCAGTTAATGTGAAACAGTAGGTAACGAACTTGTTAGTCACTTCCCCTGTCCTTTCCCATCGAAAAGTACAGCCTACGACGTGTTTTAGCGATTTGATCTACCAACTGATAATATCACTTGATATGATAAGCAGTAAGAAGCAAAGCAAATAATGTGAAACAGTAGGTAACGAACTTGTTAGTCACTTCCCCTGTCCCTTCCCATCGAAAAGTACAGCCTACGACGTGTTTTAGCGATTTGATCTACCATTTGATAATATCACTTGATATGATAAGCAGTAATAAGTGAAGTAGGTAATGTTAAACAGTAAGTAACAAACTTGTTAGTCACTTTCCCTGTCCCTTCCCATCGTAAAGTACAGCCTACAACGTGTTTTAGCGATTTGATCTACCAACTGATAATATCACTTGATATGATAAGCAGTAAGAAGTAAAGCAGTTAGTGTGAAACAGTAGGTAACGAACTTGTCAGACACTTCCCCTGTCCCTTCCCATCGAAAAGTACAGCCTACGACGTGTTTTAGCGATTTGATCTGCCAACTGATAATATCACTTGATATGATAAGCAGTAATAAGTGAAGTAGTTAATAAGTAATAAGTAAAGCCAGCCCTTATAGTAATAAGTAAAGCCAGCCCTTACAACATTACTGGTAAGAATCAAGGAGGTGTTCATGACAGCCTCTTCTACCACCTTCGGAGAGAACCTAACCAGACAAGAACTGATGGGCTTTCACAAATTGATGGCAGCAAAACAGTATTTGCGGTACAGCATCGGGGACAAGAGCGGGGACTTTGTGGTGATGAGTCAAACTTTGGACAAAGGCGTTACTCACAGTACTCTACAAGACATCGACACCTACATTGAGTCCTCTCGAAACGAATTTGACAGAGTCTCGAAACATTTAATGACCACGATCAAAACGGTTTTGGGTTCGAAATTGGGACCGAATGCGGCTAAAAGTTTCGTTACGCTTCAACCAAACGTGCCCACGTACTATTCCATGGTGAAAACACACAAGTTCGGGAATATCGCTCCTGATCAGCTCACAGAAGACGACATCAAGACGAGACCGATTATCTCAAGTTGCGGTGGACCATCTGACAAAATCAGTTGGTTACTGGTTAGGCTCTTATCACCACTCTTACAGTATGTACCTTCCCACATCGTGAACACAGGAGATTTCGTGGCAGCACTTACTCAGTGTCAAATTCCCCAGGAATCGACCTATGCAAGCTTCGACGCAGTGTCTCTGTACACTAATGTTAACGTACGTGATGCAGTCGATGCACTTCTTTCTCTATGGAGACAACACAAAAGCGAGGTATACACAATCGGGCTTGATGAGACGGATATGAGAGACCTCCTGGTAGCAACACTGAAATGTAATATCTTTCAGTTCGATGGACGATACTACAGGCAGAGCAGAGGACTAGCCATGGGTTTGAGAGTAGCGCCATTGCTCGCTGTTGTTTATCTGGATCGCATAGAAAGAAGAGCAATAACATCTGGGATAACATTTTATAGGCGCTACATTGACGATGTCTTCATTATCGGTAACTCTGCAGTAGATCTTAGTGACACCCTTCGCCTACTGAATTCACAGGATGCTCACATTCAGTTCACCGTTGAACAACCGAACGCTGATGGATTTCTTCCATTCCTAAACACAATGGTGAAGATTCATCAAGGAGCTACACAGTTGAAATGGTACAGAAAACCAGCTTCTCGTAACATCCTGGTGCACGCTAGGAGTTGTCACCCACTGTACGTCAAGGCGAATGTAGTTCACAATCTACTTGCCACAAAACAAAGGATCTGTAATCACCGATGTGAAAACACCGAACTGATGGTGGAGAACATTTTGAATGAGAACGGTTATACCACCGAAAGTCCTCACACATGGAGACCGCATTCGTCATTGGATGGTATACCAATGATTCTACCGTACTTGAATGAAAGAGTGGCTAAAGCAGTGAATGCTGTCATCAAGAACTCATCGCTTCCAGTTAAACTTGTTTTTCGCCCTCCTCCTAACCTCAAGCAACTGCTAACGTCAACCAGAATTTATGAGGATAAGTGTGGCAGAACAGGGTGCACGTACTGTAGTAGTAGCAAGATATGCCAACTAAAAGGCACGGTCTATCTCATTGAATGTCAGGCATGCAAAGAGAGGTACGTAGGAGAGACTATGAGGCCTCTCTTTCAACGTTTAGATGAGCATAGAAGAGCTCTCCGGAATCCGGCATCGTATCCACTGAACAGCTTTTCGAAACATCGGACCCGCCGGCACGCACAGGATGCACCTCCTCGACTCACCGTCACGGTATTACACCGTGCAACGAGAAACACTCTTGAGCGGAAAATTCTTGAAGCCTTGGAAATCAGACGAATATCACCTGAGATAAATAGCAGAGATGAAATGGGTGATACCCTGCAGCTCATTGCATGACTACAGTATCGCGCTACTCTCCAAGAATACGGTAATATCACTATCTAGACACCACTGCGGCTATTTAAGGGTAGGAGCGGGGAAAAGTGACCATTTTAGTCTCACAGCGGCGCTCGATCGTTCTCTCGAGTGTTCGACTTTTTCTGGCACTTCTAAAACGCAGACATTGGTGTGTTTCATCGCGTAGCAGGTGCATTACAATTTGGAATTGAAATGCTTGTTTTTCAGGTCTGACGAAGGTGTTAAGCACCGAAAGCTAACCGGCAATTTTCGCAGTCGTTTTGGAACGTTTTTGGAGTCTCATTCTGACTATTTTCGCAATAAATTTTTTGTAACACCATGAGGCTTCGGGACAGATCAATTTTGACAATTTTGAAGTAGTTAATGTTAAACAGTAAGTAACAAACTTGTTAGTCACTTTCCCTGTCCCTTCCCATCGTAAAGTACAGCCTACAACGTGTTTTAGCGATTTGATCTACCAACTGATAATATCACTTGATATGATAAGCAGTAAGAAGTAAAGCAATTAATGTGAAACAGTAGGTAACGAACTTGTTAGTCACTTCCCCTGTCCCTTCCCATTGAAAAGTACAGCCTACGACGTGTTTTAGCGATTTGATCTACCAACTGATAATATCACTTGATATGATAAGCAGTAAGAAGTAAAGCAGTTATTGTGAAACAGTAGGTAACGAACTTGTCAGACACTTCCCCTGTCCCTTCCCATCGAAAAGTACAGCCTACGACGTGTTTTAGCGATTTGATCTACCAACTGATAATATCACTTGATATGATAAGCAGTAATAAGTGAAGTAGTTAATGTTAAACAGTAAGTAACAAACTTGTTAGTCACTTTCCCTGTCCCTTCCCATCGTAAAGTACAGCCTACAACGTGTTTTAGCGATTTGATCTACCAACTGATAATATCACTTGATATGATAAGCAGTAAGAAGTAAAGCAATTAATGTGAAACAGTAGGTAACGAACTTGTTAGTCACTTCCCCTGTCCCTTCCCATCGAAAAGTACAGCCTACGACGTGTTTTAGCGATTTGATCTACCAACTGATAATATCACTTGATATGATAAGCAGTAAGAAGTAAAGCAGTTAATGTGAAACAGTAGGTAACGAACTTGTCAGACACTTCCCCTGTCCCTTCCCATCGAAAAGTACAGCCTACGACGTGTTTTAGCGATTTGATCTACCAACTGATAATATCACTTGATATGATAAGCAGTAATAAGTGAAGTAGTTAATGTTAAAGGGGGTGTGTATACAAGTCTGTTGGTACCTGCTCGTTGGTGCCCCTGCTTCTACTGAACCCAGCAGACGTTTGAGTGTACACAGGGAACGTTCGAGCGATATAGCGTGCACAACTATATCGCGAAAGTATCCCGCACATTGCATAAAGGTGTCGCCGTCCGGCACACTAAGGCCTCTGGTCCATAACACCTTAGGATCCGTACCTAGGGAGTCATGGAGTCTTTGGCCACAAGCCACAATTTCGCCACCCTGAACTGTCGATCGCTGTCGAGTGATATCCAAAAAACTGCGCTATCCAGACTTCTGAGCTATTTCCATGCACCGTTTGCTGCTTTGCAGGAAACCCGCCTCAAGGATAGACCCGTCATCAGCGTCGGAGAGTACACCATCTACTGCGGCAACGCTGACGATAGGAGAGTGGGAGGCTGTGCAATAGCTGTAAGGAAGGATTTCAATGGTATGGTCAAGGAGTTCGGCTCAACGTCGTGTCGGAATGCATTCGTACGACTGCGGGATCACAGAGGATTCAATCTGTGGATAGTGAGTGCTCATGCGCCCACTGAAACCGCCGAAGACAATTCGAAGGATGCGTTTTATGAGGAACTCAATACGTTGCTGGCCAGGATACCTTGTCAACATGCTGTTGTCGTGGGGATTGACGCAAATGCGAAGATGGGACTTGATCAGGAACTGAAGTACTCGGTAAATGGTTCTACCCAGTGGAGCAAACATCGGACAATGGCTACCGCCTTGTCGACTTTGTGAACGCAGTGGTCTGATTATTGCATCGACATTCAAGAGGAATCATCGCCGCCATCAGCTTACGTGGCAGGGACCAACCCGGCTATCTCCAGAAGAGCAGCGGAAGCGGAAGATGACAACTTTGAAACTACAGCTTGACTATGTCCTGACGAGGAATATTCCAGTATCGGACATTCGAAGATCTAGAGCTGTGTGGGATGTCGCATTCGATTCGGATCACCGTCCTGTTCTGTTGAACTTCACTGCGAGGATTCATAAGAGGAAGCGAGGGGCTCAGCCTCTCCAGAGGATTGACATGACAAGTCTCAGAGATGAAGAGTGCAGAAGGAATTTCCGACAACGCGTTTCTATTCACATCGGAGTACGGACTAAGAAGAAACTTTGCGACGCGGATTCTTTTTGTCAAATGCATCCAGGACGCTTCGAAAGAGGCACTCCCGGTTGTACAGCCTAAGAAGAAGTTCGCCTACGTCTCAGAAGAAACAACATCTACCTACAACAGAGTATGTGCTCTCCGAACTGCAGGAAACTTCGTGGAGGAGAAGCGTCTGAGGAGGAAGTTGCGTCGGCAGCTTCAAAGTGACCGCGAACGAGAGTGGACGTGTAGAGCTAAGGAGTTCGAGAAGGCTTGGGAGGAGAAGAATCCGAGGAAAGCCTACACGTTGCTGCGACAGTATAGCGGGAAGATGAAGAGATGTTCTCCTGTCTTGAACACTACCAATGGAGTTGCAGTTGGTGATGCGACGCTGCTAATATGGAAGGATTACTTCAGTTCACTACTGAATCGTCCAGCGCCATCAGTACCTGAGCTCCCGCATGTTCAGAGAGCACATTACGATGTCAGTGAGGAACCGCCGACTGAGTCTGGAAGTTTTGATTGTGTCCGGAAAATGAAGAATGGAAAGGCAGGTGGAGATGACAACATCACTGCTGAAATGCTGAAAGCTCTTCCTCCGTCTGGGATTCGTGAAATGACCAACACCATCCGTGCCATATGGATGAGCGAAAGGATACCCGATTCGTGGAGACATGCGATCATCGTACCTCTTCACAAGAAGCTATCCGTCACGGATCCTAAGAACTACAGAGGAATCTCTCTACTTCGTGTCATGTACAAGGTTTTAGAACGTATCATTCTCGAGCGACTTATCAAACATCGTGAAGGAACGACCAGAGATGAGCAAGCCGGTTTTCGACCTGGAAGATCGACCATCGACCAAGTGTTCGTCGTGAGAAGAGTAATTGAATCGTGGCAGCGGTTTTCGAAGCCATTACAGCTTGCTTTTTTGGACTTTGAAGCCGCGTTCGACTCTCCTCATCGTGATCGATTGCTCAATGCTCTGCGAGCAGATGGAGTCCCGGAAAAGTATGTTCGGTTAATCGAGGACATGAACAAAGGAACAACAGCAGCAGTTCGTACACCTGTCGGATTTACGTCAGCTTTCGAGGTGAAAACAGGAGTAAGGCAAGGAGCCGTTGCAGGACCTTTTCTTTCAACTTCGCCGTTGATGACATCATGCGTAGAGTTGCAGAACAGTTTCCTGCGGATGTGATCCTAACACCATCAGGACGCTCCTTGTCGACCTGGAGTACGCCGACGACATTGTGTTATTCGCTGAAAACAACGCAAAACTGCAAAGGATTGTGAACCTCGTTTCGAAGCATGCCGCAGCCTATGGACTTCGTTTTCGTCCCGACAAATGCAAGCAGATGTGGGTCTCTCAGAGGCCTTCAACTGGAGTTTGTGTGGACGGACAACGTATCGAACTGGTGGACGATTTCTGTTATTTGGGCTGTTTGCTGAAGAACGATGGTAGTTATGCAGCGGATATTCGACAACGATGTGCGAAAGCTACGTCTGCATTCAATTCTCTAACCAAGTGTTTGTGGTCTACCACCATCGCGAAGGAAGTCAAGTTGCGCGTCTACCTATCCGCTATTCGCCCTATCATGATGTACGGATCGGAGACGTGGGCAGCACCGAAAACGCAGATGGAAAGGTTGGATTGCACGGAGAGGAAGCTTTTTAGGCGTTTGCTTGGATATTTCTGGCCGCGTGTATGCCATAACGAAGACCTTTACAAGGAAATCGACGCAGTACATCAACGCTTGACACGAGGGAGGTGCCAGCATCTCCTAACGCCATCTCAAGCAGCAATGGAAAGTCGACTTCGACTGCTCGGGCATATACTAAGAAGAACGCCGGATCGTCTCGTACAACACGCTTTAAAAATGCTTCCAAATCCTGTCTGGAAACGGCCACCTGGGCGTAGGCGAAAGTTCTGGACGGATGTGGTTAAAGAGGATTTAAAGTCACTCGGCATCGAAAGACAGTTCAGGCGCGATGTTTCGTTTCGCAGGAAATGGAATAGTGACAGCTGGATGGAATGTGTTCAAATTGTGGCTGAAGACCGTGAAAAATGGACACGGCTGACTACTAGGACGGCACACCTCGGTGAAGATGCGGAATGACCGCGTCAGGCGAAAGCCAACCGATTAAGTCAAGTAAGTCAAGTTAATGTTAAACAGTAACTAACAAACTTGTTAGTCACTTCCCCTGTCCCTTCCCATCGAAAAGTACAGCCTACAACGTGTTTTAGAGATTTGATCTACCAACTGATAATATCACTTGATATGATAAGCAGTAATAAGTGAAGTAGTTAATGTTAAACAGTAAGTACTCATTGTCTACCTACTCACCAGCCTGCTTATCTATCCACATACCAACTTACCTGCCTGTACAACTGATCGCCTGCGACCATTGGCAGTGGCCACTACTAAGAGTGCGCAACGCACGAGGAGCGAAGCACGAAGCGCGAACCAGGAAGCAGGAAGCAGGAAGCAGGAAGCAGGAAGCAGGAAGCAGGAAGCAGGAAGCAGGAAGCAGGAAGCAGGAAGCAGGAAGCGCGAAGCAGCAACGAGTTACACGCACAACAAGAATTTTGATAAGGTTTCGCTGATCTAACTTTGTTAGTTTTGAACCGATTTGGCTCAAATTTTGTCAGCATGTGCCTCCTGGACCCTCTCACCTATATCCCGATGGAAATCTCTGGAGAAATTGTTTAACAGGTTTTTCGCGGCTGGAGCGATCAGCTTATTGGCTGAAAACCTATGTTATCGAATGAGAGTTGCAGGCAATGAGCAGCGACAAAACGAGAGAATGAGGCAGCTCATAATGTTTTGGTCTCTTCCGTTTCCGAATTTTCGTTTCCGGCGTTTTTTGACTGTTTTCTTCCGTTTCCGTTTCAGGAAATATTGAAAAACATTTCCGCACAGCCCTGGTCGGGGGTCTCGCTGTCCGTTTCTTTAAGTTTCATCAGCAGCATCTTCGCCATAACCCACAAAAATGGGTTGGAATGAGTCTGTGGTTGTGACAATGGAACACCGAGGAAATCAGAAGCTCCAAAGAAAACTTAAAATTTTTTTTGTTAGCAATCTCCATCTGTCTAAAGTGTGTTTGAATGAGACTGGCCAACCATGCGGCCGGCGTACGTGGTAGGCCGCCTCCGCATGTGTCTTTTTCGGACCGTAGTTTCGCATGCTCGTCCGGGAGCGGCATATGCGACGGTCGTCTGCCACGCACGCCTGCCGCATAGTTGATCAGTCTCACTCTGATACACGTCACTTGTACAAGGCTTCGTTACGCACAGGATAGTCTTCAAAATGCAAGTCCATTGAATCTTTTGCTCCTGTACAGTGCGGTCGGCTGCCAAGGGTAAAAAGGCGGCGGCGGGCGGCGTCCAATTCAGGAACGGTTTACCGCGTTTAACGACTTGCGCGGTTGATTCTGTTTCTGTGACACTTTCGAGGCAGCCCTGCGATTCTGCCAGAGAAGTTTTAAGAAATTTCGAAAACTTTGAAATTTTTTCGAGAAATTGAACTGAATTTTTTCACGCTAGTGTACAGATGGGAATATGTAGGTTGTGGCGAATATCATAGCTCCTCTGAATGTGCCCTAGATTCCTGCTGGCATCGATATGCCCTCGTCCGGATAACTGCGGACTTCGCACCTCCAGTTGGACGTGTCAGGGCACTACAACTCGATGCCAGCAGGAATCTAGGGCACATACAAAGGAGCTATGATATTTGCCACAACCTACATATTCCCATCTGTTTACTAGCGTGAAAAAATCGTTGCTGGATCAGCGGATTCTTATTTTTTCAAATTTTCTTTTCTGTGAAACGTTGGTCGTTTTCTACACATATCTTTCCTCTCCGAATCGCATTTCGAACAAAATTTGGCGTATGAGTTTTTGCTATGAATAGGAATGTTATTCGGGTGTTTTTGTAAGCGAGCACGGATTTCGTCAATTTCAGTGTAATGACAGTCATCTGTCAATAGTGAGCCCAGATCGCACCCTGGGCTCAGAATTCCGTCAACGAAAAAATCTTATATTTTCGCATCCACGTTTGAGATTTTCTTTGTCGCGTATTCGAAGGCTTGGCTCATTCCTATTCTGTGTGCGAGCGTTTCGCTTCATTATCATGATATGAACTGATTTGGGATCAATATCCTCTGAGGAAAATAGTTTTGCAGCTGAGTTTGGTTACTGTTTTTTTCATGACCACTTAGGTATTCTCGCCCACGCTGTGAGGTTTAATCGCAATCATGTTTCTCTTTTATATGTGATGAGCGGGTCGATAAAGCTTGAATACAAATTGTTTGACGTCGAAGCAAATATTGAACTTTTGATATAATTATTTTTTATAAAACTGACGTTGAAACGTTTTCTATGAAAACTTCTACATGGCTTTCAGAAATGTTCACTGAAACGCGAATAAACTTTTTCTGGAGTATCATATCCCATTTCTTCTCATAAATCCACATAAACCTGGATATGAAAGAAATGCCACTAAAGTGAGGGCGAAGCAATTTTTGAAAACAAATTTCCCACCCATTTTTTCTATAATTTCGTCTTAAACTAGTTTATAATGTAGAAATGTGTGCTCTCATTAGAAAGTACAGTTATCATCGCTGCATTGCACAGTGGAGCTTTTTAATAAGTGCTGAAACACAACAGAAAAAAAACGAAAAATGCGAAATTTCAAAAAAAAAATCAAAATTTCTAGTTTTCGTGTTTCTTATATTCTGCTATTTCTTACGGATGCCCACATGAATTTTTCATAGCTAACGTTTTCGGAAAATCTTTTTTATAGGAGCTCTACACTCGAAAACCTCATTAAAACTGGTCAAGTCTCGCGGAACAATGTTGAGTAAACGATAATTTGGAAATCAGCAATCAAAAATGACCAGGTAACTCACTGGTGGTGTCACATGCCTAGCTCTAATGAAAGCATCAATCAAAATAAAGAAGTAAATTTGCTAGGGTCTTTAAATAAACATTGAATTTCCGAAAAAAACACCAATTTTTTCAAAAATGCCCGTTCAACCAGAAAATTTTTCGGTGTATTCGTGGTTGTGCATATAAATCATTTGAATCATCATTATAACATTTCAACCAGCATAAGCCTGTCTGAGCCGAAAATCGATTTCACTCGGGCTCTGCAGTGCTGTAGTTGTAATTTTCATCCAATGTATTTTTATTTCCAGCTCTTTCTTTGACCATAAGCCGTTGTTTTGAAAATGTTTATGAACTTCTGAAGACTGGTCACCCTTTCAGTTCAAGTTTTCGAAAAAATTTCAAAGTTTTCGAAATTTCTTAAAACTTCTCCGGCAGAATCGCAGGGCTGCCTCGAAAGTGTCACAGAAACAGAATCAACCGGGGAAGTCGTTAAACGCGGTAAACCGTTCCTGAATTGGGCGCCGCACAAAAACGGCGTCGGCCGCCGCCCGCCGCCGCCTTTTTACTCTCGGCAGCCGACCGCACTGTAACTGCTGAGCTAACCTTGACCACTATTGATTTTGCGCTGTCACAATCTAAACTTTCGATGAACCCTGCTGATGTAAAACCCTAGCTGCCTCCGGGATGTTCTCCAAACGACTGAGATACGGCTGACTGCGATGTTCTCAACCATTTGCCTGGTAATCCTTCTAATCAATTCACGATTCCGGAAGTTGCCTTCTCGACGGACGATCGACTCTTCCGCCGACTGAGGACAGTCTCATCCGGACAGACTTTACATATCAGCAGCTGCCACTTCGGCAATCAAACGAACACCAAACGGAACAAAGGACAATCGTAGCTGCTACAGTGATCGCCGTCTGCATTGAGTGATACGAGAAGCTGTGGTGTTGCGATATTAGTAAGATGTAGCCGTAACTTACTAGCATCGAGAATCCGCTAAGCAGGCAGGAAAAGTCAGCACAGCACAACCGATAAGTTATTAGCCTCTTCTTTGATCTCTTCAGACGAATGCCCGTAACGATGGAGGGTGAAGTTGAAAACTTCCCAAGTATGCCTTGCTGAACCACTGATGCGTGTACAAACCTTACAAACTTGAGTGAGCGCACGAGCTCCACATTTCTTTCGTGAACTTTTAGGTGTATGCACCGAAGTAAAAAAAAAAGATTCAGATGGGGAAACATATAATAAATGCGTTGCACATCTTAGCGATAATAAGTTTTGAGTGGCCTCTATTTGTGATTGATTTTTTTCCAAATTCGTGAACTGGCCATTTTTGATTTTTTTGGTGTTTTTTCTCATTTTCTCACCGCCTATGGTCATTATTCTTTATTTACAAAATGGTTTCCCTACTACTCTAAGAATCTCTCACAATCGGAACGCGAGGCAATTTACTGAGGTCGATGGCTTATCGACAGCAGTCCTAGCAGTCGAGTTCAATGTGCCCACCCGTGCAATTGAAGCTACTCTCAGACAACCAATTCAACGAAAGCGACGCGACGGCCTCACGTAACAACTTCTTCCGTCGATTAACTAATGATAAGAATGAGCAAGGCGAATCCGAGGATGAAAGCCTCCGATATCCGCAACGAGCTCTAGAGCATCATCATGTACAGCTTGGTTTTCACTGTAAGTGACCTAATTTTTTGAATGTATTTTGGTGTGTGTCTCAGTGGGGACTGTCAGAGGACGTCTACGAGATACCGGCCTGTTTGGACAAGGAGCCGATGATCTCTGAGAAGAACCGTAAGACACGTCTGCAGTGGGACAAAGATCACCTTCACTGAGCTCTGCAACAGAAAGCGGGGATGCAGTCTAGGAACTACTGGGCGTCTAACACGGCTTACTCCATCTGTCCCAATGAGAGTATACCTGCACTTGTCTCACAAGAAGACTTGAAAATACTGTTGCGGAGTCCAGTAAAGGTGGTCTCCGGCCAACTGCAGACGTGCCTCTTCTCAGAAATCATCGCCTCCTTGATAGGACGTCGTCCAATTAGGCCTTCGTTGCGTTAAAGTCCTCTGACAGTCTTCACTGAGATCTACCTTTAAACACATTCAAAAAATTAGGTCTTACACAACGAAAATCAAGCTGTACATGGTGATGCACTACGAGCTCCTTGCGGATATCGGAGGCTGTCATCCTCGGATTCTTGTTCATTCTTATGATGAGTCGATCTATTGAAAAAGTTGTTAGACGAGGCCGTCCCGTCGATTTCGTTTGACCGTAATCTACCGGAAACCTGAAAACGGGTTTTGTAATTGTGTTTAGCGTCCCAAATAACATTCACTGAGGGCGAACTATAATATCTAACTTTACCCCTGAGGTTGTACAAAAATTAGTGAGCTGGACGCCGAAGAAAGTGTGTGGGACCCAGGTGGAAATTCGCAGGACGCCGTACAATGTGTGTGGGATGCTTATGGCAGTGCGCCGGACGCCGTGGAAAGATTGTGGCACAGGAGTCGGCGGGGCGCCGTAGAAAGCGTGTAGGACCCATTTGGGAGCGCGCCGGATGTCGTAGGATGCGTACCCGGTTGAAGTTCGCAGGACGCCATGGAAATTGTATGTGATCTTAGTGGATGTATGCAGGACGCCTTGATAAATTATGGGACCCCACTGGGAGCGCGCAGGTCGCTTCTTGAAGCTAAACTGGCGTTTGCTTCTTGAGGAACATTCACTTGTTAATGATAAGATGACATTTCTCCCTCGACTTTGCATCAGTGCATTCCCAGATTTATTCCTCTAGAAAAGTAACTTTAAAATAATGGAAACCTCCCATCGCATCTATCTAGACTTTTTTCTCAACGGGAGAAAGCTTGGATGGATTCGCAATTTCATCCTAGCGCAGAAACAACCAATGATTCCAAGTTCATTAGAGACAAATTCAATCGTTTGCTCACGAAGTATAATAACTACATCTAACGTAGAATACTCCAGTGTCCTATGAGAGCTTCATTTTACAAACTAATTAACTCTAGAATGGAGAAAATTAGAGGATTCTCTACACCTGAAGACGGACGGCTCTGGCGTTTCAGCTTTCTCTGATGCAGGCCAAGCGCCTATGTTTGCCAAACTACTCCAAACTTCTTTTTCCGAAGATTCGGCCTTTTTCAGTTGACTGATTCCATACGAATTCTTCTAACACACCAGCGGATAGTTCTGTATGGTTCCATACAGGACTTATCGACAGTATCTTGTCTAAATTGCCGCTCTTTTTTTCTACCATTCCTGATGATGTACCATCGTTCTTCAATACCAAGATCGCGATTGCTATCTATTACCCTCTGGAACACATTATCAACTGTAGCTTTATGTATTGTGAGATTCCCGCCCGATGGAAGCATTTTTTCATTACACCTATACCGAAAAAAGCGCGTCATAATCTTGCTTCTAACTATCGTCCAGTCAGCATTACATCTGTATTCGCTAGAGTTTTCGAAAAGATCCTAAACTCGATTTAGTTACTTTATCGAGACTCACTTTCTGATGCCTGAAAATCAGTATAGATTCAGAGCTGATAGGTCTACTAAAACGCAAATGATATTGGCAATGGAAGATTGGACAGAAGTCCTTGATCGAAAAATCAATGTTGACATTATTTACCTTGATTTTATGAATGCGTTTCATAAAGTCTTTTTTGAGAAACTGATTTCCATACTTTTATCATTTGGCATACATCCAAGAATAGTGAAATGGATATACAATTTTATCACTGGGAAGTCATTCCAAGTGAAAATCAACGAGTCGTTTTCGCAAACATACCCAGTAACTAGTGGTGTGCCACATGACGGTCTCCTTTCACCTATTCTCTTTAAATTGTACACTTCTGAAATCCCCAGCCTAACTAATCAATGTAATGTTTCCTGTAGAATGTTTGCTGATGGTATCAAGGTATATAAAAATATTGACAGAAGTAGCGACTGTCTAGCTCTACAACTGGCAATTGATTCAATTGCTGATTGGTCAGCCAGAGGGAATCTCCCACTATCAACTCCAAAGACCAAGGTGCTCCATCTTGGAGATTCCATTGATAGGTGGACATACAACCTTGGAGAGCTTGAGCTTAATGTCGCCAACACATTGAGAGATTTAGGTTTCATACTAGATAACCAGTTCACTTTCCATGAGGTATGTGAAACACTTGCAAATAGAGCAGGTAGGGCTATATACAATCTATTCGAAGCTTTATCCACAAATTCATATAACCTTATAATACCTTATAATAGCTTACAAATCATTTATTCGTCCACTATTGGAGTACGGCACTTCAGTGTTCAACCCAAATTCTTAACTCAGCATTCAGAGACTCGAACCAGCTCAAAACAGTTTTACTAAAAAGTTCTGGATGCGTTTACACGGGTATGGTCACACGACTACTCCTTCGGCTTCTGTCCGGAGCAGAACATTTGAGTTGTCGACTTTATAATAGCGTATATGGAAATATGATCTCATAATGATCTACAAAATAATATCCTGTAAATACCTAATTGTGTCAACAAATTTTATACGTTTTCCTCGTCTAGTACCAGAGGTGGTCAGTTCAAATGGAATTTTTCGAGTTCAAAAAGTTGCTTGAGAGCTTCAATCTTCACACAGAGAACAGGCTCTGAATATTTGAAACTTTCAAAGAACTACGCGATACCAACTTCTTTAATTCAATATAATAAGCTGATTGAAATGTACCTTTATCAATAAGAGGCTCCTTAGTTCTACCACAGATAAGGTCATTGTCTGATATTGTTCTATCTGGATTTTTTCCAGCATTTTCGTTTTGTTCTTGGCTAATGTTTACCTTATTCTTGTGTTTTAGGTTTGACTTACTTACTTGACTTGAACGGTTGGCTTTCGCCTGAAGAGGTCATTCCGCATCTTCACCGAGGTTGCCGTCCTATTAGTCAGCCATGCCTATTTGTCGCGGTCCTCCGCCAAAATTTGAACACAATCCATCCATTGGTCGCTATTTCACTTCCTGGGAAGTGAGATATCGCACCTGAATTTCCTTTCAATCGCGAGTGATTTCAAATCCTCCTTCACCACATCTGTCCAAAACCTTCGCCTACGTCCAGGCGGTCGTCTCTAGACAGGACTCAGAAGCATCCTAGAGCGTGTTGAACAAGACGATCTGGTGGCCTTTTTGAAAATGTGCCAGAACAGACAAAGACTACCTCCTGTTGCCGCTTGAGATGGCGTTGGGAGATGTTGGCACCTCACCGGTATCAAACGTTGATGTAAGGCGTCAATCTCGTTGTAGAGATCATCGTTATGGCATCATGGCTCGGCGTGAGGTGTGATGTATCACAGAGGGGGGGGGGTCGGACCCGTCGACACCCGGTGGGATAGGGGTCGAACCTTCGGACAACCAAGAACCAAGATGGACTTCTATCAGGGCGGGGTTAAGAGCTATACCGTTAGTATAAAAAATGACGGCAAAATGATATCACAATAAGAGGTCAAAATATAACTGGAGATCACACTGAGAGAGCAAAATAAGACAGGAGATCAAAAAAGAAAGAAACTGAATAGTGAGAAAGAAACTGCGAAAAAACAAATGAGGCAAGATATGTTTTGTTTGATTTGGTGTGCCTTCGTGAGCGGTCGATTCGACTATAGCTCCGTTAAGCGGTCGCACTCGACCTTATCAGTGGTATTTACGATTGCGTTCAAAGATTTCGTGCGGCACCATCCTCTTCTAATATCCGGCTGAGTTTCTTTTGGATTGAACCTGTCATAGTCTCCATATAATTGCTAGATCATGGGCCCAAAAACTCGTCAATCAACAAAGTCAATCCAAAACAAGGTTGGAAACAGCCAGGCCACTGACATATTGGTGCGTTCTGATACGGACAGCGATGATGTAGCTCAGAATGACTTTTCAAAAATGTCAACTGAGGCGATCATTAAAGCTATATTGGAACGCAACAGGGACCCTGTTATTGATGGATTGGTGAAAGCATTAGTAACAAAATTACCACAGGATTCTCGCGAGGCGGTCAATGCCGAAAAAAGAGAACGCAGTCTGGTAATATATGGTTTGCCCGAGCCTGATGTGAAACTCACTCCGTCCAAGAAAAAGAAACACCTTGTTGATCAGATAAGTTCTCTTTTTGATATTCTGAATGTCGAATATAGCGTCGCTGAGGTTTTCCGCATGGGCGCGTATACCGGGGAGCGTCCACGTTTGGTTAAGGTGGTGCTGGCAAAGAGGTCGCAATGGGCTACAGCTCTTGCCAACACTTATCGATTTCGGAGATCCACCATGGAGAACGTGTATGTTCGCCGGAGTATGACCGATGAGGAAAGAGCACGGGATTCGGAGCTACTGAAGGAGTGTCGTGCGCGAAATGACAGACTAGAAGCTCGTGTTCGGGTTGTTTACCGGGGTGAGCTACGACGTGTGCAAGACCTGTCGGCCCGTGGATCAGATGAAGCGGTGGACCTCCTGAAACCGCGTGTACCGGGAGACGCGGAGGCCCCCCAGCAGACGGGTACATCGGGAAACGTGCACGACCTCCCGGAATCAAGTATTTCGGTCCCGAAACCGCATGTGGCTGGAGACGAGAAGAGCCCCCCGCGGTCGGGTGCATCGGGAAACGTGCTGGACATCTCGGAACCAAGTGTTTCGGGAAACTTGGAGCTCAACCCGGACCCAAACGAGGCTTGAGATGCCACTTGTTTAATTCTCGCAGTTTGTCCAACAAAATTCATCACCTTCACCTTTTTTTTATCGACTTCCAAACCTGATCTTGTATTTATCACGGAGACGTGGCTTTCGTCTAAAATATTGAATTCTGAAATAACTCTCGACCTTCCGTACAAGATTTTCCGCAACCTGCACAAGTTTCTTTCGCATTATTCTGGTTTATAGGCCACCGTGTTCTACAGTTTCCGATGACAGCTCTCTTATTGATACACTTCTTGATCTCTGTTCTTCGGAGAGACAGATGGTGCTTTTGGGTGACTTCAATTTAGATGTCAACTGGAATACTGGTATCGCGAAAAATTCGCAATCTGAAAATTTTCTGCGTTTTTTTGAATGCTGTGCACTTACGCAGCTGGTGAACGAACCTACTCGCGATGATTCGATTCTTGATTTAATTCTCACGTCTACTCCGCTGATAACCAATATTTCGATCTCGCCTCCGTTTGCCTCCTCTGATCATAATGCCGTTAGTTTTGAAATCACAGTTCTACTTGCAAAAGTCAGGAATGAACTTCCTTTGCCTGATTTTAACCGAGCTAACTATGACGCTCTATCAGAATATCTTTTTCTATTGACTGGTGGAATGTCTTGCAGGGTTATCTCTCAGCTGATGACGCGTACAGGATATTCTGACGTGTATTATACACCGGTTTGAATAAGTGTGTCCCGTTTTCTGACGGACGTAGATCAGAAATTCCTTCACACATCTCTAACTTAATCCTTCAAAAAATCGCTTATTTAGCACTGCAGTAGGTTCCACCACCAATTTGCGATTTACTAGAATTTGCTCTGAATTAGACCGTCATCTAAAGCGATATCTGGCGAATAAACAGCGACGCCTTACACTCAATGCTGATAAAAAATCGTTTTTCAAGCTGATGAAGTCTGCATTAAAAGCCATATCCAATTAACCGGTTTTACAGGATGATCTTGGCAACCGGTATGTAGAAAACAGTGAAAAATCTGAAGCTCTGGCTAAATGTTTTGCCTCAGTTTTCTCTCCGAGGAGTGGTAGCTATACAAACGACTATGACAGGTTGATGCTAGATCGATCAGCTGCTAGTCAATGTGTTCAATCAGGTTGCTTTAGTGACTTCACTGTGCAGCCTTTTGATGTACTGAAGATTTTAAATAGTCTGAAATGTTCTGTTTCTGCAACTTTCGATGGTATACCTCAAATAGTCTACAAGAAGTGTGCTACCTCGTTATGCAGGCCTCTTTCAATGATTTCCAATATTTCACTCATGTTTAGCGAAGTTCCTGCACAATGGAAAAACGCGATCATCACTGCTATTCCGAAAACTAAAGATGCTAAGGTGTTAACCGCTTTTAGGCCAATAAGTATAACTCCTCCACCTGTCAAAGTACTGGAGAAAATTATACGTGATAAGCTAGTCGCCTGGTTCAAAAGTAACAAGTCGATCCCTGTTGAGCAACACGGCTTCACAGCAGGTGCCTCAACTGTTACTCTGTTAGCCGACTGTCTGTTTGACTGGCATACAGCTGTAGGTAATAAACAATCCGTAGACGTGATTTATTTTGATCTCTCTAAAGCCTTCGATAAGGTTCCTCATGAAAAGCTGCTTCTGAAACTTCATCAAATGGGAGTTAGGGAACCACTGATAGGTTGGCTTAGATCTTACCTATTTGAGAGAAAGATGGTGGTGAAAGTGGGTAATTCGTTTTCCAAAAGCTTTGATTGCACTAGTGGGGTGCCACAGGGTGGCGTACTGTCACCCTTATTATTTCTTGCCTACACTCATGATTCGCCAGAGAGACTGAAAACGCATCCGTCAATCAAAGTACAAATGTATGCAGATGATGTTAAGGTATACGGGATCTATAACTAAGTCACCAAGACCCCGATCTCCCATGCTTTGGCCCAGTCTATCTGCAACATGGTGGAGTGGGCTAAATCATGGGAGATTCCTGTCAATCTTTCGAAAACAATAGTTTTTCACATTGGGATTGGCACCCCGAGCATATACAGGTTCAATGATTGTCAGATTAACACTTCTTCGGGTGTTCGAGATCTTGGCGTACATCTAGATAGTAGTTTGGACTTTGGAAACCATATTGATCTTACGGTACGCAAGGCATTTGCAGTACTATTTGCTATTTTGAGAAACATTAGATATAACGATTCTTCTGTATCAATCAGGTTATACAAAGCATATGTACTGCCGATTCTAGAGTACGGGTCCCAGATTTGGAGCCCATTTAAGAAAAAAGAGCAATTAAAGATAGAAAAGGTTCAACAAACCTTCACTCGTATTCTACTATATAGATGTACTCCTAACTCTGATTCCCCATTGTCTATGCCAAGTTACAGAGAGAGGTTGAACATGTTCAAACTGCGTAGCTTACTTTATCGCCGCTTGTTGAACGACATGGTTTTTTGCTTCAAAGTTCTTCAAGGTGAATTGAAGTTGAGATCGAGTAAATATTGGACTTTCAGACCATGTAGAGGAAGAACAGGTATTTTTTCGATACAGTTCGATTCTTTCCGTAGATCTCATCAATCCAAGTTACTCAATTCGCTATTCTCGCGTGGGGCTAGATGGTTACAAATGTAACCAGACGGCGTTTTAGAGGCTCAGAATGCATCAATTTTCAGGAGGCGCCTGAAGAAAATGGATGTCCTGGAAGTACTTAACATTTCTGATTTCTAGATTGAAGAAGCGCTGGTTAACTGAGACTGGATTACTCCAAAATGGCGCCACCTGAGCTTGAGAAAAAATCTCAGAATCCAGAATTTGTAGTGGTATATGGCAATGATACGACAAGTCGGCAAATCTATATCGTTTGAATGCCGGGAAAATTTGGAAGCCGGATGCATTACTCTATAACAGGACTCTTGATGAGTTGATTTACCATGTTTTTCCGTATGGTTCATAAATGGACAGTCTGTTAATGGAAGTTTGCTGGATACTGTGCAAGCTTCTTTTTCTGGACATATCGGCTCTATGATATGCTTGATTGACTTGACGAACGCTTCTCTGATTCGATTCCTTTATTATATAGATGCTCTCGGCGACGTATTCAACTGTGTAAATCATCAGTCTAGTTCCCTTTTTGATTCTTGTAAGGTCTTCGTTGTTCAAGCTCCGAGCCAAGAATTTGCCCATTCTCTGTATACATCGTTCGTGAAACTCTTACAATATATTGAGCTAGAACTCGGTAATAAAGGATCCAATCGAGCATAGAGTACCTACAACCAGCCCCTACATAACAATACCTTCTTGAACTCTATATAAAGAATTATTGCCCAGATACCTATCAGTGGTGGGAGGACACATCGTCCTAGGAATACGCGTGGGTAGGGCCTACAAATGTAATGACTCGTATATCATAGATAACGATGGTTTTTCAATTTGAAACTCATTTTAATTGAATTAAGAACTGCTTGATTACAGTCTTCCTGCATATCCATTCTAGCTCTCGAAATTCAATTTACCCAGATTCAACTCAGAATGGCTCAGTCCATAACAACTAATGACCGTGATATTTTTGCTCTACATACTTTCCTGATGATACACTCTTGATTCGCGGCCCTTTTTATTAGCTCCAAATTGCAATTGTTAGCTAACTGCCGTGTGTATTTTATTACTGTAATTGCTTTGACCTGCCTACGGCGGGTATTTGTATTCTGTGCGCGTCGGCAACGACGTTTTATAATAAATAATAAATAAATAATATAAAATGGAGATGTAAAAATAAGGCAGGAACACACAAGAAGAGCTTACAATTCACTGGTGATAAAGCGTGCAAGACAATAGACAACAGTAGCCTGGTCATCGTTAATGACTCTAGCATGGAGAAGGAGTCATGGCCAGGTAAAGTGTGTCATCAAAGTGCTCCTGGATATGCCAGCAGCGGTGGTTTTGAGTACTGGCTCTTAATGAGGTCATTAAAAGCGGACTATCCTGCAGGGCTGGGCACACGTCCCGGCATGGCGATTCTGGATATGCACCCCCCCTTAGCTCGGTAATTTTTAGGCACCCCCTTATGGGAAATCGAAATCGGCTGTTTTCCGAATAGTTGGACAGCCATGATCTTGACTCCCTGATTTTGATAAACAAGAATATAAAAAAAGCCCTGAATAGAGAAAATTCCGACAATGGCAACAAAACAGGTAGTGTAATTTCTGAACTTCAAAACAACACCATGAGGAAAATTTGTTAGTAAGACGGTAAGTTATGACAAAAGATAAAACATTTTTCAATACAAAACAATTGAACAATTACCAACAACAGAACTACTACTATTTCGATAATTAATGTTTCCTGTCGAATGTTTTCACAAACCTATGAAGGATTAGTTAATCTGTGTTTGATTGTTCTGATGTGGAAATCAGAACTATTTTGTGTTGTGGAACAATGTTAGGATTCATGTGATTCGTAGGGAGTAGAAAACCCGAGTTGTACCCTCCTAGAATGCCGCTATCCCTTAAAAAATCGGCTTGCCGTGCGATACGGTGTTTGTGCGCAGCTACACAGCGCACACGGGAATGGACGCGTACACAGTATTAATAAAAAATGTATTTTATTACAGAACGGGGAGGAGAAAAGGATTGAAACTGAAGGAAATGAAAGATGGTCAAGGTAGTCTATTCCGGATGTACCCACTTTAGAAATTTAATGTAAATAAACAAAGTTAGAGCGGGTGTAAATATTTAGCCGTGATAAGGTTCATTCAAACGAACCTAGTTGATCAAAACTTGCATTAAACTGAGAGCAAAGAACATTGTGAGAAAGAGGAGAATCTGGCAAACATTTTGGCATCAATGGGACCGGTTTTAAATGTGATTTAGGGACCTTAAATCTCGTCGCGGTTTTACCCCGAAAACCGGGACAAAACCGGGACAAAACCGGGACGAGTTTTAAGGACCTTAAATCACATTGAATATCAAACCTATTGCTATTAAAATGTTTGCCAGCTTCTCCTCCTTCTCGCAATGCTCTTAGTTCTCATGTTTATGGGTGTTTTCAATCAACTAGGTTCATTTCAATGAACCTTATCATGTCCAAAAAATTCACTCCGCTCCAGCATAGTTTGTTTACATTAAATTTCTATACTGAATACATTGAAAGAATCCTATTTCTGCCTCCTTCCATTTTCTCCAGTTTCAATCATTTTCTCCGCCCCGTTCTGTTATAAAATACATTTTTTAATTAATATTGCGTGCGCGTCCACTCCAGTGCGCGTTGTGTAGCTGTGGACAAACACCAGATCGCACGGCTAGCCTAGTCTACGAGAGATTGCGGCATTCAAGGTGGATAAAACTCGGGTTTTTATGATCAGGGTACTTCTCAATGAGGACGGCACGGTCATTCGCTTCTTTCATAGTAACGAGCAGTCTTCAATTTTTACAGCTGGCTCTCTTCATACGTCACATTCCCATGAATAAAAATCTATTGACTAGTTGTGATGCTGACTGTGCTATCTGTACTTTTAAACTGTCGAAATAAATCCTAGCCTGCTCGGATGAGTCCGGGCAGAGTAAAGCGTCTTTCACAGTCTGCCGGACGACGCCGTCCGACACGTTGTAAGAGTGCCGCAGTGCGAGGGAAGCTGTGATGAACAATCGTCAGTTCCGACTCCTCAGTGCAGGATGTAAGGCGAAACCAACACGTGTAGACCCGTCATAACTTGCTCCGACGTCGTGTCAATGATTTCACCGCACTGCGACGTCGGTCGGCCGATACCGCAGTGCGGGCCTCACCGACGCCGCAGTCCTATCTTATAACGTACCGGACGGCGTCGTCCGGCAGACTGTGAAAGGCGGTCGGTCATGGCAAAGTATAACAATGATAAGAATATTTTGACATGATAAGCCCGATGAGCCTTGCTTCGGCCGGCTCAAAATGAGCGACCTAGGCTATACATCAGTTCGCTAATCTTTTTTTTTGAACTTGAATGATAGTTTTCCTGGGCGCTGTCTTAGCATCTTTGCCTCGAATCGGTAGCCACCCGCGTAATCAATGAACGTTGCACCGAAGAAACATGACACCGCATCAATCCTTACTTGCTATAAGATAACGGAGTAGTGTTCACTCCTTCATCGAAACAAACTTTGACAGCAACTATGAATTATTGCGAACACAGCCTGCATCTCTATCAATAGTTTGAATTCTTTTAGTGTTCGACTCAAAAAGCGGGGAAGAAGATATGACAAATCAGAAGAATAGTGCGTATTATTTTTTTTTGAAATTCGACAGAACATGCACTTCGTTCTTTTTTTTGGTGTTCGGTTTAGGCACCCCCCTTTGCCCTCTCTGCAACGTCTAATATGCACCTCCCTAAGGTTACCCGGGACGGGTGCCCAGGCCTGCTATCCTGTCAACGAAATGACAAAGATGTTCTGTAATTTCGTAATCTGTGATGCATATTTAGGTGATTTAGGATTCACCCTGCCCCCTAGGGCTCGAGTCTGCCGAAGGTAAAAAATTTCGCAATTCTGAGAAATAATGGATAGTTGACTGTTTGAGAAGAGGATTGTTCACTGTTATATCTCTTGCAATTTATTCCACGAAATTGACTCGTGTCCAAGATGCGATATCGCCTGAAGCATGGGATTTTCATGCCCTGAGGGCACATAGGTGCGGTTGCGGGCGCGGAACCCACATTTTGAATGCGAATGTCCGTATGCGAAAACGCAACCCAAATTTTACGAACGCATCGTCAAGCCCAAGAGCGTTATATAAGGTGGGTGGAGCCTGTTTTCATGCCCTGAGAGCACGAAGGTGCAGTTTCAGGCATGAGAACCACATTTAGTAATTGGCTAAACGGATGTTAAAACGCACCCAAAATTCTATGGCCACAGCTTTGAAGGCATCGTACATGATGAAAACTATACTTGTGTTTCTGACGTTTTCGTGTTGTTATAACCCTATAGTGAGTAAACTTTGCAAAAAGCCCATTCAAAAACATACACTTTTCAAGAAAAACCCATTTCAAGAAAGCTCTGAACAATTGTGAAGTTTCCGCCGACATCAACTTGGGATAGTTGCGCGAAGAACGCAAGGAACAGTTTTACGATTCGTTTCTTGGCGCAGCGTTGGACGCAATTCACCGAAGACGCCATTCAGACAAGCGATCATTTATTCTTGAACGGAATTGAAAAGAAATATTAACTTGCTGCGTCCATTGCTGTCAGCTGCCTTCGATCGAAGCCGAACGTCAAATCGAGTGGCGCGTGAATTGCGTTCTACGACGCGTAAACGCACGATCGCCAGCAGCGACCGCGGAGTTTTGTTCCTTGTAACAACGGATCGACCCCAGGGCCGGCCCCCAAAACCCAGGAAGCTCTTTTGAGGTGAGCAAATCTTCATTCAGAGGCGATTTTGACCCACTAGTCCGACTGCACGCAAATTTGGAATTCGGTTTTCATCGTGTACGATGCCTTTAAGCCGAACAGCGCTACTTAGTGTGGGGTCTATGAAAAAATCGATGGTTGTGAAATATTTATAAGTATTTAACGAAACTTAAATTAGGGAGTTTCACGTTGCTACAACGTGCCGAAAACCTAGTCACTGATCCAAGTAATTGATTTCGTTTTTTAACCGGTTGAAAACGGTTTTTGAAGACCCATGTTTAGGTGTGATACGATCGATTGTATCACATCTAAAAATGAGTCTTCGAAGACCGTTTTCAACCGGTTAAAAGATTGAAATTGATTATTTGGGTCCGTGACTAGGTTTTCCGCGCGTTGTAGCAACGCGAAACTCCCTAATCCAAATTTCGTTAAATACTTGTAATTATTTCACAGCTATCAATTTTTCAAAGACCCCTTCCTATGTAGCGCTTTTGCCCTGAAGCTGCGTTCAAGAAAATTTGGGTGCGTTTTCACATCCGGATCGCAAATTACTATACGTGGTTTTCATGCCCGAAACCGCACCTAACCTCCATTTCCTCGCTACTCGCACTTTTCTGTATCACTATCAAAGAAGCGGTGTGGTTTTGAGATGATTTCTTCATTTTCGTACCTGAAATTTCCACAAAACAACCGCTTCGCACCTACGATTGTGATAATAGGACTGCGAGTAGCGGGGAAATGAAGGCTATGTGCCCTCTGGGCATTAAAACAAGCTCCGCCCAACCTATGCAGCGCTGTTCGGCTTGAAGCTGTGGCCATGAAATTTTGGGTGCGCTTTCACATCTAAACAGCCAATTACTTTATTTAGTTTTCATGCCCGAAACCGCACCTATGTGTCCTCAGGGCACTAATCTATGTTCAGACATTGAACGAACTTTTGGTGTCATTGTCGCAGGAGAGTTGTTTTTTTTTCTGCTTTAGTGGGAAACATTTATTTATTGCATTATTCGGATTAATTGATACAATCGATGCATCTATGTAGTCTTGATCTGAAAATTCGATCCTCCCCCCTCCCCGGTCGTCGCCATCACTTCTTCCCAGTGGGAGGGCTGCGGGGGGTTGGACCAATGTTGGGTTGTATCACATCTCGCGCCGTAGCCTGTATGGCATACACGCGGCCAGAAATATCCAAGCAAACGCCTAAAAAGCTTCCTCTCCGTGCAATCCAACCTTTCCATCTGCGTCTTCGGTGCCTCCGATCCGTACATCATGATACAGCGAATAGCGGATAACTAGACGCGCAACCTGACTTCCTTCGCGATGGGGGTAGACCACAAACACTTGGTTAGAGAATTGAATGCAGACGTAGCTTTTGCACATCGTTGTTGAATATACGCTGCATAACTACCATCGTTCTTCAGCAGACAGCCCAAATAACAGAAATCGTCCACCAGTTCGATACGTTGTCCGTCCACACAAACTCCTCTAGAAGGCCTCTGAGAGACCCACATCTGCTTGCATTTGTCGGGACGAAGACGAAGTTCATAGGCTGCGGCATAGTTCAAAACGACGTTCACAATGCTTTGCAGTTTTGCGTTGTTTTCAGCGAATAACACAAAGTCGACGGCGTACTCCAGGTAAACAAGGAAGCGTCTTGACGGGTTAAGGATCGCGTCCGCAGGAAAGTGTTCTGAAACTCTACGCATGATGTCATAAACGGCGAAATTGAATAGAAAAGGTCCTGCTTCAGCTCTTTGCCTTACTCCTGTTTTCACCTCGAAAGACACGATAGTCGTACGAACTGTAGCTGTTGTTCCTTCGTTAATGTCCTCGATCAGTCGAACATACTTTTCCGGGACTCCATCGGCTCGCTGAGCATTGAGTAATCGATCACGATGAAGATAGCCGAATGCGGTTTCAAAGTTCAAAAAGCAAGCTGTAATGGCTTCGAATACCACTGCCGTGATTCAATTACTGTTCTCACGACGAACACATGGTCGAAGGTCGATCTTCCAGGTCGAAAACCGGCTTGCTCCTCTCTGGTGGCTTCCTCACGATGTTTAATGAGTCGCTCGAGATTGATACGTTCCAAAACCTTGTACATGACACGCAGTAAAAAGATTCCCCTATAGTGCTTGGGCTTCGTGACAGATAACTTCTTGTGGAGAGGTACGATGATCGCACGCCTCCACGAATCGGGTATCCTTTCGCTCATCCATATGGTACGGATAGTGTTGGTCGTTTCACGAATCCCAGACGGAGGAAGAGCTTTCAGCATTTCAGCAGTGATGTTGTCATCTCCACCAGCCTTTCCATTCTTCATTTTGCGGACACAATTCAAAACTCCAGCCTCAGTCGTCGGCTCCTCACTGACATCTTAATGTACTCTCTGAACATGCGGGAGCTCTGGTACTGACGGCGCTGGACGATTCAGTAGTGAACTGAAGTAATCCTTCCATATTGGCAGCGTTGCATCACCAACTGCAACTCCATTGGTAGTGTTAAGTACAGGAGAACATCTCTTCATCTTGCCGCTATACTGTCGTAACAACGTGTAGGCTTTCCTCGGGTTCTCCTCCTCCCAAGCATTCTCGAACTCCTTAGCTCTACACGTCCAATCTCATTCGCGGTCACTTTGAAGCTGCCGACGCAACTTCCTCCTTAGATGCTTCTTTCCACTAACTTTCGTGCAGTTCGGAGAGCACATACTGTGTTGTAGGTAAATGTTGTTTACTCTGAAACGTAGGCGAGCTTCTTCTTGGGCTGTGCAACCGGAAGCGCCTCTTTCGAAGTGTTCTGGATGCACCTGACGAAAGAGTCAGCGACGCAAAGTTTATTCTTAGTCCGTACCCCAATTTGAATAGAAACGCGTTGTTGGAATTTTCTTCTGCATTCTTCTTCCCTGAGACTTGTCATATCAATCCCCCGGAAAGGCTTAACCCTTCGCTTTCTCTCATGAATCCGCACAGTGGAGTTCAATAGAACTGGACGGTGATCCGACTCGAATGCGACGTCCAATACAGCTCTAGATCTTCGCATGGCCGATACTGGAATATTCCTCGTCAGAACATAGTCGAGCTGTTGTTTCAAAGTTGTCATCTTCCGCTTCCGATGCTCTTCCAGAGATAGCTGGGTTGGTCCCTGCCACGTAGGCTGATGGCGGCGATGATTCCTCTTGAATGTCAATGCAATAATCAGACCACTGCATTCACACAAGTCAACAAGGCGGTAGCCATTATCCGGCGTTTGCTCCACTGAGTAGAACCATTTACCGAGTACTTTGAATTCCTGACCAAGTCCCATCTTCGCGTTTGCGTCGATTCCCACGACAACATCATGTCGACAAGGTATCTTGGCTAGCAACGTATTGAGTTCCTCGTAGAAGGCATCCTTGGAATTTTCTTCGGTGGTTTCGATGGGCGCATGAGCACTCAACACAGATTGAATCCTCTGTGATCCCGCAGTCGCACAAATGCATCACTAAGCGACGATGAGCCGGATTCCTCGATCATACCGTTGTAGTCCTTCCTTACAGCTATTGCACAGCCTCTCACTCTCCTATCAACGGCGTTACTGCAGTAGATGGCGTACTCTCCGACGTTTATGACGGGTCTATCCTTGAGGCGAGTTTCCTGCAAAGCAGCAAAAGGTGCATGGAAATAGCTTAGAGGATTGGACAGCGCAGATTGTTGAAAAACGCTCGACAATGACCGGCAATTTAGGGTAGCGAAATTGTGGCTTGTGGCTAAAGACTCCATAAACTCCCTAGGTACGGATCCTACGGTGTTATTGACCAGAGGCCTTAGTGTGCCGGAAGGCGTTTTTTAGGTACATATACAATTCTGTTGGTACCTGCTTGTCGGTGCCCCTGCTTCTACTGAACTCAGCAGACGTTTGAGTGTACAAAGGGAATGTTCGAACGATATAGCGTGCACAACTATTCCGCGAAAATATCCCACACATTGCATAAAGGTGTGACCGAAGGTAAACAAGGGAAGGAATTGCCTGACTATTCATACCTTCCACGAAGCAGGGATCTTTAGAAACGTCGAAATTACATTTGTAATTTTCTCATCCTGTAAAGGTAGCAGGCAATTCTTTCCGCTGTTTACTTTCGGTGACACCTTAATGCAATGTATTGTGCAGCCTATATCGCTCTAACGTATTCTGTGTATACTTCAAGGCATCGTACGCGCTGAAAACCGCCTACCGTTTTTTGGGTTTGAATCAATGGTTGGGCCAGTCTGAGAACGTGGGTAGAGTTTTTCGGGTCACCGATGCTTTTTTGGGAAGATATGGGAGATCGAATGGCTCGAACTCCGACCTTCCGACAGCCGTCTGGCTCCAAATGAGAAGAGAAAGTCGCTTATGAACAATTGGTACAGCAACTCCCACTCGTTTAAGCTTATCATTTGATGATAAGCCACATTCTTTTCTCATTTGATGCCACATGGATGTCGGAAGGCCGGCCTCTTTTGGCTAAATTCTAGGCATTCGATCTCCCATGTCTTCCCAATAAAGCATCGGTGACCCGACAAACTCTACCCACGTTCTCAGGCGGGCCCAACTATTGATTCAAACCCAAAAAACGGTAGGCGGTTTTCAGCGCGTACGATGCCTTTGAACGTCAGCTGGGTTTAGTGGACGCAGGGGCACCAGTGAGCAGGTACCAACAGACTGTATACACACCGTTTTGTGTTACGCGTGGTAATCCACGTTCAAATAAATAAATAAACGCTACTTGAAGCCGAAGGTGGGCGGAGCCTGTTTTCATGCCCTGAGGGCACATAGGTGCAGTTTCGAGCATGAAGATAACATTTGCTAATTGGCTGTCCGGATGTGAAGACGCAACCGAAATTTCATGAACGCAGCTTCAGGCCTAACAGCGCTAAATGTGTAGGATGGAGTCCATGAACAAAATCGATTGCTGTGAAATATTTACAAGTATTTATCTAAATTCAAATTACGAAGTTTCGCGTTGCTACAACGAGCGGAAAACCTAATCATGGACCCGAGTAATTGCTTGAGCTCTTATAGCCGGTTCCAACGGTCTTTGAAAACCTTAATCTAAAACAACTAAATCACTAAAAGAACTTAATCGATTATTTGGGCCCGTGACTAGCTTTTCCGCACATTGAAGCAACGCGAAACATCCTAATTTGAATTTCGATGAATATCGGGTTGATGCATAAATAAAGAACGTTTTTCAAAAATATTTTAATAATCGGTGAAAAATCGAACGCGTTCAGCTTTGTTCTTGTCGGAGAGCTCGTGGGGCACAAATTCAGCCGATTACTATTCTTTTCCAAGCTTCTTCAGGCGTCGAACGATCGTTGACTGATTGACATTACAGTCTTCAGCCAGCATTCGTGTTGTCAAGCTTTCGTCCTGTTCCAAGGCTGTCAGGAGTGCTTGATCATCAAAATCCGATGACCGACCTCTTCCTTCTTTATACTCCAAACTAGTGTCACCTGATTTAAAGCGAATAAACCTCCTCAGTACTGCACTGTCAGTGATTGTCCCTTCGCATGAAAGTTCGTTGAGATCGCGAAATGACTGGGCTGCGGTCCAACCATTCTTGCAGTGGTAGAGCATATTATGGCAAATGTGAGTGTGATTTTCGAAATGCATTTTTACACTAAGTATTAAGGATTGTTCTTATATGAATATTAAGAACGAGACGCCAGTTTTTACCAAAGAAAACGCGTTAATTAAAACGTCCCATTATTAAGATTCAACCCAATACTTGTATATTTGTTCACAGCAATCGACTTCTTCATGAGCCCCACCCTATGTAGCGCTGTTCGGCTTCAAGCTGCGTCGGTGAAATTTTGGGTGAGTTCTCACATCCGGACAGCCAATCATAAAATATGGTTTTCATAATCGAAACCGCATCTGCGTGCCTTCAGGGCATAAACAAGCTCTGCGCACCTTATGTGGCGCTTTTAGGCTTGAAGCCACTTCCAAGCAAACTTTAGTACGTTTTCAGATGCGGACAGTCATATTCAAACTGTAGTTTCCGTGCTTCAAACTTCACCTACACATATGCCCTCAGGGCGCAAAAACTTATGTTTCAGCCGATATCGCATCTTGGAAATTGTCTAACGAGTCAACTTCGTGGAGTAAGTTGCAAGGATATGACAGTGAACTCTTATCAAACAATCAACTATCCATCGTTGCCCAGAATTGTGAAATTTTTGACCTTTGGCGGAATCGAGCTTGTGAATCCTAGATCGCCAAAAAATGCATCTTAGATTACGAAATTTCTGAGCATCTGGGTCGTTTCGCTGGGGACAGGGACTGTCTACACACCGAGGGAGGAGTTGTCCCGTTTTTGCAGCACACTCTACCTGGCCGCAGCTCTCTTCCATATCGGGAGCATTACGATAGCCATGCTAGCGCCGTCTATTGTCTTGCATGCTTTCTCCACCAGTGAATGGTCACATCTTTTTGTGAGTTTCTGCCTTATTTTTACATCTTAATATTTCATCTCCTGCCTCATTTGTTTTTTGCAGTTGTTTCTCACTATTCAGTTTCTTCTTTGAACTCCCGTCTCATTTCGCTCTCTCAGTTTGATCTCCAGTGTTATTTTGACCTCTCACTGTAATCTAATTTTGCCGACTAAGTCTACGTTATATTATATAGTTCACAGCAATGGAAGTAGGACCTGGTGAGGTTGCGGATTCTTCTTAACATACTGTAGCCTGATGGGGTAATCACTCATTTTTTTCGAAATAACTGAAATTGTTCGGTGAGTTTCGACTTCCGCTCTCAAATTTTCACCTGTTTTCATTGCTTCCAAAGATGTAGTTGTTTCGGTAAATAAACACACAGACTCACCGATCTATCAAAGCTGTTCCGGAAAAATAAATGATACCACTAACAAACTACCGTAAGTTAGGACGAGTCCGCAACCTCACCAGGTCCTACTAACATTGCTGTAGACTATATATCAACGGTATGGCTTTCGAAACCCCTCCCCACTCCTGATAGAGGACTATCTAGATTCTTGATTGGTCGAAGGTCGGACTCCCCCCCCTCCCCCACCGGACGTCGACGGGTCCGACCTCCCCCCCCCCTTGGTGATACATCACACCTCACGCCGAACCCTGGTACATATAAACTACAAGAGCTCTTTGAAGCCTCGATCGGAGTTGAGTTACATAAATGTAGTTGCATGTACAGGCAGCAGCTGACTATTAGACCTACATTTCTGACCTGGATTATAATTTATTTAAACATCTACTGATGTCGTGTGATAATATGGTGGGGTCAACTACAATATGGAGAACGCCTCATGAGCTGTGTGAGTTTAATTTCGTTTCAGAGAATTCGCTCAGGGGCTCACTCGAAGCGCTGAACACGCGAATGTGTTTATGGTTCTTGAGCTTGTTTCAAATATATGTTTCGTATGCAGCTACCGCATGTTGTTTTAAGCTTATATCTCTTTGAGACCGTCGTTCAAAGTCGAGTTATATACATGAACTCCGTAAACATGCAACAACTTGCTACACAACGTTCATTTTTGACGAACACTATAATCCATCAAAAACACAAGGAACACCACAACATAGGCGATTTCGCATTCAGTATCCCCTTCATTCTCATTCTCCATTGCTCTCTTCATCGCTCTTAGCAACAATCGGGCAGATGCCTGAAATTCCATTTTAAAAGAATTATCTAGAAAGCAGCGCTTCCCAATAAAAATCACATCTTAATTGTCTAAGTTTTTTGTAGAGCAGTCCACAAAGTAGAGTTCAATAGAACAAAAAGTCTAACGCGAAGTTCCCAGGTTTCAGAGAGAAAACTGTTCGAAAAAGCATCCTTAATATTCAATTACCAGATTGTCCAATAATTCTTGTCCGAAAATTTCACCATTTTTGATTTTTTCTCAACTTTATTGAAAAACAAGTCTAATCAACAACACAATCACCACAGTTATCCACAACAGTGGCCCATCGATTGGGCAGGTCGCCGATGCCCTTCGCCCAGAACTCCGGGGGCTGCGTCTCGAAGAAGTCCGCGATGTCGGATTTGAGGTTGTCGTAGTTGGTGATTTTTCTTTCGGCCAAATGGTGCTTCATCGGAGAGGAACAAGTAATCGGAGGGGGCGAGGTCCAGGGAATACGGCGGATGGGCAACCGTCTCCCAGCCGAGCGTCGCCAACTTCTGCTGGGTCTCCTTCGCCACGTAGGGGTGCGCGTTGTCGTGCAGCAGGTGGACCGAGGCCCGTCGTAGACGCTTTTCTGGGATTGTAGCGGCTAGTTTCTCGAGCTGATCGGTCTAGATGCAGGCGGTGACCGTCCTGCCTTGCGGAAGCAGCAGGAAATACAGCATGCCCTTGGTGTCCCACCAGCAGCAGAGCATGATCTTCAGCGGGTGCAGGTCGGCTTTCGGCGTCGTCGGCGGCTCTTCTCCGCGCGGGATCCAGACGGCACGGCGGGCGACCTTGTCGTAGAGGACTCAGCTCTCATCCCCAGTGACCAGGTTCTCGGTGCCCGTGTCGTTGCCCAGCAGCCAGTCGTAGTACACGAACGTACGAATTCGACCTTGGTCCATTTTAGCTTGTACTGGTAGCAATACGCGGCGACTGCGCCCTATATACCCCTAGCGTAGAACTTTGGAGAGCCTTCTAGAAGGTTCTTACACTTGCCTGATATTATAACACTTCTAAGGAAAATTATAGAACTTTTAAAATTTTCGGACAAGATTTATTGGACAACCTGGTACATATGCTTTTTTGATTGTACTTGGCCTAATTCGGATTTTCTAAACACGAAGGTCGGAAATGGTTCTGCGTACGAACTTCTTATGTAGGTACAGTCTCCACAGATCCTAACGAGACTTCACGTTCACTAATGAAGGTCGGCGCAAACTCAGTGTCATATGCTATAAAATAGGTGCACCGAGCTTGCGCCAACCTCCAATGGGGAACGCAGAGTCTCATTAGGATCCATGCCGACGGTACCTTCAATCTTATTTCTTCGAAAATCATTCGAGATGGTGGGTATTAAAACAATTCAGCAACGGTTCCTCTCTCTGTATAACTGTTACATGACGTGGCCGGGTTGATCCAATGGTTCGATTGATCCACGAGGTTTTTACACACTTTTCGGCTGTTTTTCGTTGTCCCTTCATCCTTTCTTCCCTTAGAGAAGCACGAAGCTCAAGACTCTTCAGGAAATATTTCAAACCTATAACATCGTGAACACTGATTTCGTGGACACTAAACCTATCAACATGCTCAGTGATTTAATGCTAAGCAGTTAATCACCTTCTGGTGAGATATACCATCAACATACGGTTTCTAAGACTAATCTGAGTAAACAAGTTAAAGGCTTCTGGTATGTCACAATAAATTCAGCAGTTGGCTCTCTAGGGCACTTCATTATTGGACAGTAACATACCTGTTTTGGAGCAGATCCAGTCCACATTCTGTGTTATGTCCACGAATCTGTTTATTATACCTGAAAATACAGTTATATATCATCCTTACAAGTACAGTGTGGTCATTTAGTATGTTTCGTTTTTTGAAACACCGGTAGTTCAGCAAAGCACAGGTCTGGAACTACAAGATTCTTCTTTAACACACACACACAGGATTACTAGCTGTTTTCTCAAGGCGATTGGCAACGAGTGACGATTGCCAACTAATGTATGTTTCTTGAGCTTCCTTACAGATTTGAATTCGCTTCACGTCAAAAGGTGCTGTGAAAAGCTGGTAGTTACATCAATTACAATATAATGCTCAATCTTTGGCAGCCTTTTTGCCAAAGAAATTTCCTATGGTTGGTTGGGTACTTGGAGCACTTCTCATGGTTTGCCCATACAAAGCGATTACTGCAGGCTTGTGTCGCAGAGCGGTTGCTCTAAAAAAATCAAAGAGAGGTGCACTAGAAAAGCACACGGCATTGAGCATTTCGCTCTTCGAAAAAAAAAGATTTTATGTGTATACGTGGATGAATTGCTTCGCACTGACTATGAATCAGACCTTTAAAACGCTCTTGTCTGGAGGCGTGGACCCTTCGCACCCGTCAAAGCGTACCTTCATGCAGGGTCAGGTGTCCAGCTGGCGTTGTCCAGCTGGACAACAGGAGGGACGTAAAAAATTTCGAATTTCCGATTTTTGTAAGGGGGAGACGTGAAAAATGCGGGCCAAAACCTAAAAATTCGAGGGTGTTTTAACTTGCGTTTCTCATTCTGTGAAGTCGTGGAGCGAGTGGTTAGGACGTGGTTGTCTGACATAATGTAACAGCAGCAAAAAGGTCGAAGAGGACAATAGTACAACACCATAACAGTACATCTGAGGAAAGCATCTTTACATAACGATGTAATAGACATATTTTAGGCAGTATTCAAATTTTTAGACTAGTTACATTCATTAATCGGACCTATAACCTCTAAAATTCTTCACTTCGAAAATCGGACAACGTACTTCCCACCAAAAAAAATTCCAGATTTTCGAAATTTTGTAGAAAGAATCAGATTCTGCATGAAATCCCCCACAAACTGATACCCAACACCCCTTCCACCACCTTAAAATCACTAAGAGAATCACTTAAAACACGTTTTACCGTTGTCCAAACCCGTTGTCCAATACCGCGCCTTCAGCGAAATAGGACAACGGCAATTTATTTTTAAAAAATAAATCCTGTGACACTAAGGGTTGAATTTTAATCTTTGGCCTATCTTCTACTAACTATCACGATGCCGCTCGGAAACTCTAGCATTCCGTAGCAAATGGTTTAATTTACCACTGCGTCGGGCCGTCGAAAAATATCGCTGTCCAATGCCAAACCACGTCTGCGGTGGTTTTACGGGCACTGTTGCGCAATGCAGTGCCCACACAACCACCGCCGGTGATACACCTCTCCCACCCGCGCTCACACCCCTTCCGGTTGAACAATACTAGTTGAGGATTGAACTTTTTTGAACCCGTGAAGGTTTACGCACACACAAGAGGGTTCCACCCACCCGGATGTCCCAATGCAAACCTAGTTGGAGGTTTATTATTTTCAAAATGTAAAATTCCGCCGGTATCCGCTATTTGTTAGTGCTATCAGTATTGGGGGGTGTGTATACAAGTCTGTTGGTACCTGCTCGTTGGTGCCCCTGCTTCTACTGAACCCAGCAGACGTTTGAGTGTACACAGGGAACGTTCGAGCGATATAGCGTGCACAACTATATCGCGAAAGTATCCCGCACATTGCATAAAGGTGTCGCCGTCCGGCACACTAAGGCCTCTGGTCCATAACACCTTAGGATCCGTACAGGGAGTCATGGAGTCTTTGGCCACAAGCCAATTCGCCACCCTGAACTGTCGATCGCTGTCGAGTAATATCCAAAAAACTGCGCTATCCAGACTTCTGAGCTATTTCCATGCACCGTTTGCTGCTTTGCAGGAAACCCGCCTCAAGGATAGACCCGTCATCAGCGTCGGAGAGTACACCATCTACTGCGGTAACGCTGACGATAGGAGAGTGGGAGGCTGTGCAATAGCTGTAAGGAAGGATTTCAATGGTATGGTCAAGGAGTTTGGCTCAACGTCGTGCCGGAATGCATTCGTACGACTGCGGGATCACAGAGGATTCAATCTGTGGATAGTGAGTGCTCATGCGCCCACTGAAACCGCCGAAGACAATTCGAAGGATGCGTTTCATGAGGAACTCAATACGTCGCTGGCCAGGATACCTTGTCAACATGCTGTTGTCGTGGGGAATGACGCAAATGCGAAGATGGGACTTGATCAGGAATCCGAAGTACTCGCTAAATGGTTCTACCCAGTGGAGCAAACATCGGACAATGGCTACCGCCTTGTCGACTTTTGTGAACGCAGTGGTCTGATTATTGCATCGACATTCAAGAGGAATCATCGCCGCCATCAGCTTACGTGGCAGGGACCAACCCGGCTATCTCCAGAAGAGCAGCGGAAGCGGAAGATGACAACTTTGAAACTACAGCTTGACTATGTCCTGACGAGGAATATTCCAGTATCGGACATTCGAAGATCTAGAGCTGTGTGGGATGTCGCATTAGATTAGGATCACCGTCCTGTTCTGTTGAACTTCACTGCGAGGATTCATAAGAGGAGGCTCCACCTCTCCAGAGGATTGACATGACAAGTCTCAGAGATGAAGAGTACAGAAGGGATTTTCAACAACGCGTTTCTATTCACATCGGAGTACGGACTAAGAAGAAACTTTGCGGCGCGGATTCTTTGTCAAGTGCATCCAGGACGCTTCGAAAGAGGCACTCCCGGTTGTACAGCCTAAGAAGAAAATCGCCTACGTCTCAGAAGAAACAACATCTACCTACAACAGGTATGTGCTCTCCGAACTGCAGGAAACTTCGTGGAGGAGAAGCGTCTGAGGAGGAAGTTGCGTCGGCAGCTTCAAAGTGACCGCGAACGAGAGTGGACGTGTAGAGCTAAGGATTTCGAGAAGGCTTGGGAGGAGAAGAATCGAAGAAAGCCTACACGTTGCTGCGACAGTATGGCGTGGGAAGATGAAGAGATGTTCTCCTGTCTTGAACACTACCAATGGAGTTGCAGTTGGTGATGCGACGCTGCCAATATGGAAGGATTACTTCAGTTCACTACTGAATCGTCCAGCGCCATCAGTACCTGAGCTCCCGCATGTTCAGAGAGCACATTACGATGTCAGTGAGGAACCGCCGACTGAGTCTGAAGTTTTGGATTGTGTCCGGAAAATGAAGAATGGAAAGGCAGGTGGAGATGACAACATCACTGCTGAAATGCTGAAAGCTCTTCCTCCGTCTGGGATTCGCGAAATGACCAACACCATCCGTGCCATATGGATGAGCGAAAGGATACCCGATTCGTGGAGACATGCAATAATCGTACCTCTTCACAAGAAGCTATCCGTCACGGATCCTAAGAACTACAGAGGAATCCCTCTACTTCGTGTCATGTACAAGGTTTTAGAACGTATCATTCTCGAGCGACTTATCAAACATCGTGAAGGAACGACCAGAGATGAGCAAGCCGGTTTTCGACCTGGAAGATCGACCATCGAACAAGTGTTCGTCGTGAGAAGAGTAATTGAATCGTGGCAGCGGTTTTCGAAGCCATTACAGCTTGCTTTTTGGACTTTGAAGCCGCATTCGACTCTCCTCATCGTGATCAATTGCTCAATGCTCTGCGAGCAGATGGAGTCCCGGAAAAGCATGTTCGGTTAATCGAGGACATGAACAAAGGAACAACAGCAGCAGTTCGTACGCCTGTCGGATTTACGTCAGCTTTCGAGGTGAGAACAGGAGTAAGGCAAGGAGCCGTTGCAGGACCTTTTTCTTTCAACTTCGCCGTTGATGACATCTTGCGTAGAAATGCAGAACAGTTTCCTGCGGATGTGACCCTAACACCATCAAGACGCTCCCTTGTCGACCTGGGGTACGCCGACGACATTGTGTTATTTGCTGAAAACAACGCAAAACTGCAAAGGATTGTGAACCTCGTTTTGAAGTATGCCGCAGCCTATGGACTTCGTCTTCGTCCCGACAAATGCAAGCAGATGTGGGTCTCTCAGAGGCCTTCAACGGAAGTTTGTGTGGACGGACAACGTATCGAACTGGTGGACGATTTCTGTTATTTGGGCTGTTTGCTGAAGAACGATGGTAGTTATGCGCAGCGGATATTCGACAACGATGTGCGAAAGCTACGTCTGCATTCAATTCTCTAACCAAGTGTTTGTGGTCTACCACCATCGCGAAGGAAGTCAAGTTGCGCGTCTACCTATCCGCTATTCGCCCTATCATGATTTACGGATCGGAGACGTGGGCAGCACCGAAAACGAAGATGGAAAGGTTGGATTGCACGGAGAGGAAGCTTTTTAGGCGTTTGCTTGGATATTTCTGGCCGCGTGTATGCCATACCGAAGACCTTTACAAGGAAATCGACGCAGTACATCAACGCTTGACACGAGGGAGGTGCCAGCATCTCCTAACGCCATCTCAGGCAGCACTGGAAAGTCGACTTCGACTGCTCGGGCATATACTAAGAAGAACGCCGGATCGTCTCGTACAGCACGCTTTAAAAATGCTTCCAAATCCTGTCTGGAAACGGCCACCTGGGCGTAGGCGAAAGTTCTGGACGGATGTGGTTAAAGAGGATTTAAAGTCACTCGGCATCGAAAGACAGTTCAGGCGCGATCTTCGTTTCGCAGGAAATGGAATAGTGACAGCTGGATGGAATGTGTTCAAATTGTGGCTGAAGACCGTGAAAAATGGACACGGCTGACCACTAGGACGGCACACCTCGGTGAAGATGCGGAATGACCGCGTCAGGCGAAAGCCAACCGATTAAGTCAAAGTAAGTCATCAGTATTGCTCTGACAGAAATCATCAAAATGCGTCGATTTTTGATAGCGTATGTTGTGAGGCCATCTGTGACACAATATTGATTGCTTCTTTCTCAATACAGATGCTGTTGCTCTATAGCGAAGAAAAAGTCAAAACTACTCTCCCCGAGGCTATTCAGTCGGATAGGGAGCGCAGAAATTATTTTTCTAAATTCAGGTTAAAAAAAAAATACTTTTCAAAAAATTTTTGAAACAGCTACACTTTTTTACCGAACCTGAGGGGAAATCTAGAAGGGGAGACGTAGCTTCGTCGAGGTCCTGGCAAACGGTCTGCCCGACCCTACCTTCATGTTCAACAAAAAACAATTCTCCTTGCCACCAGGCCAGACGTTTAGCCACTCAACTCATGCTAGCGGAACTCTGTGGATTTCTCCGTCATCACATATTCTGAATACGTAACCTGCCCCCCCTCGAAACACCAGATGGAACTTGTTGATGGCAGCTTTGTACTAGGCATGAATCGGAATCCACGCCGACTATGTAGCTACAGCGCTCTCAGACGAGAAGAAACTTGGAGTCAATTCGAACGCTCAGTTGGAGTTCCTTGAACATACTTCTGGGAGAACAACGAGTACTTCAGTGGGTACTCGAAAGTACTCGAAACGATATAGCTTATACCGGACCTGTGCGTCAGAGAACTGTTGCGGTATTCTCGATAAGCGGAACGTACTTAACGACATTCCTGTAACGGCCACACCCAAATGTACAATTACAACTGGAAATTTCTTTCTCCTCGGGACGCGCCGCATAGCTTCTTGTTGATTGACAATCGCAAATAATTAGTAATAATATCATACCTTCCCACTGCACGAGCTCTACCTTGAATCAGGACGGCACGAAATCTCTACATGGCAATTGGTGGTAGTATATTAACGAGATGCCAAGCAGGGTTCGGCACTACTTTCGATTATCGTAGGGAGTTTGTTGCGAAAGGAGTACGGACGCCAACTGCGAAGGTTGGTGAATTCTCCCTTACCTACTAGGCTAGATACCGAACCCGTGAATCATGATTGGATAACTCTACTGCATACACAAAACTTTACAAGTTTCAAGTACATATAGAGCTATCATAAATTTGTAGAAACATTACCTTCAGCTGTGGGATCACACGCAACAGAGGATCCACTTGTTATACCAACGACAGTGGCTTTTTCTCCATCATCCCACTGGAAAAGAGGTCCGCCACTGTCACCCTAAAAATACAATTTAGTGAATGGAGCTTCATTTCTGTATACTTATTAAGAAGCACATAGTTGGAACCCCCGATGAATTTAGAAGGGGACATATGTACCCATTTTTGGTGAATGTCCCAGAGATAGCACGAGAAAAGCCTTTCATGAGGTTGGAGCCTAACAGGCACAAAAATAGTTCTATCACATTTCCTGATTCTTCACAACGAAGTTTCACTCTTGATTGCCACATCCTAAAGTGCAGTCATGTATCTCACACATACCGCACAAATAGAATTTTTCCCGTTTGCCGCTATAATCCATTTGCCCGTGAATGCTCTTTGCAGTGGTTTCAATTTCACTTGCCTCATTTCTCTGTCTTCGAACTCATCAGTCGGCTGTCCAGGTGCTGAAAGAAGCTCTTCTCAGGAAAACCTGCTCCACAATTTTGAACATGAGGAACTCCAATTTCGTAGAATGAGGCACTTAATCTCTTCCATGTTGTTAAAAAAATGAAGATATTGCTCCCTGTTTCAGTATGATTGCGCAAAATCACCCTAATTGTATACTAAAATCGCTATCAAAACAGTTGTATAACACAACCAAATTCTATGTTGAAGTTGAGTCTGTTCAATGGAGGTCAGTATGGGAGCATGGAGAGGGCGTCTACATTAGCATAGCAGAAAACAGAACTTTCTGGCCACAGCTTTACAACCATGTTAGAAGTCTCTAGTAAACTTTTTTATGCTCAAATATATTATTTTGCTGAGGCAGAAAAATGGTTATCTGAACTCGTGCTGTGACGATAAAGTCGGAAATCCAAAAGTTTTGATAAAATAACAAGCTCGCTCATTTTCAAAATGTTTCAGCTGTTGCCCTGTGCTCATATTAATGAACGCAAAAACCTAGGTTTCGACACTGTGAAAACCGAGGAAAAAATCTGCATCCATTATTAGAACTTCCACTTACTTATTCCAAACCCGGCAGCGGTCAAGTCGTTCTTCAGTTGCTCGCCATCTGTTGGTAAACAAATTGGTGAAGCTTCATTCTTTGGAATATCCACGGATAACTCGACTATTGCTAGATCGCTTTCGGTGAGGCTTTGAATAGCAGGCTTAATATGTAAATGACAGCTATAATGTAAAACACATCAGATTTTTCAAGGTGTTCGTTTGGAAACGCAACTGTCGTGGCGGCTCCAAGGAAGAAACGCAAACATCATCTGGCGAGTGCACTTTTTTGTTCCTTTCTAGTCATCTTTCTCATTGTGTTTATATATAGTGTAGGTGTACATTCTGTGCGGAACGCACTGATACTTTGCCTTTTTTTCACGATGAATATTGCACTCGAGTTCGACCCAAAAATGAGATAATTTAGTAGTGAGGTAAGTACTAGTTAAGAAATAGCGAAGAAAAACATTCAGAATAAGCCAAAATAACGGTTTCTAACGTTTAATGCCTGAACGAGAATCATGGGCCATGCCGAAATCCGCAAGCGCGCGCTAATCGCGAAATCTGCGCGAATCGATCATGCCGGAAGCAGCAGAGTTGCTTGGCAATTCGCCATCGAAATGTGTGCGGCGCCACAAGCTCGTCCGAATGGGGGCGGACCGGGATAGGTAGACGCACTCGGATATTGTTCAAAGGCGTTTTTATCGAGTTCTAGCCCGTTTTCGCTGCTTCCTTCGACCCTATCCTCTCCAGCAGCTGCCAACTTAGTGTTTGACACTGAAACCTCGAGAACGAGATATATTGTAGACACTGCCTTTAGTAAACTGTCTACAGGTAACATAGGCGTGGATTCTGAAGAGCTTGCGCCCATTGGAGGTTGGCTCAAACTCGGTGCACCTATGGTATAGCGTATGACACCGAGTTTGCGCCAAAGAACAATGGGGAAACACAAAACATCAGTGCGTTTCGTGCTGACTGTAGAAAACGTTCACAGATTGGATTACGGAGGTAGTAAGTGAAGAGATCAGAAGAAGGGTTAAAAGCGCCACTGTTCGCGTATCTCCAAGGCAGCGTCCATACGTTGCGAGAGCGGGCGTTCCCGCTGTTGTGCTCCTCTCGGCGCTCCTCAACGCTGAGCAGCCCGTGCCCGCAAATTGCGACAGGAAAACAACTCCTTCCTCGTGTTGATTCGATTGAAAGCACTTGATCGGGTGATCAATCGCTCGAGTCGGCGCAACGGCTGATGATTTCCCACGGTTTTTGTTTTCCATGGTGGGACTATGAAAAACAAGGGCAATAATTTTGCTGCAGGTTTAACGTCACCTGCTTCAGTGATGGAGCAGTAAGCTTGAAACTTGCTGCTCGCTTCATGGTGTTAGCGCAAGCGCGCGAGAACGAGCGAGTGAGGGCGCGCGAGAAGAAGCGCGTGTGAGCGGCTATCGAATCGTGTGCCCACGATGACCATCGATTTTGCGTAATCGCACGCTCTCGCCACGTATGGACGGAGCCCAACCAAGAAATCCGTGATCTAAAACGCTTTGCATCTGGATTGCATCGTGTAAGTGTGCAATGGAGACTAGAATCAGGCTCAGGCACGGCGTTTGTCCGGGTGGCTCAGAAAAAAGACCCCACTCAAAGAGGCACGCTTTTTCGGTCGGAAGAAGGATCCCCTGGGAAAGGTTTATAATCCGCTTCACCTCACTGCCATGCACCTCGAGACCATTGTTATCTGCTTTCATGTCTGGAATTCGTTTGAAAGTTTCAATTACAGCGTTTTCTTTCTATTTCAGGGTCTCACCATTTTCAAGTGAATAAACAGCGCTCCATAAGCTGCATATTTTCAAAACTATTAGCCAAAATAGGATCCGAATAGCTCTTTGAGCCAGGGAAGACGGATTGAAGCCGTTTGGGGGGCACTCGAGGAAATGAAATGATTCATTCATGAAAATGAAATTTTGGGCTGATAGCGTTATCAGTCATTGTTTTCGTGGAGACTCCATGGAAATACTTCGAGTTCTGAAAGCAGTATCATTCATTCTCCAACTGAATCCTGAGTGGCCCCTTAAAGGCACAGTCCAAGCTCAGGGACGAAATCTAAGATTTCCACATAATTGTGAAGTTCACCCACCCTATATAGCTCCTGCCAAATGCGAACTCTCAATTCCTCCGAATAAGCGAGATATAGGGGGAAGCCACCCTGGGGCGCCCATACCAGGAAGCCACTTTGGCACGCCCTTTTTACGACTTTTCGAGCTCAATAGCGGCGAGATAAGCGATGGTTTCCGACCAGTAGCCCCGTTCTTCCCTTTATTTCCAGCCTCTTTCTTTATTCAGGTCGGTTCGCATACATCGGTTGCAAATGACGGAAGTTACGAGCTTCGGACAACTCGTCCACCATGCTTTCGTAGCACAATTTTTTGAGGGGCCATATTTTCGTTCTTAGGGGGTCTTTTAAGATTCCAAAGACATCATTGGAACCAGTGTGAGACCGTTTTCAAGATAGGCAGAGAAACAGAAAAACGATTCTGAGGTTGGACTGTGCCTTTAAAGGCAGTGTTCACGATAGAAATCATTCTTCTGTTTTCCCGCCTATCTTGAAAACGGCCCCATGCTGATTCCACTGATATCTCTGAAATCGCACAAGACCTTCAGGGAACGGAGTTATGGTCCCTCAAATATTGAGCTAAGGAAACATGGTGGACGAGTTGTCCGAGGCTTGTAACTTCTGTCTTTTGCAGCCGATGTATGCGAGCTGACCTGAGTAGAGAGAGAAATTGAGAATGAAGGGAAGAACGGGGCTATTGATCGGAAACGATCGCTCATCTCACAATCTCCAGCATTCATTTGTTCACGCGGTGGGCGTGGAAAGTGCATCTGGGGGTGACGAGCTGATGGGTGTCCAGCTTTGGGGCCGTAGGGGACCGTTCCGTGCTCATTTTTCTCAGTTTTTTTCAACGTTAGGGTTCCGGTAGGCCCCGCAGCTGCCGATCTCCATCAAAAAATCCGATATGGTTTTTATCGTGGACACTGCCTTTAAAGGCAGTGTTCGCGATGATTTTCGTTCCCGAGTTTTTCACATAAAACAATCCGATAGCCTCCAATTGGTACCAAAATTACGGAGAAATGGCGGGAAAGGCATTAAAACGTCGTATTTTAGTGACATTATTCTATGACATGGATTAGTTGTCCGGTTGGATGAACATGTTCACGGTAGTTGTCACCAGTGGAAAATTGGGTCAATCGAAAATAGAAGAATATTTCATGCAAAGCAGGATTAGTTAGAGTCCTAAGGAAAGAACTTAGCAATAGAGAGTAGAAAATTTTAAAGAACGGGTCCACAGAAGTTTTCGTTGTCACAACAAACATTTCCTGTGATACTTAAGAGGCTGGGTGATACTTAAGGGCAGCATACACGCTCGTAAGCATAGTCGAGATAACAGCATAGATCGGTCCGCACGGCCCGTACTATGTCGTCAACGACGTTTGAAGCGCTGAAAACTGTCCAGGATGACAGTATTTGACAATGTTAGAGCAATCTTGCCTTCCACGCCCGTATCTTCACACCCCTTTGAGTAACAGAATGAGAATTGATACTTGAGAAAACGTGTGATAATTGAGAGTGATAGCACTATCAAATGGGAGTGCACGAGAGAAATAGCTTGGTTTACTTGAGTATAACATGTTTGTGCACTGATAAAATCCTCCATTTCAAGAGGTCAGCCAAAGTAGAGCGGCATTCTCGAAAGTGGACGAGAGTCATTAGGTATGCAGACATGTTATACTCAAGTAAACCAAGCTATTTCTCTCGTGCACTCCCATTTGATAGTGCTATCACTCTCAATTATCACACGTTTTCACAAGTATCGATTCTCATTCTGTTACTCAAAGGGGTGTGAAAATACGGGCGTGGAAGGCAAGATTGCTCAAACATTGTCAAATACTGTCATCCTGGACAGTTTTCAGCGCTTCAAACGTCGTTGACGACATAGTACGGGCCGTGCGGACCTATCTATGCTGTTATCTCGACTATGCTTACGAGCGTGTATGCTGCCTTTAAGGATTTCGGGTACTTCTTGTGCATTTTTCTCAATTTCTACGTCATTTACTTCTACCCGGGGGCCACTTGATCAATATAGCTGATAATCTTAGAATTGAAGATTATCGTGAACACTGGCTTTTAAAGATTTCATACCGGGAAGTCTTTGTTTTGGGTCCCGTTGGCCCGGTAGCGCTTTTGGACCAACGTTCAACCAACGCACTTTGAGCGGCCATAACTCAGTTCGGAGTTTATGCTACAAACTCATATTAGGAATTTCATATCCCCTGGTATCTGACTTACTTCACCCTCACAGACGCGCTCTATTTTCTTTAAAATTTTGCATGTTTTTTCAACGATTTTTTTTCCAATCTGAACCTTAACCATCCGTAATCCCAGCGCGAGAATTTCGTTATGGTTAGTAAGGAACTTTCAGTAGAAACCTTTTCTGAAAAGCTGGAAAAAGCTTACACATAGCTTTTACTGAGTTCGCATATCCAGAGCAAAGCCTTTTTTCAAAACTACTAAATTCTTCCATGAAGAACAACTTAATAGTTCGCATCTTGGTGTTTTATAAATGAAGGCGATTTTCAAGAAATCTTAGTCAAATCGTGTCATACACCACTCCACATTTCTATTCCTCTTTTTGTAAAATGCTTCTGTCACGCACCAATCCACATTTTTCCGAATAACATCCTTTTTTTACAGAATAAAAGATCGTATCCACTCACGTCGCTTAGTGCTCTGTATGCTACAGATTTACCATATATAGATCCAAGATATGCCGTGACTTCACTCGGAACGGCAGGAATACGCGAGAGAAGTTCACGATAGATGGTACGAGCCCTGGTGAAAAAAATGAATGGTGGGGTATAAACGCCTACACGCTCGGGAAAAGGACATCATTGAAGAGTTTCTTCTACAAATGCTCTACGAAATCGCACTCGATGAGGGGCAAAGGTCAAAAGCATGGAAACGGTCAACTGTGTTTTGCGACGCCTCGAAATCTCAGCTATTCTCGTTCCAAATATTTTTAGGTGTAGTCGAAAATCACCCACGGTGGGAGCTGATGGTTCGGAAGTGCATCGATGTTGGTTATCTTTTCCATCGCACAGTGACGTGCTGTTAAGATGTGCCTCTGGGAAGTCAGAACACCACTACAGATACTTCTTTTCTGACTGAATTCTGAAAAAAATACGCATAAAAAGAATGCACATTGTTCATTTGCCGTCTCTGATACTATCTCCGGAAACTTCTACGCTTTGAGTGTTATATGTAAAGTGCTAATTTTTTTCATGATCGAGTTGAAGCAGCATTACCACGCGCAGTACGCTCTCTGGCGGCCGATGAAGTTCGAACAAGAGAGCTCTCCTCGGAGGCTTCTGAATCTACAATATTCTTCACAGGTTTTCAAGAAAACTTATAAACCTTGAGGAAAAGTTTCCAAAATAAGCTGTTCCTTTCAGTACGCCTCAGAGTGGGACAGCATAAACAATCGCCTGGGGCTCATGTTTAGGTCAGATTGGTTCTAAGGCCCCCGTCATAGCTGGACGATAGCCCGACGTAGTCCCCCAGGGTCGTCCGGAAACCCACCTTAAAGGCACTGTTCGCGATAAACTTCATCCTCGAATTTTTCATGATAAACGCTTCTCGTGGCTCTCAGAAGCAGAACAGTGTCGAAAAAACTTGACGAAAAGCTACCCAGGAGCCGCGAAACGGCTTAGAAAAGTGGGCAAACCCCGCCGCTGTGGGCAAGTCCCGCCTCTTCCCGCCCCTCGATGTGAACAATGGCACACTCGAGATCGTGAGATGAGCGAAGGTTTCCGATCAAAAGCCCCGTTCTTCCCTTCATTCTCAACTTCTCTCTTTACTCAGGTCAGCTCGCATACATTGGCTGCAAAAGACGGAAGTTACAAGCCTCGGACAACTCGTCCACCATTTTCCCTAGCTCAATTTTTGAGGGTCCATAACTCCATTTCCAGAAGGTCTTGTACGATTCCAGAAGCATCATTGGAATCAGAATGGGACCGGTTTCAAGATAGGCAAAAAAACAGAAAAGCTATTTCTATCGTGAACAGTGCCTTTAATAGTCCAACGCCTGCAGAGGATGCGCTCGACGGGATGTCGCAATAGTATTGATTATATTATTGATGCAATTTCGATCAGGGTTGGACAGGGAGGGACCACATACTACCTAAAGGGGACCACCAAAGGACTACGTTTTGTTCTCGTAGTGAGTGCATTCCTTCTTTATCAGCCTCGTAGAACTACGGACTATCGTCCAACTGTGACTAGTGCCTCACGCGAGAAGTGTCTAGAGCGTTAAACGCATGTATGGAAATGATTTACATCGTCAGAAACTTGCCCCTCGACGGTGGAACGCCATTCCGAGCTGCGGTTCCCAACAAGACAAAAGCATTTTGTAAGCCTTACGACAAGACTAGGGAACCGACTTGTCGCGGGCGAGTCCTAGGGTGTTCCGAAAAAAAAAGAACTCGATCTGGTTCTAAACATTGGGAATCCAAGTATAGTGATGGAAACGAGTTCGCAGCTCATTTCTAGGACTTTCGAGATTTTTTTTAATACCATGTCGTTCCGGGAGCAACACCTTACTTGATAAATCGGAAATAGACTAGACTTCAAATTTGTAATCTCCACTCCGGAACCCTACCCCCAGCCATATTGAGCCAAATCTAAGACTGTCCAAACGACCGTTTACCTGTCCTAATCTATCTCACTTGGACGAAAACTCGCTTCAGGTTCCGCTGAGAAGTCATTTTGATCCAATCATCTGGTTCGCGGTCTGTCTGGATGACGTCGTTCAACAAGGATCCATTCTGTTGATAATTGGGCCTACGATTCTTGGGTTTTCATCGACAGTGATGCAGCATACGGTCACTTGCGCTTGAGAGCTAATCTTGTCCAGTATCCAGCCGACGTTGCACAGTTTGAAGTGCTGACGAAACTACCTCAGTCCAAGTCCAGGTTTTGCCAAGCGTACAGGATACCTGGTAGAATACAAGAATTGATTAGTTTCCCCTTCATCCTTCTGTAGGGAGAAATTAGAAACTTGCGGTGCATGAAGCAGCTCTTCCGGTCCAACACTGATTCTTTTCCAAATTTCTTTAATTGGATTTTGCAGATATGAGAGAAGATGGCCAAAGTGAACTTTCTGGTTCATTTCAAAGGAACTCCTGTTTTCGATTATAACACCGCGGAGCGGTGGCTTTTTTGTCGGAACCTCCTTATGACCGGTTATATTTCATGGAGGCCCACCGCTCCGCCGCTGGTGACAATAAAAATGACTAGGGTTTGCCAGAGTCTAGTTATACTCGCTAACGTGCTCAACCTTGCATTGTTGATATGCAGTGTTATCTCGGGTAACGTGAAGTTCTCACTGCTTCTCATCCATTTGGTTTTTTCAAGTTCTAGGAGCTCTCCCCTAGTTTCGGCTAAAAGCACCACATCGTCCGCGAATACAATGTATGGTACATGTCTTTGTCCTAAATATGAACCCAGATTTGATCAAGCTTCATTGTTCAATATGTGTTGTAGAGCGAGAATGAAAAGAAGTAGTGAAAGTGAATTACCTCGCCTGATCCCTCGTTTTATGTTGAGCTTGGCGTCATGGTTTCCAACTTTCACAACTGCGTTTTCATTTGCATAAAAAAAGCTGAATCGTTTATATGATGTCGTTATCAATTCCATATGAATCCAAAATATATTGCTGGAACTTCAATAGTGTCAAAGGCTTCGCGAAAGTCATCACATCACGCAAACACAGCTGTTAAATCCGTACGTCTTTTTCTAGTACAGTGCTCACTGCGTAAATATGGTCGATGGTTAGGAAGTTTTTGTGGGAACCGGATTGTTGGAAAAGGAGAAGAGCGTTGTCTTCGGCAAAATTTTCCAGGCGTTTGTGCCCTGCTTTTTCATGGTTTTGTATAATTAATAAAGTAATGAGATGGGCTGTAAAGAGCTATGCCTGTCGCGTCTCCTTTTTTGAAAAGCAGGATGGTATCAGCGAAACACCTCTTCTTCGGCACGGTCTTCATTGCAAAAATAGCATTGAAGAATTCGCTTAGGGGGTGGGCGAGGGTTCGGCAGAGGGGACGCAGGGCGTGGGATTGGAGATGAGATCCTGCAGCTGACTTGTGCTTTCTTGATCTCATTGCTTCTTCGACTTTACTTTCGTTAAATCGGAGTGTTATAACATCAGCTGGGTGGAGTTGGGGGCTGTTAATCGAGCGATCGAGATCGCTGTAGAAGTTTCGTTAACAGCTTCTGCTTCATGATTCAGGGTACATGGGGAAGCAGTGAGTGAGGAGCTGACGTTCGGTGAATGCGGGGTTGAAGGCTTTACGATGGTCGGGTTATCGGTCGTGTTTCGTCGTATTCTGGTGAGTGGTCGGCGAGCCTCAGGTATCTCCCGTTCCGCCTATGCGTGGTCGACCTGAAAGAAATGCGTCCCGAAAAATCGCAAGGTGGCGTTGGTATAAATTTTCTTCAAGAGATTTTCTCACGAGCTTGCACTTTTCCGTACTCTATTCCTTGAACAGCGGTAGTTCCTCAACATCGTAAGCAGCTGCAAATTTGCAAGAGTTGCTGAGTGCGTGCCGATAGGCGAGAAGGCATTGACTTATAACTCGTTGCGATATCGGTCGCAGTATCAATGATCATTCTGTAGTCTTCGTTTAATTCGCCACTTAATTAAGTTTCGGCTAGCAATAATTCACTATGAAGTCGAAGCAGGTTATTATCCACAGTATACGATACACGTCGCGGCTTCTGTATTCTTCTTGGTTGGTGTAAACCTAAGATGCATCGAATGAGCCGATGGTCGCTGCCTGCGTTCACAGAGCATAAGACTCCAACATCCATAACTTATCGGGGTTTCGCACCAACCCAAAGTCGACTTTTTTCTTCAAGCCTAGTGCTGTGTTTCTCCACGTCCAGCGAACGCTCCTCCTTTCTTGAAGAAAGAGTTTGTTAGAATTAACCGCCGTTCGCCACAAAATTCAGCAAGCTGCCTTCTCTATGATTTCGTCTCTCAGCTGCATGGATGCCTATGGATCATTCCTTTCCTTCTCGGACTTTTGGAGTTGCATTGAAATCTCCAATAACAACGAAATGGCAACTGTTTCTAGCATTAATGATCCAGGGTAAATCGTCCAAAAAATTCACGTACTGATAGTAGTCGCAACCAGAATTCGTAGCTTGGACTTAAGTTAAAGGCAGCGTCCGCGCTGAAAACCACATCTGGGTTTTTCTTCTCAATCCAATGTTCGAATCAAGTATGGATAGTTGGCGAAGCTTGAGACCTCAATGTAGCGTGAAAATAATGCTATAGGCTCTTGAAAACTGCTACGTGGTCTGAAAGGCGTTTTCCCGGTCGATCATCTAACACGAGGAACAGAAGCGCCACGACGGCTCCGGCAGGCAACGAAATCAAAATTCTATATTCCTTTATTCGAAGGATCCTCGAGTTCGGGCTTGTGTATTTAAAGCTTCTTATTTTTTAAAGACCTTTTGAAAGCAGAAAGACGGAAAGAATTGTGGAACTTAAAAGTTAATGAGGATAAAACAAATCAGCCGTCTGAATTTTCGAAATTTGTGCATTGCACAAGACACACCGGACAGACGTGAAAAAAGGGAGCTGAATTCTCAAGGATTTCCGAACGAGTTTTTTTCAGGAATTTGAGTGTTTTGGGTGGTCCCTTTGCGATATATCACAACCTGGCAGGCCTACCTGCGCGAAATTGTGAAAAAATTAAACACGGTTTTTTGCGCGTACGCTGCCTTTAAGTGAAGTGTGTGACCACCGTTCAACTTCACCACCATCTCGATGATTATTTCTGCATGAAAGTAACATCTGCAACAACGATTCAGTGCAGAGCGCACATAGAAACCCAAACCAGAGTTCGTTCGCTCAGTGTTCCCAGTGTAGTATAGGGAAAATCCGCTTTCAAGGTCAATTCGTCCTCTGCCTTTGATCTTGGTCTCAGTTATACCGATGATGTCGAACTTCAGGTGTTGAAAGCCTCTTCCACATCAGTGGGTCGCACTTGACTTGCAATAAAGCGCACGTTCAAAGTACGGATGCTGAGTCGAGTACCTGAAAAATCCGGCATACGACCCACGTGTGCCGAATACGTATTGGGTCGGTGTCTTCTGTGATGCGGCGGTTTCTTGAAAAGAGTTCTTCTGGCACGTCATGAAGAATGCTGAGGTTATTGCTTGAGCTAAACACTATAATAGAATCTGTTTCTATACTGGGCGTTTGCAATCGGAACAAAAAACGATTGCTCTGCAGCTTCTTAAATACAGCAGGGGTAGCACACAGTTTTGCTATTGATGCTCAAGAGATACTAACAATGCGAATCATTATCACAAATGCATTAAGCGCTCCAGACACTTCCCTTATAAGTGGCCCGTACAGCAGCGCGATTGATGCGAAATATATCTAATAGCGTGCACAGTTGATACGAATCGAAACTGTATAGATAATACCCCAAGAAAAGGTGAGCTTCGAAAAACATCAGCACAAGCGCTAGCAAATGTAATCGCATCACGTGGAACATTATGAATTGATTTTTCGACTCAGAAAATCGCTGCATTCAATGCGTGTCGGATATGCATTCAACTCGAGTGACCACACTCATCGAAAGGCTCTATCACATGGGCACGGGCTCCAAATAGCAGCACGTTAACTGCAAATTTTCATCGCAGGAGCACGTGCCGCAAAAAATAATGCAGTGGCACGTGCTGCAAGGTAGTCCAGCACAATCGCAGCAGCATACCGGCAGGCGACGCGGCCGGCACACCCACGTGCGACGCGGCCATCTCGCGGAGCACCATCTGGGGCCACCCCAGCGATTGGACGAGCCCTCTAACCGTGGGCCAAGTACCGCAAACTTGGGTAATTGAACCGGTGACGCTGCCGGCCCTTTAGTCCCGTCTCAAGAGTGCGTCGTATGCTTTCCTTCTTTGGAAAATCGTTTGGTCATCGAGTTGTATGTGTATCATGCACGTAATGAATGTCTTATTTGTTGGAGCACGTGCTGTAATTCGAAAGAAAATAGCAGCACGTGCTCCCCTAGCAGCACGTTCACTGACTGTGCGCGGAACCGCCTTGTCTTCGAGTTGAATGCGCATTCGACACGCATTGAATGCGGCGATTATCTGAGGAAATGGTGGACAAATGAGACGCGAAGACACGAATGAGGATATGGTGGGTGTAGCCGCGAACGGGATAGCTGCGGATCACTCAGCAGTCCGCGCGCCTGTCGCGTGCGTCGATCGATCAAAACATCTCTCATGTGCGCATACGACGCAGCGCATGCTGCTGAGGTGTCCGCAGCTATCACTGTTGTGGTTACCCCAGCAATAACGCAGGCGCAGAAGAACCGCCATGATGTTTGTCCCACAGTGCAGCGTAGCAGCTTGCTCGCTCTCGGCCTCCAAACCAATCACCTTTCTAGACGCCTATCGATTAGGATCTCTCACTTCTCTTTACTGCCATTCATCGGCCATCATACACAGAGGCCGGTGCATGGGGAGTAGGAGGAGAGCCGATCGCTGGAATTGAATTCTGTGCACGTTGTTACAAGTTTATAAATTGCCAACGGTCCAAAATTCTCATGGAAGTTTAGAGGTTTTGCTTTCCAGAGTTTTCCTTGTTTAGGGTCTGATATCGTGGTATCCTTATCACCGGTGAGGCTGCTTCCCTACTCCCTAGTCTGTGCAGGGGTGCGTTCCAAGAACGTTCCCACGACGCTGTGGGAGGGAAAAGCAGCCTCACCAAAGACAAATTGCTTTCCATGGATGCGAATTATAACTGAAATTAACTCCCCACGTGGCATTGGCTGCGATTCCATGGACGCGTTTTGCCATGGGAATGTTCTTGGAACGCACCCCAGAGCTTCAGCCGCTTACCTCTGGAGAAAGACGGTGTGATTGTAACACACCGCTCCTCATTCCTTCTATACCCTACCCTTGATCAATTAGGTATCATCAATTTTGTTTACCGTGGGAATTTTGTGCCGTTTGCAATTTATAATCGTCTCATTTGGTTATAAATCGACCATACAGTCCCTTACATTTTACGTGGAAATTGGTTCGTCGCCACGGAGAATACTGATTGAACCGCGGCAACTGTTAATGAAGTAAATTTCCGTATAAGACCTGAAGACTTACTCTTGTTAAGGCCCAGTGAGACCATCCAAGGGTATTCGCCTGGGCTTATCGCCGTTCCTCCCATTGATCTTCGCGAGCGTAGTGTTTGAGCTGATGCTAAATCACCGACAGAAGATTATATTATCTCTTAGCGGAACAATGCTCACATCTAACACAAAAAATTAAAAAAAACAAATCATTACATAGCTCGATAAATTTAGCAATCAGCGTGCTTCAAGGGCAGAGTACATCCGCTCAAAAATTTCACATTCGCTTGAGCTTAGACTTAACTTTGTTACTAATCCATTAGATATATCAGTTGTACTTACACAAAAAGCGATTGCCACATTCCTGCTTTATCCACTTGTTTTCGTCTTCTGTCACATTGCCAGCGTGGGCAATGCAAACTAACACGAGCAACAACAGAAGGCGCATCTGTAATTGGACAAGTCGTACCGTTCTCATGAGTTACTCGCCGGCTTCATTGTAACGACCACGATAAGATACTTTTCTAAAGTAGCCTTATGCTGGTAGCTGCAATGACTGACTGCTGTAGCACCGAGAAGTACACTATGGGAGGCCGCACTACGCTCAATACAAACGCTGACATTATAACGAGTCCTTATTTTTAATCAAGGATGGACTCCCCATAATTCCCATCAACCCTTTGAAATCTAGTGAGTGAGTTTTGAATCCATTATCGATAAAAAATTATTGGTTCCCCGGCAAAATATCTAGATATAGCATCTTGGATATAATCCAATTTCACTGATGTTTACCCCCTTAAAAAGTTTTGCAGCACTCAGAATAAGTGAAAATCCGATGGTGCAACATCGGGCGAGTATGGTGGATGAGGTAGCACCTCTCATCCCTATTCATTAATTTTTATCTAAGATTCGCCCTGCGCAGTACTGTCCTGCAATGTCGTTTCAGAGCAGGAAGCCTCTTCGTTCGACGATCCCTGGGCAATTTTCAATCAAAGATTGATTCATTCGCTGCGTTTCAGCTATTAAAAATGAACAATGCCGCGGGAACTTCACCAATCAGGCAGAAGCGTCCGTGTGTTCCCCGGGGTGTAGACGCGACAAAGCAATCCTCACTCTCCCAATCTGCTTCAAATGTTCTCGGATGGTCGACCAGGGTTGTTGAAAACTATTTTACAAATCCTTAAATGTCCGATAGGGTTTTGATTCTGTTTCCGCCTCTGATACGTCGCTGTCTAACGTTGATGGACTTCCTCATCGGAACGACTCGGAAAGACGAAAATTTTCCGATTTGAACTTCGAACACCACATTTGGCATTAACGAATGTCCATTGCATCTGGGTGAACATCGCAAATGTTATTGGTAGCAACTGTTGCGTTACTTCCCTTTCTTAAACTGAATAAGCATGCAATGCAAGATGTGTAACTCTTGTGGTATTTGGCTGACCTATTTATAATTCAAATTACGGAAAAAGTTGTGATTCGATGGTACATAAGTGAAGAAGTCACTACAACCCCACAACGTCAATGGAACGCCTCATAACCAAACAATGACCTAATAAGTGAAAATCAAGTATTGACATAAGCAGAAATGACATTACTTTTCGGAAGAACTATAATAAGACGATTCCATACATCCTGTTTGAGAGTAGTCTCGGGGACTTTCACGGACTTGTTCACCTGAGGCCGGATTCCTCAACGATTATACCTTGGGTACATGGGCGCAGCAGGGTATAATGACCCGTACTTTTCTAGAGAATGCAGAAGATTATACCCCTATTCGTCCTTATATTTATTTATTCATTCTATTTGTCAGCCGATCAATATTTTACAATAAGAGGCGTCTCACTGAAATCTGTCTTCGTTATGGTTCTGCTGTTTCCCTCCAGTGGTCCCGTTCTCCAACATAGCAAATGTCAAAAAATCCTTCAGCATCATTTGTACAGGATAATCGATCATGGTCTTCATAAGTGCCGGCGCTCGTTGAAACGATATCCTCGAGCAGAAAGTCTTCTGGCGTTCGGGGTTTCAACAAAAATCGAACATCAATGAGTGTAGAGCATACCTGGTCCTGCTGCTCCACGGCTTCCTGGACCAGGGAGTTGCTTCAGTTGACGAGGGAAGAGCGGTGAGAATGGCCGACCGCTCACCGGGCTGATGTGTTGAAGACTCCTCTCGCTCTTATACCCAGGGTATAATTATTGACGAATCCGGTTTATGTGCTTCATTTGCCGCCCGACATTTAGTTCTGAGAAGTCGAGCAGACAGACCTCATCATAGTGAACTCTGTTTACTAATGGGTTGCTTGTGCTGAGCCGCACATAAGGTGAGTAGGGGGGGGATGCAGTGCGTGGACTAGGAGGCTACGATCAATGCCTTCGGAATTGTAAGGAAACGTGGCAGTAACCTTAGGTAGAGAAAACACGGAAAAGAGTATAAATGAAAAGCGAGCTCTAGTATAGATTCGCTGGCTTGAGCGTCGATCCACACAAGAGAGAACATGTGCGAAACTGAGACGCCATGCGCGTTTAAATACGGACGTGGGATGAAGGTCCTACTGAACCGATGAGAAAGTATTTGTGCAGGCCGATATCGAATGGAAGACTCGGGAGTCGATCCTGAATAACTTCTAGCGGAGACGAGCGATGGCCATATTGAGTGGCAACTATTGTCAAAAATGATACAAGAATTGTAATATTTCTGTAGAATTGCTGCGGAGGTGGGATGGCTCAACGACACGCTAGCATCGTCTGCATGATAACATTTAGCTTCCGTGAGCTGATTTGATCTTCCTGATAAATAAAAATGGTAATACGTGTTAATTTTATGCGACCATAATCAGGGTATGTAATCATGAACGAAAACAGCTTGGGTAACCTTTAAAGGCACAGGACACCCAAAAAATTAATTTTCAGATTTGATGCTTGTCTTGGAGAGATTCACACGCTGATCACAGTGGTATCTCTGAAATCGTCCAAGACCCCCTATGAACAGAGTTATGGCTCCCTAAAAATGCCTATATTTTGAGGATGAAAAATTGGTGGACGAGTTGTCTCAGGCCTGTATTTCTCTTCAATCGTTGCGTGAGAGAAAGCCAGGATAAGGAGGCAGTCCGGTAATGGACTGAAGAACGACGACTTTTCAGAATTCACCCATCCATCGAGCCGCTATCGAGTTCGAAAATCTGTAAGGGGGTCGGGCCTGTGGTGGTGAGCGAAGGGGGTCGGGCCTGTGGTGGTCGCTTATATCTCGCTTATTTGGAGGAATGGAGACCTCGCATTTGGCACGTGTTATACAGGAGGGGTCTTCTACACAATAACACGAAAATCTCAAAATTAATATCTGAGGGTGCTTTGAGGGATACTGTGCCTTTAAGGATCTTGAAATTCGTCAATTAACCGTCACTCACATACTTTCTTCCCACGATGAGAGGGAGAGACATTCAGGAAATTCAGCTGCCCGACACAGAGAGGTGAGTGAAATTCATCTTGAAATCGTGTTTTTTTTTCTCGATTTGAGTGAAATATTAGTGGGCGAGGGTTCCCACCAGGTCTGTGCGTAGCTGAAATTTTTGTGGCTTCTCTGAGCCTTATTTTCCGTTCACAATAATTGTAAAACCCATCAAGAGGCTGCAACATGTTCACCGCAGTTTCGATATCCTTGAAGAAAATTTCTAACCTCCAAAAGTTTAATCTTCCTTGCCGGTTAGCTTTCGACGCGAAGAGCTTTGCTCAGATCTGAAAACAGAGCCATTACGTCGGAACAGCGTTGCGGGTGGTCCAACTAGCATTCTTCTTCAGCCCTTAAATGAAATAAAAAACACGTTGCCTTGGTCTCACTCTAATCCTGCTCTTGAAGGCAGTGGTCGCGCTCGAATATGCTCGTCTTCTTTTTCCTCTCTAAACCCTTTTCTGGGTATAGATTAGTAGGACCTATGAGAAAAAATCGCGAAAAAATAGCTATTCTGGGCCAAATTCGAAGCCTGAACTTTCTCGTCTTCTGATGGTGGACGAGTCCACCCCCCCCCATCATCGGCATCGATGATCTCTAATATCGAGAACATCAGCTGGCTTGAAATTGAATTTCATTCAATGACCTTTCGGATTTATGTACTCATCTAGTCAAAAACATTGGTTGAGAAGTGTTTGCTTTCATTGTTCAACTGTTTTATTAGGTGAATTTGCATTTATTTCTTCCTCTGAGTGTCGATGATTTTTGTCTGCTTGGCATGAGACTGTGATCTTTCTGTGCACGTGTGCACGAACTGAAATATTAGGGTCTTAATAACTCTAATTCTAGCTCGTTTTTCACCGCGCCACCTCCATAGTTTTTGAGTTGTTTTATATCTAAGCTGATTTTCGTAGTTTTTTCGATAACGTTTTCATCGTGATCACTGCCTTTAAAGGTAGGGCTCGCGATAAAAACCACTATTGAGCTCTCTTCATAAGAATGTAGAATTGGCCATCACAAAAGTAAAAATTAGTGAAAAAACGCGGAAATTCGCCGGAAAAACGCTCAAAACCGAAGTGTGACGGCTAATTTCCGGTGTCGGCCGGCCCACTAATTAACGCGATTTTCATTAATGCTTGCTTTTGCCACATTTATTTCGATTTTAAAGTAATCAGTAGTCTCCAGAAATGTTCAGAAATTACTTTAGAAGCAAAGGAAAGTTGACAAAAGAGGCTTTTACACAAATCTCAGTAATTGGGGGCGGGAGGACACCAAGCCATAATTTGTTCCTGAGCGTTTTTTCTCCAATTTCTTACTTATTTTCACTTTTTTGATGGCCAGATCTACGATTCCAGGGGTTTAGCACAACAACAGATTTTATCGAGAACCCTGCCTTTAAACTCTGCGACGAGGACTGTTGTTTCTGGCATATCTTATCATGCTGCAGTAACCACGCATCACTTTTCAATCAAACAATGATCAGGAGTGCATCCCGCAGTTCTTCTATGTAGCTGATTTCGGGCCGTGTGTGCGCCTTATCCCAATGCCCTCAACAATTTTTCTCTATATTGAACTGTTCGGTGACCGGCGGAGTACTGCAATAATGAACCGAGGGGATGTTTCTAAGGTGTAATTCAATGTTCTGCAGGATTTAGGGTTTTGCAGGACCCATCGGACAGCAATCGAGGAACCCGTCGCGATCATCGAAGCAAAACACTTTTGAATTCAAATCGGGCCATTTAGGAGTAGTTTACAGCAAAGCGGAGCAATGTCAAGCCAGTACCGATCCGGCAATGAGGTGACTTTAAAGAAGCAGCCAACCTGAGGTCGGTGACGCTTAAATGCCCCCTATGGTTGCCACTTGGATCAGAAATTATTATCGAAGGGTGGCGTTGAATGCAAACTCTCACTAGTCGACGCATTTGAACCTGCACCGCGCCGATCTACTCGATGGATGCCCAACACAGCGCCTTATTGTTAGTCCACTAGGCCACAGGTGCACAACAGACTTTTCCTGTTTCCCTTCATAAAGTCGGCATGAACCCTGAAGAGACTTCGCGTTCACTGTTGAAGGTTGGCGCAAACTCGGCGCAATATGCTATAACATAGGTGCACCGAATTTGCGCCAACCTCCAATGGGGAGCGCTAAGTCTCTTTAGAATCCATGCCGATGTTACACTCCCTCCAAAGTTCTTCGTGTCCATTGCAACTTTGATCAAATTATCGGTTGTAAATATGAGTTTTTTATCTTTCAGATATAACAATTTTTCAACCTTCGATGATGAGATTTTGAAATGTTCCGCGAAAATCATCAAGGCGACAGAATGTTGGATTTGGAAAACGATTTTGAGGATTTCTTGCTGAGTGGTCACTTACCACTGAGACCACGATACGCAATACTTCGAAGTATGACTGTCGAGGAGTCAACCTTTTTCCACAAGGTGAACCAAAAAGCTCAAAGGATTTTTCTAAACTATGGACTAATTTTTTTCCTTAGTCTGTTTCAATCTTACTAGTAGTGAACTTGTTTCTGAAAAAGAGGAGAACGAAGTTCAGATAAAAACCGCACTCAGTTGAACAATTGTACAGAATTTAGTAACTAGTACACGCGGATCACGTAAGTTTTATGCCTTTCCTTGAGAACGAAATAATTTCTCAGCCACCTTCCTTACATGGGTTTCGTTGCAAATCTGATTTTACTTGTGGTGAGCGATTATTGAAAAAAAATCTGAAATTGGTTGAAACTGGCCACAACAACTACTAGGAATTTGAAGTTGAGCTCAGAATATAAATAAAGCACGTGAAATCTATGAGGGAGGCGTATTCATGACAACTACGCACAATACGGCGTGAATCTCCCACTAACCTTTGCCAGGAATATTGAATCTTCAATTGAACCTTTGAAAATTTCGCCTGTCATTCCTTTCAGCTGGCAGTAAAGCTCGATGGCCGCCAGCCGGCAGGTGCAGTTTTTCCTTGCGCTCATAGAGGATGGCCACCCTGCTGTTCTGGGGTGGAAAGTGGACAGCGGACTGGTTGGTTCGCAAGCGCTCCACTGTCCTCTCTCGAGGCGCACTTTTCTCAAGAAGTCGCCAACCTTGGACGTGCTCGACCTCATGATCGTGGTATCGACCCAGCTCCTCTTCGCTCCGTGTGCTATTTCCCTTTCCTCTGCGGCGGTGAGCAGAGTCATCCCACGTTTCTTGCAGTCAGCCACCTCGCAAAAAAAACGCTCACTGCTGCCAGGTGCGTGACTACAACGGTCATTACCTTGAGCGCCGCGTGTGCATTTCTATGCCTGCGTGTTCACACTGATAGTCGATCAGTGATTGACACAGTCAACACGCAGTGACAGCCGGTAACTGCCACCGTCCGGGGGATTGCTACTGGCCATGGGGTTAAGCGAGGTCACTTATGAAGTGAGGAATAATGTGAGATTCACGGAGAAGATGTTATTAATCCGGCCCCTGGATGAACTTTACTTATGATTTTCGTTCAACTTCCGAAGTTCAAAGTAACAAAACGTTCTTTCACCATTTAGGGCTCAGAAATTCTCCATCTGTCTTAAGCGTGTTCAAATGAGACTGGCCAACCATGCGGCCGACTTGCGTGGTAGGCTGACGTCGCATAAGCCTTTCTTGGAAAACCGTTCAGCATGCTCGTCCGAGAGCGGTGCATGCGACGGTCGCCTGTCACGTACCCCCTATCACATGGTTGGCCAGTCTCACTCGGATACACATCACCTTTACAAGGTTTCGTCACGCATATGGCAGTCTTCGAATTCCAGGTCCATTGAATGTTTCGTAGCTGTCACTGCTGAGCGAACCTTCCCCTTGTATTGATTTCGCGTTATCACAATCTAAACGTCCGATGTGCCCTGCTGATGTAAGTGTTAGCCGCCGTCAGGAAAGCATTTTTCGTACGAGCCTTCGAACAACTGAGATACGACTGATTGCGATGTTCTCAGCCATTTGCCTGATGTTCTTTTTAATCAATTGGCAAACCCGGAAATTGCCTTCGCGGTGAACGATCGACTCTTCCGCCAACCTCGAGGGCAGACAGACTTTACATATCAGCAGCTGCCACTTCGGCAATCGAACGAACACCAAACATAACAAAGGACAATCGTAGCTGCTACAGTGATCGCCGTCTACATGGAGTGATACGAAGAGCTGCGGTGTTGCGAAATCAGTAAGCTGTGAATAAACCTCGAGAATCCGTAAAAAAAGACAATGAAGGCCGCATGGCACAACCAAAATTTACTAGCCTCTTCTTTGATCTCTTCAGACGTATGCCCGTAAAGATGGAAGGTGACGTTGGAAGCGTCCCAGGTGTGGCTTGCTGCAGATGCGCGTACGAACCATACAAACTTGAGCGAGCACACAAACGCCACAATCCTCTCGTGAACTTTTAGGGGTATCTAACTGCGTGATCAATGCCATTTTCGGGTTAGTGAGTAGACCCTTCATGATAAAGACGAGAGTAAAGTGATGCTTACGGGAATTTCAATCAATTATTCAGGCCACTGGATTAAACATGACTGATAAATTTGGTTCGACCCCAAAGTCAGGGACGGTAGTAATCCATGCGAAACTGCGAGTTTTATGTCGCGAGCTGACGTTCGAAACTCGCAGAATGAACTAATTGAAACCGGGACCATACACGCATCATCATGCGAGGTGTTGCGTTTCTTTGCAAAACTTCGTCACACTAAGGAGTTGAACCCGCAGTGCTTTTAACCATAGCGGCGATCACTGGCATTGCACCGAGATTGCGCTTTTGCTTGGTCATGTTTTCATTGTAGGTGTCTCCCATTGCGAACACAGCATTGTGTTTCTGGCCACAGCAGAGGCTCAAACTAGTAGTTAGCGTCATAGTACCTACTTAAAAGCTTAAGCTGATAGAGAAATGAAACATTGGAAATTGCCAACTCAAGGCGTTTATAAAGGAGTGGTTGGTCAAGCGGAACTCAAAACTCAATTCCCACATACTTACTTGTATAAGACATGTGAAAGAATGTATTTAAGTCTTTCCTCATTCGAGTAAATTCGGTAGGCCTTCTGGACTACAATGAAAGGACCTCAATAACTACACGCCTATTCATTTTCCTCAACGTTCTTCGACGGATTCTATTTGTTCTAAAAATATGAATGCTGTTATTCCTTGCCGCAATTTTCACCTCTCAATTATTGTGTCAAACCTACTGTTCCCTATTTCTTGTCAGCACCTACCACCCTCTCACAAAAGCAAGACTTTCTAATCTCTGACTTGTTTCTTTCTCACCCATTAGGAAAAAAATCATGCTCCTCCTGATGACTTGGGCATAGCAAAATTAATCTTTTTTTGCAAACTCCGGGTAGAGATGCCTTATCAAATCGGACTGATAAGGGCATAACTCTCTTGAAAAGTGCCAATGCCCTTCCAACTTTCGCAGCTTTGAGTTTTGCTAGAAAATTTGTAGACACTGTGAAAAAAATTGTAAAAACGTTTGATTACACTCAGCCCATACCATGAGTTCTTTTTCAAATTTCGAAATGAATTTCCGCTTATCCTCCCGAACAACCAGCAACGTGCCTCGGAATTTTATTTTTTGTAAATTCAGAAATTGAGCATGTGGATTGAGACGTATGAAATCACGAATTGAAGTTCATGAAAAATTCAAATCATGTGATCCTCACTTTTGAAAAAAATCATTTTTTATCGAATGAAAAACTTTTTTCGTCTACTTTCTCAGAACACGGATTTACAGGAAAATGAGGACCTCCTTGAAAAAAATTAGGAAGTTATAGAATTGTGAAAATTTTGATAAGACACAATTTTTTTTTATTTGCACCTACCTATTTACACTTGTACTTACTGTCCGAGTTCGTGGCATATCAAAATTTGCCTAGGAAACTCAGTCGAACGAGCAAAGCAATGCTCGATAATTTCTGCATCACCCTAATACATGCCTCCGATTAGGATCTCCGAGAAATTTAATATTGAAGACCAAAATTCAAAACTTCACATTTCGAACACTTTTTGGAAATCGAAAAATCAAAAAACGAAACTTTCGAACGTAACCGAAAACGAATGATATAAAAAAATAAGAAAATCGAAAAATCGCGTAAGTCAGAAATCGATTCGGTCGGAAAAAAATCTAAGGAACAACTTCGGTTCACATTGCTCGACATCGTTGAGTTATGACCTCATCAATTTGATTTGGTAAGGTTTCAGTGTCTGGAATAAACCAAGTAAAATTAATTTTGCTATGCCCAGCCTACGAGTAGCAAATACCCGCTCCTTCCAGATGAAAACGTGAAAATCATGGATTTATGACATCATCAGTCCAGTTTGATAAGGTCTCAATTTATTACTTGTGTCAAAGGAATTAATTTTGCGATTTGCAGGTCATCAGAGCAAGTTATCGCTCCACTGGCGTGAAACTTATAACTCGAAGAGCTATAATCTTATCAGTTGAGTTTGATATGGTGTCAACGCCTACCTTCTGCCAAAAAAATTAATTCCGCTATTTCCAAGTTAATCAAACCTAATACTCGCTTTTCCGGCTCAAAATGCTCCAAATCTTAAGGATATGTTCATACCAGTTCGATTTGATAATTTATCAAAGCTACATTAGTGTTAAAATAGTCTATAATCACGTTTTTCACGCTAACATGACAAAATCCCGGCTTTTCCGCGTGAAAAACGCGCGATCTCCTGATTTTTCGTCGTGGTATCCGAGATGTATCCTTGGAGGTTGGCTGTCAATAATTTTGTGACTGCCACTGTCTGCGCGCTTGCTGACAGCCTGTGCAAAACAGCACCCACCTCGCATGATGGACGAAAAAGTCCTCCGCACCACTTTTCTCCCGAAACTGGGAGTCTCTCCCGTCTCCACCACCGCTGCGCTCTTTCGCCTTTCGCTGCCCACCTCGCCTCGAAACAGAGCCTGCTGCCAGTTACAGCGATCTCGCGAGGGTGCCCGAAACCATGAGGTTTACCCGCAATGAGCCCCATAGATGCGAGCACAGGATAGGAAACTGTTTACCATTTTGCACCAGATTTGAAAGATGGGTCCCTTTGAAGTCGGGGAACACTATGTATACGGTTAAGAACCGGTGTATTGCTATATCGCCTCAAAATCGCCTCTTCTTGTGAAGTCGAAACTCGCAGAATACCTGCATGTTTTGGTCATTTCGAAACTCATAGTCCCTTATGGATTACTACCACCCCAGATAAACGTAATAAACTCTGACCCTTTTGAGACTCCGTATAAAACGTTTCCAGCTCAGATCTCGGAAGTTTTAATCGGACTCAGGAGACAGGATTGAGAGCCTTGCTTTTACTATTGGAACACTAAGGTAGTTCATTCGAGAATTGGGATGAGTCCGTACTTGACACAGTGAAGCATTCAGAATATGAGACGCGACAATGTGATCTTAATTCTACTTTTGAGATTTTTTCTGTTAACCAACTACATCTCTTCATTTGAGAGGCCTACCAAACTCAGTTTTCAGACACCACTGTTATGGAGGGGCAGCTTTCGAACATGGCGTCAAAAAGCTTTTGAACTGCTCGAAATTTTCAATATCCCGCTCAGGCAGACTTAAAAAGTAGCGGCACGCAAAATCGATGCGTATTCTTTCCACTGTAGCAGCTGTCTGAGGCCACTCGTCGCGGCTCTAAAGCGCTATCCATATTTACCAGCGCCTCACGCGCGGGCGTCGCGTTAGGGTACGTGTGGCGTCTCGTCCGCTCTACACACGTGTGACGCCCTCTCCGCCATTCGTACCAACTTTTTCATCGTTTTCATTGCTCTTCCAGCATCGATTTCAGTCCACTTCGTGATAATTTGTTGCGGCACTATCCATCACTAGCATTGTGGGTAACGGATGTATTGGAATCGTTTGCGCGGCACAGTTTAAGCCATTTTCATACCGCTCCGCCATAGCGTCGCCGCACGCTGGAGTATCCGTAGTCCTGGACAGTATTCTCACTACAACGCCGCGCGTTAAACGCTGTTGTTGAGGAGAAGTAAGACTAGCTTCGTAGGTGCCGATCATAGATGGCGCTCACCTGCGATTTCCGGCTTTTGAGAACTTCTTAGCATGAACCTGGAATCCCCGCTACCTATCAATAATCTGTCGTCGTCTGGTGGCGCTGCGCACGGGAAGGAACATGCAGCGCGGTGATAAGCTTAGCAGTTCAACACATCGTTCTCATCGGGTCAACGACAACAATTTTCGGATTGCTCAGAAAAATCGCTGTGGATTCGGCCCACTGAATTCCGACGTCGTATTGAGTGCTAGTTATGAAATCGCTGTCATAGTTAACCTTTGAGGAGTTCAGGCCTATAAGGTTGGAAGTTTAGCATGGGAGGAATCCGACGTTCAAAGGCGACTTTCGAAGGTTTGCGAAACGCTAGTATTGATTGGGCCCAGAAATTTCTCTAGTTGTTTGGAGCGCTTAGAGCGAACTTGAGATTCGTTTGTCGATTTCCGGTGAATTACGATAGTTGGGTGTACGGCAGTTTTGTCAGCGTGAAATATTTCTGTCGAGAAAAAAGTTCCTTGGAATTATATTAAATGAAGAACACAGTACTGTCAGTTTTCGAAAAACAAAGATTGAAGGCAGTGCCCACGACCATGTGTGACTTTTTTGTGGAGATCGGCAGCTGCGGGGCCTAGCGCAACCCTAGCGTTGAATAAACTGAGAAAAATGAGCTCGGAACGGTCCCCTACGGCCCCAAAGTTGGACACCCGTCAGCTCGTCACACCCCAGATGCACTTTCCACGCCCACCGACGTGAACAAATGAATGCTCGAGATTGTGAGATGAGCGATGGTTTCCGATCAATAGCCCCGTTCTTCCCTTCACTCTCAACTTCTCTCTTTACTCAGGTCAGCTCGCATACATCGGCTGCAAGAGACGGAAATTACAAGCCGCGGACAACTCGTCCACCACGCTTCCGTAGCTCAATTTTTTGAGGGGCCATAACTCTGTTCCTAGAAGGTCTTGTACGATTCCAGAAACATCACTGAAATCAGCATTGGACCGTCTTCAAGATAGGTGGAAAAGCAGAAAAACGATTCCTATCGTGAACACTGCCTTTAAGCTAGCTCAATTGCAGTTTGCCCACCTCTACCTACTGTTGCACTTGAGGTAGCAAAAAACGAACCCTAGACTGACGTTCATCACCCCAGCTGAACCTCAGTATGTAGCTCAGTTTGTCCATGCCTTAACACTTCCCATGAGACCAATGCTTGTTAGCTGTTTGTGAGGCTCTGGAAGCATGTCTTTTCTGATTTTTGAGAGCATCTGGGGACTTTTGAGCACGTTTCATTCCTGTCTCATACTACCTTTACCACGACATGATTCTGCAAATACTTGCGGGAAAGTGAAAGCAATCCTCATCCTGAGCCTCATAGGCTGAATCCTTATGTGGGGGTATTTTACCTGAAGATTCACCCCAACAACCCAGGTGAGCAAGTTCGTGAATACCGAGTGCAATATTTGAAGGTCCTCACACCTTCCTGGACTGTTTTTGCGTTTTCCTGACCTTTATTATTTCAAGCCAATACATTGGCGTAGACCTTGCCTAAATAGTCATCCTATGAGAGCTAATAGAGTTTTTTCTGGCTTACTTTACATTTCCTTATTTTATCGAACGGCGCGATGGGTAAACGAGCTTCCAGCGTCGAACATGGAATCGGAAACGTCTGGAGCGTTCAGAAGGGACCTATATGATACTTACTTATTCACCGTTTTCGGACTGGATGATGTTAAGTGAATCATGATCATGATTATGTTACCCTACTCATGCTAGTCTTCATATGCTTCCCTAGCGTTTGTAGCACACTGTTTCTTGGCTTCATCTGGATTTTCTTTCTACTCTAGACCAAATTTCTTGGATGCTCTACCTGCGCTGTTTCTATTACTGGGACTGTCTGGAGACTTGGCAATACTACGGTTGGGACCACCTCCTCACCAAGTCGCTCGATTATCTTTTTTTGTAGCTATTTCTAGAGAACTCATTTTTAGACTATTGGAGCCAGTCAATTCGTAGCTAATACAATGAATAGAAACCTCCTCATTGTCTAATGTGATTCTTTTCCCAGGCAGAAGTAGATGTCTAGCTCCTGGTGAGCCTGAATCTACGGGGAAGTCCGTATGCCCGTATGCCAATTTTCTAGGTTCGTTTTTAAGGTGCATTATGTGTGCTTAGAAAACCCTTGCCGGCGGGTGAAGGTTTTAGTGCATATTCCTAATATTTATTTTAGGCAGTATCACCGGCTGAGGAGGCAGGCAATACCCGCTGACTAAACACTGTACCCGTGCGATTTCCGGTATTCATTGCCCCCTCAGCCGGTAAATGGTGGAGCGCTCGCCAAGGCAATTGGAGGCCCCCTCACCCTGCATTCACTACCCTCTCACGGTAAACGGAAGTCCGCTAACCCAGTATTGACTAGTATTAGATTAGTTGCTTACCGTGTGAATGATATCAATCTGCAAGAGCAGATAACGCCCCTAGTTGGGCCTCCCTAACCCCCAGCAAGTACTAGGCTTGCGCTTCATTCCTGGAGCGGAGAGCCTTACCTTGTATCAAAATTCAAAAGCTGGCCCGCTTTCGCGCCCCCCACGGTCACAGGGAACCGTAAGGGTGGAGGGGTCAAGAATCGTATTGGTGACCACCCGTTCGAATGAAATCACCCGAATTAGCTCGAAGCCCATTCTGCCCGCACCGTATGTGGCCCTGGTTTGCTTTAGCTCTTCAGCATTGTGCAAATGATACGCTTAAGCCGGCCCGCTCACCGCGTTAACTCTTGGCCCTCACCCGGTAATGCTATGTCTTCCCGCTGATCCGGTGACATTCTCCGCCGTAGAATTATGTCTGCCAGCTGACCCCATGAAGCCATGCCCCTCGGCCGATAAAATACATGCCCGTCCGCTCACCCGGTAAGACGCTTCGCTCCCAAAATAAACCCGCCCGCTCCGCCGGAGAGCCTAATTTTCCGTCCCCTCAGCCGGTTTTACTTTCTGAGTATGCCAGGACTATAATTTATTAAGCTATTTTCTACAACACTTTGAAAAAGTTTTATCCAGAATAGGTTACATCTTGGATGGTTTCTCATGAGTCTACGCACTACATCCTATGTAAGAGGCTTATTTTAAGAGATAAGAGCGGTGACGGGTGGCAGCTTCAGAGCGGTGACAGGTGGCACCTTCCCAGGTCGTACTTGTTCAGTATCGTCGAGGATCTCTATCAGTTTTATCTGTTTTTTTTTTGTTTTCAGCCGCCAGTTTTAGTTTAATCAGTTTTTTTTCCAAGAATTCTGTTAATGGTTCATTGATGTGCCTATCTTCTGTTATTGAATAAATAATCACGAAAATAGAAGCGCTATTTAGGCCACATAATGTATCAGCCGTTTCAGACTTCAGGGAGATTGAGGTGTGTAGCGAAAGCGGAATGTTTTGATGGTATCAATGCTAAGCGTCATTTTGAATCAGACAAACACCAAAGCAGTATTACTGAAAAATCAAACATAACATATCACTCTTGGAATTAGTTACGACTGAATGTGGCATTCTTGTATCTGGGCTAGCCTGTGTGCATGTCATTCGCAAACGGCACTCGATTCTTCCATCCCATGACAGGCTGCACAAATACGTTCTCCCGTTAGAACTACATCCTTATCCCAGTCCAGTATATAAACTCGTCCGGCCGCTCAATTTCACCAATATTCTTTCTTTTGTCAATAGTCGCTCAAGTCGCTCAAGAATCATGCTGAGAAATGATATATTCGCACTCTTCTCCTAGTTTCCTTTTATTCTTGAAACACTGCAACTTTCTCAGCTATTCCGGAAACACTAGTGGTAGTCAAACATAATCTGCCTGCTTTTCCACGTACTGAATCCCCACTACTCTTGTATGAAGTACGAAATAAGAAACATCGTTTTGGATTACCAGTGGAGTGCAGATGAGGAGACCCTGAGAAAGTGACCGGGGCTACCACAAAAGAGCTCGGATCTTCTTATTCCACTCCTTTTCTTGGATTCCCGTCCCGAATGGAGGACTGACGACGACAAGGCTGGCGATTATCAGAGGTCGTGGTGTTAAGCGAATACTCAGACCGTCGAGGGGTAGTACGTTGTAACAATACTGTCAGTACTCCGAAAAAAACATCGGATACAACCGTTTACTCGAAGCAGGAGCTGCAGCTAACGGCAGCTTCAGCTGCCAACGTATGGTGGGGTTCTACACCTAACTGGAGCAGGTGCTGCTGCTAACGACAGCATATGCTGCCAAGGTATGTTCGGGTTCTACCACACGTTATCGACAGCCTGCTCTGCAAACGGAGGGTGCCATCCTCTTTGGCGGTAATGGGTATGATCTCTGACACAGCTCGCATCAACTCAGGAAGTCGGAGCTCGCCACCCTCGCGCATTTCGGGACTCGCTCGCCACCCGCTCGCCTCTCATTTCGAAAAGCTCGCCACCCGCTACCCCCTCGACTTCGCTCGCCACCCGCTATGTGTTTAAAGTGTTTCGCAACATTTCCCGAAATTTCGCCTTCATCTCACCATTCTCATTATTCTTCTGTTGCTGTTTGTTGTTCGATTCGTTTTTGCAATACTGCTGAGCCCAAACTTGATATAGTCGAATCAACTCAACGGGAAGCGTCACAGCGGCTGCGGGGGTCGTAGTTAATAGTTTCGTCACGATTCGGCTCGGCACCAGAGGATAAGTGCACAAATAAGCATCAGCTAAGTTGTGTTTAGACGAGTCGGTCTTCTGACGGACAACTCGTCCATGGAGCTCACTTCATAGCCCATCTAGGCAACCTAATTTGGGATTCGCTTTTTTTGGGACAGTGTAGTCTTCGTTAGACGCATAAAAGTTTTGCGGTCCCAGAAGTTTCAACCCCTCTCCGAAACCCACGAGGAGCCCAAGCACTGGACGAGTTACACTCCGCAGCCGCCGTGAAGGTTACCGACGAGTATATATGGGTGGTGGCCATCGTGTATCAACACCCCTGAGGAGGCGGGAGAAACGGGGGAACGAGGTTCCTGATTGGACGCAATACGGGCCAGCCCCTTGTGGCGTCCAATCAGGGACCTCGCTCCTCCCTCGTTTCTCCCGCCTCCTCAGGGGTGTTGATACACGATGGCCACCACCCAGTATATATTCATAGCCGGTGAACCTGCCTACCAGGGCTGTGCGTTATAACGTTAACGTGTTAACGCTTTAACGGGTCAACGCGGTTTTTTTCTCGAAATTTAACGATTAACAAACGAAAGTCTTGAAACCACGTTATTTTATGATTTGTTAATTATCGTAAAATTATGGCACCAGGGTACCATACGAGGTGCGAGTGGGCCAGTTTTGCTCACACCCCCACTCCAATGCCAATTTCGATCAGGACCATCTCCCCAAGAGCACGAGTAGGTCAAGTTTTGACCGTGTTCTACCCCCCCCCCCCACCTCTCCCCACCGAGATCTGATGTGTTCAAATAGTGTTTATCTAGCAGGTTTGCCTCTTGTGTTTGATTGCAGTTAAATTGCTCTTGTCGTATTAAATTGGTGAAGGTAGTGCCATGCGAAACAAATGCGGATGTTTGCAAGGACGAACAGCGCCCAACGCATTTAAGTAGAGAGGGGCTGAAAATGCAGAAGTGTATGTATAGAGCATTCCAGCAAATTTCGCACATGTACTTGTCAATGAGATGAGGTCGGCAGAAGATCAATATGCATGAGTTCCTATGCAAAACGCTCGCCACCGATTGAGCGAGAGCGGTTGTGCTGCCATGAGTTTCAAGCACATCGATCATTGACCAACCGCTTCTCATTGGTGATTAGATGTGCAACTTTTGGTGAACTATGTTATAACTGACAACCTGTGCTGTGTAATGAAATGCGGATGTTTGAGAGGGGGGGGGGAGTTCGATCTCGCTCGAAAATCATAGCTATGTAAAGTACGGATCACGATAGAAGGATATTTGAGGCAAGCGGGGTCTATTCACCCTTTTTATACACTTTCACAGTCTAGGATGGCGGGTGAGCACTGCTACAGTGCATGGGCTCACACTTTCTCAGGTGTGGTCCCCCCGGAAGTCGACAATTTTGAAAACTATGAGTCACGAGAGTAGGATTTTTGAGTCAAGCGACGTTAACCCTGCATACGAAATATCACCGTCTGAGATCGACGCTGGAGGGCGCTACACTCTACTCGTAAACTTCGAAGAAAAAAACGTGCGTCTTTAAAGAAAGTAGGTTTAAAAAGGGTATAAGTTAAGTAGTAAATGAGTAATCTGGAAAAATCCTGGCTTCGAGAAACTAGACTTTATACTCTGCCGTCTGCAACCTTCTGCAAATCTGAAGAGTGCCCTTTAAGAACATCTGCCTGTTGTGGGTTCTTCTCTGAAATGCACTGTGAGTCCTCATTTGACAAAGTTAATACTGAGAAAGTGCGAATATTGACGCAGAACCCACACCAGGAGAATTTTGCGAAGGGCACACTCCAGAGGTGCCGTAGTTTTCAAACGGTAGGGTACAGAGTGTAGTTTCCTAGAGCTATAACTTTTTCCAGGTACCTCATCTAAAACTTAAGTTACTGCAGTTCTAAAACCCTCGTTTGGATTTGTGAACTTGGATGTCTTTTGTATTCTTCCTCTATCAGTGTAGCTGTCTTCGGCATTTTAGACGCCGAAACTTAGCATAGAATAAATCGACCACGCTGAACTCAAATATACTACTCCCGTGATCCTTAGTATTCAAAATTGCCGACTTCCGACGGGGCCACACCTGAGAAAGTGTTAGCCCTCATATTTTAGCCATGCTCGAATTCCACCCTAAGCTTCCTCTTTGAACACCGTCACTCACTGCTCAGCTCAAACAGCATTTCAGTCGAATTGCAATGCATTGTTGAATACCTTGAGAAAAACTGCTCCGGGCCGTCTTCACTCACATACACAATCGGGTCTTTCTCCACAGGTCTGACATATCCGGAGTCCTTCATCTCCTTCATCCGGAGGAGCTAAAAACCCCCTGTGGGGCCCTATCCTGGGCCAAACTCTGTATGGCACTGATTGATATGGGAGATCTGATTATTTATTGATTTTTAACATTGTAGTGTTTTTCTTTTTAATAGTTTAACGGAATGCAAAATTAATGTGTTAACGAATTAACGGATTAACGCGGTTTTTTCGCAATTAACAGATTTTTTCCGAAAGTTAACGATTAACGCTTAACGGAAAAAATAATTTTCATTAACGCACACCCCTGCTGCCTACCCACCTTATAGTGTGCCACTGACCCCCGGAGAAGAGCGGCTTGTGGATGAAATCTCACTGCTCTTCGATTTTATGGCCATATCACTATGAATAGACTACCGTGAACTAAAAAACGAGAAAAGCGTGTGGGGTGCGGGGGAAGCCCACGCTGTGGTGAAATGGAAGGGTGGATGCAGGGTCAGGCCCCGCTGTGACGAAAGGAAGGTGACGAAAGTTCAAGGTGAGATGTTTCCGAGTAAGCTGATTATTCAAACAGTTTTATGACTGAACTCTCCAAATTCCGAGCAGTTTAATAATTGAAATTCCCAAATGATTAGAATATTCGAAATAAAGAATTAGTGAATATCCTGAGTGAACTCCATATACAAGAAAAAAGCTCCTTGGCGATGTTTTCGTTCCGTTTACCTCCTCTGCAGCTCGCCACAAAGATATTTTCAGAAAAAAATCCGTTTCATCACTGGCTGGATAATTTGAATATTTGATCGACATGGGCACCCTGGTTTCCGTTGAGGTTTAGAAAATTGTGATTTCGTTATTAAGAAATATGGCTCTATTTGGTATAACGTAATCAGAAGAAACACCTGAAGTTCTAAGATTTCTTTATTAATTTGAAACTGACTGTCATAAATCATTCTTGATAATCTTGACTCTGAGATTTTTAAAAATATGTAGTGTTACTGAATAGAAGGAATAACCGATGCCGTGGCAGCGGAGGAGGGGGGGGGGAGGCTCTATGATATCCAGGCTCAGGCCCAGCGGTGGTCCGGGTCGTCCTGAACAACGACCCCCCCCCCTGTGAGGGACATTTTTTCGGCTAAAAAACGACCCTATAGGAAGGGTGAAAAAATTGGTAGACTTTACTGACTCGTTTCATTTTGGAGGTTTTTTCAATTTTTAGACCCTCACCATTCCAAAGGGGATGGGTAGCGTTCCATGCGCTGCCGATATTGAAAAACTATAGCCAGATGGAGAGTTTAAAAGCACTCTAGAAGCCGGAACAACTTCGCCCTCCGTTTTTGGCAACGGCGGTCCGGTGGGGCTTCCGGACCACCGTGGGACCACCGCACATTTGACCGGCCATAACTCGGCTCAAAATCGATTTCATGAGCTCATCTCCGAATGTTAACGTTTTCTAACATCTTCCTACAGTTTCCACTATTTCGCTAGGTCATGTATATAGACGACCCTTTTTCGATTTTTGGGCCGATTTTTTCGATGTCTGTCCGGAGGGGGGCAGGTGAAGTTCAGTTTCTGAAAATTTATTTTTTCACCTATTTATAAATGATTTTTGGAACATTTCCAGTCGATTGGTACCCTCGTTCCGGGTACCTTTTTTAAACTGACATTCCGCCATTTCCAGGCTCGCTTCTTTTCGGCTTGCACGATTTTGAACGTGTTTCGAATCTTCGAGTGCTAAGGTATTAAGTTATGACGGAGATGTTGTGTTCTATATTCCCAAAGTTTCGGAGCGAGAAATGGCATTCGTGTGTTATTTTTCGGAATATTTTTCCTCCTCTCATAGCTTCAGCACCCAAAGGTTTGGTGTGAAATTAATAGCAGACCTTATGCAATGGGTGCAAAAAAGGAAGTGGGAACAGTATGAGGACATTCACACAATGAGAGCTCAATTGATGAAGCTTGCGACAACTTTGTAGGGCCTAGCAGAGATGGATGAGATAGAACTTGCAATGCCGAAAATTCTGAAAGCTCTAGATAATTTTCACGAGGGGTGAGAAGGTGTTCGCGCAGAAAACCGTGTCAATCTCATGTCTCACCACAGAATCCTGCAAATTTTCTTAGCACGGACAATGACTTCATTCCAAGCTTTCGATCCTACCTCGTATGTGGTATCGCTGCCAAGGAAGCTCTATCGTTCGCTAAACAATTCTCTTCTATTGTGATAACAATGGTGTTCGATGCGACGCCTGCTTAATCGCATTCTCAGAACTTTTTACTCAAGTAAAAAACTAACTATCGGACAAGTAACTGATGGCTTACGTTACTTGTTTGGAGCTTGTAAATTAGTAGGGTTAAGGTCGCTCCAAGCTGATACTTCAATTGTTCGTATATTGTTTCATAGTTGTTCATTTGTGGGGTTATACTTGTCCACCCCGCTCATGCACAACTTTTAAAATAGTTATAAACTACTAACCGTTGGTTGTTTTATATTTATACAAATGTTGTACATGACTTATCCGTCACCTTCAACGGACAACTTACCATCTACATAATAATACTCCACTTCAATTTAAGTTGATTTACAACTAATGGAAAAGCTCGTTCGACATTTTTATTTGAAAACAGCAACAAAAAATATAATATTGCCGCAATGGTTTCGGGTGAAAGTTCAGAGAACGGCGTGGACTCTTTCTTCACCATTGGATCCTATCTCGTGCTGAGTTTCGTGTTGTCCTCGCTTCTGTCGTTTTCGCGACCTTGCTGGTGTAGGTGGAGAGGAATAGTCGGATTCGCCATCCATGAAGTCCTTGTCTTGCGGTGCTGCTTCGGTCCGACTGATATCACAGTCTGATTAAATTACCGGATCAAAGAGAAAAATGACACACCTGGAATCCTCGTTCCCATGCAGCGACAGGTCTAAGGAACCACTGTCGGAGTCAGGATTACTCGCGGGTACATCTTTACCAACAGTAATGTCGGGAATAGAAGTTGCGTTGTTTTCGGCGGCACACTCGCTATCCTGACGCATCTTGCGCCGAAAATTTATCCTGAAACACAGTTACTAATTACTGCGATTATTAGGAGCAAAAAGATTGTTCAATCCAATTTCACTGATTTTGGGTTGAGATGTAGCCTGTTTTGCATGAGATGTAGCTTTTTGAACAGCTTCATTTTCTAACAAGGAAAGTATACAAAGCGTATAGTGGAGTCCACCAAGAGTGTCTCATTTACTTATCAATTAGAAGCGTTCGATTGGAGATCAATGAACATGAAACTCGTTGCAGCACAACCGCTCGCTCGATCGGTATCGAGCGTGCTGGTGTGGGATTCATGCACATTGATCCACAGCCGACCGCTTCTTATTGATAACTAAATGAGACACTCTTGGTGGAGCTCACTATATGTCGGATCTACGGAAGCGATTTATATGGCCAGTATATATTGAGCATGTATAGTAAAACTTTGCAGTACCCCGCCCTTTGCAGCTGGTTCTAAAAAGTTATGAGCGTTTTTCAACTTTCGCGAAATAGTGTTACCCATCAGAATTTTTTGGGGTGTTTTGAAAAAAAAATCAAGTTTCGCTCAAAAATTGTATATAGCAGTAATCTAGGATGCTGAAAACGAATCTGGAGTTTGTTTGTCGAAATTTTGAGGTTCACTGTAGGCTACGATAGGTAATATGCCATTTAGGGGGCAAAACGTACCTAAATGGTAAAAAAAACGGCGAGTGGACATCAAGTTCGTATTCACCACCCCGAATAACCCCCGGGTACCAATTTTGAATCAAATCTGAGACCTTGATCGAACTACCGTATACCTACAGTAATGTCAGGTGTTGGGTATGTCAGGTGCCATACGTCGGAAGCTTTTCTCACGAACGTCGGATGTGTTTTTTGCTTTAAACTTATTAAGTGGGTGAATTTCTATCACCTTTCGTTCGGTGGAGGTTATTCTAAAAACAGTATCTATTTGCCAACTTTTGATGTTAGAATTTCCTGAATCAAAAACTTCAAATGCTGAATCACCTGCGCCTGTGATGGCGCTTCTGTTCCTTGTGCTATAAGGCTGATGAAAACTGCTGGCAGATCGTCATTTTGAACCACTCCAACTTCAGAACCAAATTTTTAGACGCGCGAAACTTCACCGACGTGGTCCACAGGGCTCATTCATGAAATTAAGCCTGAAAATGGAAAAAGTTTTTCAGCGCGATCGATCCTTTACCAATTAAAGCAGAGTGTCAGTGCGATCCGTGACGACTGTTCCTAAGGATACAAATTAAGCACGGTTTCTAAACATTTTGCATTTCAACAAAAAGCTGGAGCAGCAAGGCAATCTATGATAACGAAACTCACAATCGTGCGGTAGAGCGACCGCGCAGGTAAGACGTCGGAGTCAAAATGAAGCCCACCTGTCTATGAAATTCGTGTGTACTTCGTTTTTCGTAACACGTCTATGACAAAGTAGGAGTTGTGTTGTGCAGTATGTTGTTTTTAAGTAGTCCGTGTAGCCAGTCGATGCAATGTCCAGCGTTAGTTGTTCGTGATTCCTCCTCTGTTCGAAGGTAGTTTCATACTTGTCCGTTCTCAAAATATATTGAAGATAACTTGTCCGTAGCCCCATTGCTTGAATATTAGTTGTCTGTGGAGTAAACCACCGCAAAGAATTTAAGTTCGAACTAAATAAGTGAATTTATAGTTGTGCACGTCTAGATATATTGTTTTACACTTGTTCGAGGCGTTTAAGTTAGTTTTTAACTTGACTAAAAAGTTCTGAGTTACGATCTCACATATGCCAAGCGTATGGTCACGAATTTGCACAACACATGAAGTTTGATTTGCTCAAATATTCAAGGGGAAACAACCTCCCCTTTACTCTGTTGACCGACTGCATTACCGACACCGATCGCGAATGGATTGTGTTTCTGATAAGGTTTATCTCACCCTCCTACACACACGTAACTTTCCACTCCTCTTTAGTAGAAACAGAAAACGAAAGTTCGAAGACATCGTCGACGCATTTAAGGACTTTCTCATTGAGGAGGAGGATTCATGGGCAGACATGTAGAATGGTCTTTCTCACAAGCCCTTCGCGTTTGCCATAAGGTGATGGCCCCGTCTGCCGGCGGTGCATCTGTGATGACAGAGCACATAAACGGCATTCATGCAAGACTTCAGCGCATAGTAGATGACAAGACAACACTCAATGGAAATATGAGAGCAGGTGCAAACCCCCTATTAGGTATCTAAATATGTTTTGTTTTAGATTTTTTCTCAGCGTCTACGCAGCATATACACTGAATTCCGTCGTAACCGCTCAGAACAACTACGCGTATCGGCTCGCTCAGGAACAAATGAAATTTTCGTACCTAAAATGGGGTCGATCCATCGGGTCGGCCGGTCGGCCAGCATGCAGCAAGCGCTAGCAAAGATCCTACGCAACTAGTCGTTTTGATGGGGAGCGTTTAAGCTTCGGCGAACGAAGATACAACTGAAAGTATCAAAGCAAGAGCTGTGGCTGCTGCGTGTATATTCCTCGATGGACACACGTTTCCAATTCTTCACCTCGTGAGCCACACACTACTCCAGCTGACATTATTTTCAGAGGAACTGCAATAAGAAGAAGGTCTCATAGTATAATATGTGTCTCGCTGGCGCTATTTCGACCAATGTTGCACAAAGATTATTAAGAGACAATAACGTTTTGAAAATGAAGAATCCCTTGAGCTTAAGATACGAAAGTGTGGGCACAAAGTTTCTCGATCAGTACTATACCTCTTTTGAAGGCCCAATATCTGAGTACCTGCTGTGTTATGACGCTAAGATATTTAAGGGCCTTAGTGGACCGACGTCGCAAAGTCATGAAACGCTCTGAATTTAGGAGTCCCGAAAGATCAAGCCATAAAAACAGAGATGAGGAGTCACACTCCATCAAAGAGACCAAGGCAACGCTGATCGTTACACCGATTACATTACCTTTGACATCGACGCGCCTAGCCATCGAGCCTTGGTTAAGGTGTATACCGAAGGGACATCTGTTGCTCTGGTTAGCACCCACATCACTGAGTTCTACTCCAGCTATACCAATCAGATTCAAGGGTATATGTCCCCAAGAGATGACCCTAACGCAGAAAACAGGAGGACTTCCCCTATGCTATGGGTCGTCATATACTGCTGAGATGATACTTTGTGAAATAGCGAGTTTCGAAAACTTCGAAATGTATTAACCTACAAATGCTAAGTTCAATACCAGAGGTTGGCTCAAATATATAGACGACGCGAACAAGATACAGATCACAGCACGCCTAGATCCGATTACGAACTCAATCGCCTTACTTCAAAAGTACTGCGCTATACAGGATGCGATGCCATCGTGCGAAACCTTCTACGCTACCACCGCCAGTTCTGCACGAAGTTTGCAGTCGTGGCCAAACGACTTCCGACGCAATTAAAATTGTCTCCGCTTCCTTCGGATTTCGCTAGAAAACCACGAAAAAAACCACCAGAAAACCAAGTAATGTCTATTCCAAATGTTGTAGAAGAGGTAATGTTGAGCTAGTACACGTTTGATGATTTACTCCATTTTTCATTTCAAACCGCTCTTGTTCCATCGATAATGTTTACTAATCCATGGTAAATAATCATGGCCCCAGACAATTTTACCTCGAAATTAGATTTTTCAGCGATACAGACATTATCTTAGATGGGTCAAAAAAATAACGACCCCTCCCGAACATTTCAAATTTTCCCAAAAAAATGACGACCCCCCTCGGTCCCACGGTGGTCCGCGGACCACCGTGAGCTTGACCCTGATGATACAGCACTAGGCCACGCCCATTTTTTCATGCCGCAACGAATCTCCTGATTTTGAACCCTGGGTTAGTGTTTAAATTACGCGGCGGCACGGAAAAATGGGTGTGGCCAAGTGCTAAACCATAGACCCACCCTGCAGACGAAAACACTGGATTACCGAAGCGAAAGTTCAAGCTAGCATGAATTTCAAGCGGAAGCCACGTTCAATAGCTCGCCACTAGCTATGATTTTCCGTCGGCGACCAGCGCTAGGCGAGCGCGCCGACGTGTTGTTGCGAGCGCGCCGCCGCAATGTGGTGGGCGAGTGGCGAGGGCCAGCATCCCAGTGCTCGCCACCCGCTACCATTCCGCTCGCAGGCGGCGCGAGGTGCTGCGCGCCGCCCGACTTTTGGTTAGCGGGTGGCGAGCTCCAACTTCCTGAGAAGGAGACTGGCTCCGCCACGGTGCCCGTAACAGAGACACCATATTTGCCAAGGTCCACATGAGGAGGCTTCCTCCGCGAAGGACCATGAGGACGATCTCCTGAGCGTCCAAAATTGTCGTCCGGAAAATGGCGCAGGGTTACCTTCTCGGACCGGCCTCAAACGGGTAAAACCCCTCAGTGAGACTGGCCACCTTTCATACCTCCCGCCATCGTACACGAGGATGCTGCAATGCTCAGTCCTGTCAGACAAATCAATGGAGGAGAATGTCAGCAGACACTAGGAGAGAGGCTGCTCATATCATGCGTGACAGGATGACAAGAGGGTTGTATGCCAGGACAGGTAGCAGGAGCTCCTGACAGTTAGCAGCAGCTCCTACTGTCAGCAGTAGCTACAGCACGGGCGCTGCTAACCAATTTGTGGCAGAGTACTAACCCTATTGCGCTGACCTACTACCCACGACTGAGTACTGATGAAATAGACTACCTGGGCCTGAAGTAAACCTCTCAGTTCGCCTGATTGAATCATGCTGACTGATGACCTGACAGATGGATGTCAACATGCGGACACGCACGTTGAAGGATAGTAGGCGAGGGCGCCGGCGCAATACCTGGCCGGGGCGATAATTCAGACAGAAGTCAGATGGACTGGGGAAATCAGCCGGAAAGCGAATTAGCACTGCAAATCCAGCCCAAGTTGTAAGTGACAAAATATCAACTTAAGAGATGAGCTGAAATTTGGGAAGAGACGTAAAGTTTCAACACACGAGTTCAAACCTTTCCACGACGTCGGCAGGACGTCGTGGAAATTTTTAGGACTTCAGATGATGTCGTCAGGACGTTGTGGAAAGTAGATAGCGCTTCAGATGACGTCTGCATTACGTCGTGGAGTTCGGCAGGGCTTAAAGGCAGGGTTCGCGATAAAAACAAATTTCGAGCTCTCTTCATAAGAATGTAGATTTGGCCATCACAAAAGTAATAATAAGTGAAAAAACCCAGAAACTCGCGGGAAAAGCGCTCGAAAAAAAAGAATAACAGCTAATTACCGATGTCGGCCGGCCCCCTAATTAACGCGATTTTCATTAATACTTGCTTATACCACATTTATTTTGCTGTCAAAGTAATAAGTAGTCTCCATACAGGTTCAGAGATTACTTTAGAAGCAAAATAAAAATTGGAAAAGCAGGCTTCTACCCAAATCTCGATAATTGGGGGCGGGAGGACACCAAGCCATAACTTGCTCCTGAGCGTTTTTTCTCCAATTTTTTACTCATTTTCACTTTTGTGATGGCCAGATCTACGATTCCATGGGTAAAGCACAACAACCGATTTTATCGAGAACCCTGTCTTTAAGATGCCGTCGCCAGGACGACGTGGAAAGTAGGTAGGGCTTTAGATAATGTCGCCAGGACGTCGTGTAAGTCATTGCGCTTACGCTGGATTGAGGTAGTTTTTTAAAGTAATCGCGTTCAGATTGACGCCTATCGCAGCGTCGAGGAAAACGCGAGCATCTTCTATTTGTCGACTGGAATTTATGGCGTTACTATAAATATGGTTATGTCTACGTTTGTGCGCGTAGGTATGTGTACACGCGCGCGTGGTAGCGTATGTGTGCCTGCACACGCGATGGTGAGTGCGCGTGTGCATATGTGAATGACTTTGCGTGCTTGTGCTTCTACGAGCGCGCGTGCGCGCGCGTTTTTGCGAGCGGGTATCTTCGCGCAAATGCTCTCGTGAGTGCGCCCAAGATGCGTCTATGTGTGGGTTCGCATGGCTGTGTTTATTTGGATTGTATGCTCATCTAACGCCGGCATGGATCGTGGAGACTTTGCGCTCACTGTTAAAGATTGGTGTCATATGTGTCATATGCTACAACATAGGTGCACCGAGTAGCGCTAACCTCAACAATGAACGCAAAGTCTCTTCACGATCTATGCAAATGTTACATACGCGTGTATACGTTCATAAGCGCGCGCATATGTTTGAAAGTCGATAAGGATCACATGACTACTTGGCGTCCTTAGTGTGTGTTGACGCGATTACTACATATGTGCACCGCGCTCGCGCCAATGCACAATAAAGGACGCAAAGTATCCCTGCTGATTGTAATAGTGCCTGTGAGTATGCGCGCGTGTTTGCGAATATGAATGTGATTAAGAGTGCGTGTCACTGGATAGACGGCGTTTGCGCAATCAGCAGAGCATACGCGTGCGTTCTTGTGGTCAGAACCGAGCATCCGTGTGCAGACATATGAATACGTGCGCGTGTTCTCATGAACGGAAGTGGGCGATTAAGGTCGCGTACATATGGATGCGTGTATGTGCGTTTAGTCCCTGTGCACATGAATGTAAATGTGTACACGCGAGGACGTAAGGATGTGCTTGTTTTTGTGTACGTGTATGAGCCGCTGTACATGCGCGCATTAGCACCCATGAACGCGTGTACATCTCCTCGGGTTTCGCATGCTTGTGTATACGAGGCAGGTGTGTGCATATATACACACTGGCACATGTATGCGTGCTCGAATACATGCACAGGCGCATTCATGCATTCTCTCAAATGCCCGTGAGTGTGGGTGATGTGCACGCATGCGGGTGAGTGTGCACCGATAAGGGGGCTTTCACATATTGCGCTACGCGTGACCGGAACCGTGCATATCAGTCGTTTTTTGTAGAAGCGGATGAAAAACACTCTATAGCGTCGCCAGTCACGCGAAGCTGGAAATGGGCCTAAGCACGGATAGGCCGCGCGTACGATTACTGGAAGAAGCGCAGAATCGTGCAGAAATACTCAGAGAGTCGGGGGGTCCTATTCGGCCACAATAGGCTTTTGATTCGACTACTAAGCGGTTGGACGACGATACGGCCACGTACTTCCCGTGCGCCACGTGGCCTATTCGTCGTCCAAGTGAGAAGCACGTGCCGCCAATCATAGCTGTTTCACTCGGCCACGATACGCTTCTGATTTGACTACGATGAGTTTGGACGACGAACGAGCCACAATGCCCATGATTGAACACGTTGCTCGATCGCTTCAGAACTGACCCGGCGCATATCAGCCGCACAGCACGTATGTAAGGGACCCGATCCCAGAGCCCGCCTTTTCGGGCTGCTCCTGGAAGGTCACTACGAGTCACTTTCTGGACGATTTTTGAACCGTTAAGGGATCTCCCCCACGGTCCTCAGCGAGGGAAGTTCCCTCACTGTCGACCGTGGCGAGGGTGATGTCCCTGACTGCTGTGGGGAGATCCCCTGCTGCGGGCCGTGACTTGGACCGCATCCTTGTTGGGGGAGACCCGCTCCCATCAAAGGGGTGCGGACTCGCCCCCAGCGCCACGTACTCCTATCGAACAGACCACGTGCTGCCGCGTGGGAAATGGGGATGCGGCAAGGGTTTTTTCTCTCTGCGCTACGTAGTCCTATCAAACAAGCCACGTGCTCCTCGGAGCAGCACGTGCTGCTCCAAAAGTCCCTTTCAACTCGACTAGGTACCCGATCAGAAAGTCTGTCGTGGCCGAATCGAACCCCCCGACTCCCTGAGTACGTGTTTCGTGTCGTTTGGGGCTTCCCACTGACTGATTTGGGTCACAAGGCCTCAGAGCTGAATTTGAAAAAATTCGCAAAACTTTTTGATAGATTCTGAGAGGTAACTGGATTAGGGAGAAATCCTGTTGTATATGTCCGATGATTCACTAGAACAACCTAGAAAAAGATACGGTTCTTAAAGGCAGTGTTCACGATAGAAAATGTGATACAGCTTGCACTAGGAATGGGTAGTGGAGAGGCACACTGTAATGTTGACGTCGAAAGAACGCATGAAAACGAGCCGGGAAAAGCTCCAAAAGAGCTCAAAGTTGCCACTTCGAGCGCAAGGCAAACCCCAAAAACGCAACACACGCCCACCGGCGTGAACAAATGGAAACTCGAGATCGTGCGATGAGCGATGATTCCCAATCATTAGCCCCCCCCCGTTCTTCCCTTCATTCTCAACTCCTCTCTTCACACAGGTCAGCCCGCATACATCGGCTTGAAAAGACGGAAGTTACAAGCCTCGAACTCGTCCACCATGTTTCCTTAGCTCAATTTTTGGGGGACCATAACTCCGTTCCCAGGAGAACTTGTACGATTTCAGAGACATCATTGAAATCAGCATGAGGCCGCTTTCAGGATAGGCAAGAAAACAGAAGAACGATTTTTATCCTGAACACTGCCTTTAAGCTGATTTCAATAAACTAAAGATAATTGCACGTTTACCGAAGATTACTGCATGGATCTGGTGAAGTTCTGGTGCATTTGGACCTGAGACAGGTCACACTCTCCGACGAAGAGTGAATATGATGAGTTCTCTGCGAAAATCAAGCCCCTGGCGGGACTCCAACCTTGAATGCGTCGCATGCGTCCGACATGAGTACGACTAGGCCACAATTCTCGATCGTTGCTACTTGCTACAATCTGCCGGGTACTGCAAACCATTTTCATTCGGCTGACCTGGGTTTATACGGCCCTGTGGCCCTATTCATGAAACACGGGGAGCTTTCCGGGCATGTCCAAAGTCCACTCGTTGTTTGACGAGTTTCCGATGCTGCACCTTCCCGGGTACCCAGCAGGTAGACAGGAAGGCTCCCGGCTACCCGGCGGGTAGACAGGAGGGTTTCCAACCACCTGGCGGGTGGACGGAGATAATTGCGGCTGCTTGCTACGTCGATCTTGCGTTTCAGAATGTGATCAATATGTTACTCGCAGGCAGCGCGCGCTATCCCCGTCCACCCGCGCAATCGACGTCGGGCATGCTGTGCCCGACGGGATTGATGACGGAGGTGAGAGACACCAGCCTCCTACCTGTCGGTGTCCTTTCCGTCTCTGCGGGCTACTCATGCCTGTCTCTGCTCTTGAAGGTGGAAAAGAGGGGACCGCTTCTATTGAAATTTCGACGAGGGAGGCACAAAAGTGGTTGCCATACGCCGGGCACGGGAGGATAACGTCCCCTTCCTGCGCCCGTGGTTTCATTAATACGGCCACTGATCACTTCATCTGTCTATGCCAGTGATCTCCCCATATTTAAAAAAAAAATCATTGCGCTTGTCATGGGCTTAGAAAGTTCCTCCTTTGTGGGTTCGACAGGAGGTGCTTAACATAAAAGGCCGTTCAGGTGGAAAGTGGGGTCGGCGGTTAGTGAGAGTTCGCCATGTGGATGAATAGACCAAGATCATGAACCGATCAACCCTAAAGTTCACGTGCTCGAGATTATCCGCTAGCCTACGAACGTTGATACAGGTGCCTTACCGAGGCCATATCTAGTTTGAATGAACTTATGTCGATGAGTGCCTGATGAAAACAGACTATATCGGAAGTGCAGAATCAGAATTTGAACTCGGATTTGTGAAATATCGCCGTTATTACCAAATTTACTTCTGAACCTAAAGTACTTCATTTGTCAGGCTCGAATCTCATGGGATTTCATGTGTTGACGGAAAGGGGCGGCGGAGGTGTCCTATGAGGTGAAGGGGTTGAGATTGAACAGTCGTCGATCCTGCGTATCTTCTCATTGCAAATTAGCTTCACTGCCCTCACGATGTCTTTGTGTGCTTATTACAAACCTAATACCCTCTTCTATGGAGCTGTCAGCATGAGACTACTCTACTGTTTTTGACGAAGATGATCATCGCTGTCGTTACAACCAAACTGACCGTCTGATTCATGAGAAGAATAGACTAAACTACTTGCAGATGCGCATTCTGTTGTTGCTCGTGTTTGTTTGTTTTGCCCACGCCGGTAATGTGACAGAAGAAGAGAATAGAGCAATAAAGGAGGAATGTGGTAGACACTTTCTGAGTAAGTACACCTGGGGTATCCAAAGAATAAGGAACAAAATTGAGTCCGAGCTTTCGCGAATACGATGCTTCTGGACCGGTTTCCTTTGACATTAACGCAACCTGCTTACAAAGTTTAGTCGGGAAATTATTTGTTTTTCCCTTACATTCTGTGTTAGGTTGTGAGATTCTATTAACATTCTGTGTTAGGTTGTGAGATTCTATTACAAGGAGACAACTTATATAATAATTTGTTGGCAATTTAGCCTCAAGTCAAACACTGCGCTCGAGAAGATCAATGGGAGGAACGAAGACAAGCCCAGGCGAATACCCTTGGATGGTTTCGTTGGACCTTACTTCGAGTAAGACATTTGTTCTTGTACGAGATTTTATCCCAAAAACAGCATTCAGGGTTCAGTTAGTATTCTCCGTCGCCACAAATCAATTTCCTCGTACAAAATCGTTGTGACAAACCATTCTTGTAAGAAATACAAGGGTGTATGGCCGACTTGTAACAAAATGCAGAGGCTTCGATTACCAGCATCTGTCTATGATGGCAGATGAATGGCGGTGAGCCGAAGGTAGGGGGATTGACTGATAGGGGAAAGGGTTATTCGTTTGAAGGCTGAGAGCGAGCGGAGGTGGCAAATAGCAGGATAACATTATAGCGTTTCTCTGCGCCTTTCCTATACTTGTTAGTGTCCGCGTCTCCCTTGTTCGCCCATATCGCCCCTTAACCACTTCCGATGCAGGGTTCGCATGAACTGGTTTTGTGTAAGAAATGGACGGGCAGAACAGCGCTTCGCGTCATAAGTTAAGGTCCTAACGAATTAGCAGGTTGACGCGTTCTTTTTGTGAAAACTAACGCTCAGTGAATTTCAGGAAAAGTCATCTTGAGATGTCCCTGATATGCGATTACATCAGACAGCTGGCGCTTGTGCTGAACATATCTCCCGAAAATCTTGGAACGGAACCCGTAATTGTGATCGGCTCCAAAATGAGCTCACTGGGCAAAAATTTGATGAAAGTGCATTTTCCGACGCTTCAACAGAATAATAGCGCATTCCACTTGTACCGGGTGTCGGTGGAGCGTTTACGTCTATCAATCAGACGGCTCAGAAAGAATTGAGAAACGTTTTGTGCCTGAGTCAGGATTTTCCTAGAGGGGTAAGTTGGAGGGTGAGGTGCTAGATACGAATCAGAGGTTTACTTGTCGTGTTTTCAAGGTTTCCCTCTTGATTCTCCAAATCTTTTCCATCACGAGGATGTTTAAGGGCAGAACTCGATTTTTAGCGGTTGCCGGAATGCCACGAGGTGGGACCTCAAACTTCTTCTGAGTGTTATTTAGAGTTTTCAGACGAATGCAAGGTTCGTATATAGATTTTCAACTGCCTACGGTAGATTATGAAAAGTATTTGATAATTTGGTCAGTGTCATATTTAGCTCTATACTTCTGTGCGGAGTTATGGTGTGGTAAATAAGAATTCGATGTCCATTTGCCTATTTTCACGAAATCAAGGTAGATTTTCCTCCCTAAAAGAAAAGTACCCACCGTAACAACAGTGAACCACGAAAATCCTAGAAATAGAACATATGTTCGTTCTAAGCACTCTAAAAACCCCGTTAACATACAAGTTCTAAACCGGATCTGGCTTGGTTCTCTACCCATTTTTTGCACGGTTTGAAAATCGCATATCACTTCTTGGAACCGAAAGTTCGGGACGGCACACTAAGCAGTTTTGTCATAGGGACCCAAGAAATATTAACAATGCATATCGTTTTCGCACATGCGTTTGCGCTCTAGACAATTCGATTTTTATAAACTCTCTGATTTTTGAAAAGAACAGCGGGCGTTTTTTAGTGCCGACACTTATTTGAGGGTGCTAGATGGAGAAGCTTCCGTGGGTAATCCCCTTTTTAATGTTTGGAAAATTTGCTGAAAACTCGGATAGAAAGATGTGAAATCTGAGCCATACTAGTGCGAACTTCATCAGCAGCATGCGGCCCTTCCTCACAATAGAGGGTACTTAAAGGGCGTTATCGAAACAAGAAAACTACAAAAAATCGGCTAAGATTGAAAACGGCTGAGAAACCATGAAGGTAGCGCGCTGAAAAACGTGTTAGAACTAGGGTTTTTAGTGCCCTAAGATGCCAGTTCGTGCAAACGGGCACAGCCCCGCTCAAAAAGATCGCAGCCTCGGCTGGTAGTAAACCCCCTCGTGTTGTCACAACAATACGGGAAATCACTCGTGACAGCAGGTGACACTACCGAGAACTGTCATGTGTTTGTCTCGAATATGTCACGAGGTACATACTGTTCACCGCAAAAGCGTGGCAGGGGCTTCGCGGGAGCTGTGCCCACGACGTGCGAGCCACATCGATGAGCACACCGACTGCGCCAACCTGTCACATCTGCGAGGACCCTTAATCGCATTAAGTCATACGGAATGCGGTCTTTGTAGCAAAAACCACTGACATCCACGAGGAATTGAACCCTCGACTTCCGCCCCGTAACGGCGCGCTCACCAATCGCTCCATTGGTCCACATATGCCGACTCCCTCACCGGAATCAAGTCACATGAAATGCGGTGTTCGTTGCAAAACCACTGACACCCACGAGGAATTGAACCCTCGACGTCTGTCCCATAACGGCGCTCTCACCAATCGCTCCATTCGTTCACCCAACGCGATTCACTCAACGGAATAAAGTCAAATGGAATGCGGTCTTTGTTGCAAAACCCAACGACACCCACGAGAAAATGAACCCTCGACATCCGTTCTATAATGGTACGCACCGCTTGCTCACCTGCCTGCACTTTCTCAACCGCATCAAGTCATATGAAATGCGGCATTTCTTGCAAAACATCTGACATCCACGAGATATTTAACACGCGACGTGCGGCACATAGCGGCGCACAAACCAACTGCTCTTACGGCTCACACCTCCATAGTGATGCGGAAGACAGAATAAAGAAAAGACGCAAATAGGTCACGATTTCAGTCTATAATATGGCGCATGCGCGCGACGTTACGCTTCTCTACACCAGTCGCCGCATTCCCGCATGCCATTCCCGGTCGCCAAAAGCGCGAACTTGGACACAACACAGTTCAATGACAAGCAAACACAAATCAGTGAACACGCCTTTTATTTATAAAACAAAAAAGAAAATACATGGAGAAGCATCAAAAATTTCTTCTCCTGGCGTGTGAAGTTGTACAGGTCACTCTCCCTACAGCGACAGTCCCTGCAAAGCACAGTATTTAAATGTGTCGATTTATTTTCTGAATGAATCAACGCACATTAAAGGCAGTTCTTACGATGAGTTTCTATTACGAGTTTTACGAAGATTATAAGGAGTTCACCACCCTGCAAACGAGACACGGAGATCAAACCCACGGAAAATTATTGAAAAACACATTTTTTCGACCACAATAGACCCCTTTTTTCATTCCGAGATAGCGGGCATTGACCGTAATAGGAGAATGATGCTAGACAATGTTTTCAGGTGGTCTGCCTCATCAACGTTTACTTAATACGTCGACTCTTTGTAATAATCAGTTGATTTGCATATGTGGGTGAGTCACTTAGGGTCGTATTTTCCCAGAAAAAACGGTTTTTCTTTCTAAAAACATTCAACAAAAAGTGGGTCAGAACCTCGTCGATACACCTGCCAACGGGTTGCCTGCGAACCTGTTTAAAAACCTAATCAACACTTAATGATTCAGTGAAGCTATTTAATGACACTAATCAGAAAGTAAATTTGGCGGGGTGGGTTCTTAAAAGCTGTGGTCGCGATCAAATATGCTTGTCTTCTTTTCCTCTCTAAACCCTTTTCTGGGTTTAGAGTAGTAAGACTTATAAGAAAAAATCGCGAAAAAACCGCCGTTCCGGGCCAAATTTGAAGCCTGTACCTTCTTGTCTTTTGATGGTGGACGAGCACACTCCACATTATCGGCATCGATGATCTCTAATATCAAAAACATCAGCTGGCTTGAAAATGAATTTCAATCAATGAACATTACTCAACTAGTCAAAAACATTGACTGAAGCGCTTGCTTTCATTGTTAACTGTTTTTTTAGGTAAAATTGCATTTATTTCTTCCTCAGAATGTCGATGGTTTTTGACCGCTCGGCATGAGACTGCGATCGTTTTGGACGGCGCTGTGCAAACTGGCATCTTTGGGCCCTAGAAACTCTAATTCTAACCCGTTTTTCAGCGCGCTACCTTGATAGTTTTTCAGCTGTTTCCGATCTGAGCTGACTTTTATATAGTTTTTTTATGACGTTTTATATCGTAACCACTGCGTTTAATGCAGGCCCATCTCACCATCATTCCGCACTGAGAGCCCCCACCGTACGGGATCACCCATTACCTCAACAGAGATGATCCCTGTTGTGCGATGCCCCGGGGTTCCCTCCACGAATCTGGGAACACCAGAGAGGTCTTGAGTGAGAAATACTAGTCGTCTCTCTACAATCGTCCTCACAGAGCCAATTAAGACCCCGTAAAACTCAATTTTGTCCCTTCCAAACTTAGAAAGGACCGACTACAGGGGATCGATCCCAACTGTCGGTCGGGATGTAATGAGCTCGCGTTGGGGTTTGTTCCTTGCGTTCACCAGAAAATCTAGATCTGAGAAGGCATAGTCGGGCTGGGTTAGAAACGCGACCGATGGGAAATAAAGGAGAACTTTGAGTACCAGGGATGAGCGGAACAGAAATATGAGTTTTCGTAAATCGGTTTTCGTTTTTCGTAACAAAATTGTTTTTCTCGGGTTTCGGAAATCGGGCGCGAAACGGCTGAAAATGCGCGGAAATGTGGTTTTCGGAACGCGAAACGCGGAAAAATTCACAAATCATCAAATGTTTTCTTCCTTTCGGAGAACCCGATATTTTCGCCTTCCGTAGCGTTTTTTTTTGCGGTTTTCGGTATGCGGAACGCGGAATGCCAAAAATGCGCGAAACTGCGGGTTTCAGAACGCGAAACGCGGAACTCTGCTCATCCCTGGTGACCACCTGTCATAACCAACTGTGGTGGCACGACTTGCGTGACTGAAGAAAAAAAAGTGAAGAAATACAATCATACACACCAACCTTTGCTTCGAAAGTCTCGGCCTCTTTCGCAGTGCCACCAGCAGTCGTCGATTCTTCTTTGCAACCACCAAGTCATGACGGATGCTCCTGCAAAAATTCCCGGTAACAAAAAACCAAAAAATGTATTACCAAAAAAAGGGGCGTCTATGAGTTCCTACGTAAACTTCCACTCAACGTTCTCAGGAGATGAAAATACTTGAAATTTCGGCAGGGTCAAACAGAATTGCGTAATTTCTCAAATAGTATGTAATGAGAGAATTTTCTACCAATTTCGTTTTTTTCAATTTTTTCGAAACATTTTTTCAGAAATTGGGAAAGCGGTTAATGGGAAATCGGGATTCCGCCATTATCTACTGCGCAATTTTCCCCGGTTGGGAAGCTTCGAACGAAATTAATCCCAAACTTTGGAAAATGGACAGATAAACCCGATTTGAGATCAGCTCCCCAAATATCCTGGGAGGAATCTCAGTTGAATCTGGAACAATATCTAAAACGCATCCAGAGCTCTCTAATCGAAATAAATAAACGCCCAACCGAAAATCCGTAAGAGTCCAAAACGCTTTCAGTCTGAGGCCGGATTCATCAAAGCATTTTCGGTGGTAAGTTAGCGTTATCGGCTAACCGCAACCGTTATCAGTTTTTCACACGCTAACTGACCGGTTGGAAAAAGCGGTTGGTTGAAAGCACCGGTTAATGGCTAACCAGCCGCTGAAAATGAAGGGAGCTTGAACGTGAGTGAATTTGTTCTGTCTTGTTGGGTTATCTAGGTTCTGATTCATCATTGCATTTCCTCCGGTAAGTTACTCAGGTTCAAAAAGTACGACAATTTTACCAGAGATTTACGGCTAATCTCTTGTAAATGTGTTTTTTTCACTAAATTACGACCTTTTTACCAGAGATTTTCCACTAATCTCTGTAAGTGGTGATAATTCAGTAAATTACCAGAGATTTACTACTAAATTTTACTGTAGATGATCAGCTCCAGTGGTAATTTACTAAAATTTGTACGATTTTTACTAAAATGTGGCATTCCGGAATTTTCTCGTAAAAAGAGGAGAGGATTGACTTGGGAGCGTAGAAAACTCATTGGACCTCTTTTTGAGGGGCGAGATGGAGATTGCTGTTGAAGAAGAGAAAGGCGGGCGTACGCTCAGTGGAACATGAGCTGGCATACAACACTGAAGATGGCGGCGTGGCAATTTGAAGAATGCGGGCAGATGCACACTGTGCGCGTACTCGACTGCGCGATACGCCGTTGCCACGTCTGAGCACAAATGAGTGCGAATTACAGCAGAAGATCACGCTGAAGACGCGAAATTTTTTGTCGTTTACATGTAAACGCGGTTCTTTGCCAAATCGCGCGCTAACTTCCACGCAAACGCGGTAATAAATCACCGTACCACTTTGCGCGCTTACATTTCAATGACGTATCGTTTAATCAAGTTTGCGCGCCCACCTTAAATGGGTACACGTATTTTTTAAGTGGAGCACGTGGGCTCACTACTGCGTCATCGAGTTTCGTTTCTGCGCGCGCACCCTAAATTACACTATTCAAAATATTGTATGCAAGCACATTTGTGTTCACAACCAATGTTGCTGTGTAGTGCCTTTGAGTGCGCGCGTACGTTGGAACTGTGCATCACGCCTTTGACTTTGGGCATGTGCGAGTGCATTCGAAGTTGGAACGCGCACATTTTAAATGGTGTATACCGGCACTGGACGACTCTTGGAGGGGCGGTTGGGTGCAAGAGCGATACACATGGAATAATAGAGAAGGGCGATCGTACGCGCAATCTAAGGCATGCTGGCTTACAACATTGAAAATGTGCGCAGATTTTGAGTGTGCCTGCACGCATTTTATGAGTACCCAGACTTGATGGTGTGGCGACACATCATTTTCGCTTTTGTGGGTAAATGAGTAAAAGAAGTAAACCGCGTTGGTTTTAGCGGTCCGAAAAAAAACTATGCCTAATCCAACACATTTTTAGCCGCATTTCGCGCCCTTTGACCTTGAAAGCAGCGTGCGCGCAAAAAACCGTGTTCTTTTTTTTCACGGATTTGCGCAGGTAGGGCTACCAGGTAGTATAATTGAACTATTTCGAAAAAAATGTCGAACGAACGAAAACCAAAATTTTTTAGTTCGAAAAAATTTCGAACGAACGAAAATTGAAAAAATTTCGTTCAAAAACATTTCGAACGAACGAATTTCGAAAAACTTTCGAAATTTCCGAGGTCGAACGAACGAAATTCAAAACTAATCGATATTTCGATTTTTTTCGAAATTTCGTATATTTTTCGAAATTCTTCGAAAATTTCGAATTTTTTTTTTAAATTTGTTCGAAAGTATCTCGAGCGAACGAATTTCGAAAAAATTTCGAAAAATCGGATTAGGAACGAACGAAAATTGAAAAAATTTCGTTCGACGAAATTCCGAACGAACGAAATTTGAAAAAAATTTCGTTCGACGAGATTTTGAACGAACGGAATCTGAAAAAATTTCGTTCGACAAATTTTCGAACGAATGAAAACGAACGAAAAAAATTTCGAAAAATCTTTCGAAAATTTTTCGAAAATTTCGTTCGTGTACAACTATACCATGTAGTGATTCATGGTCAAGAAGCCAAACAAAACACTCAAATTTCATAGGAAAACTCGTTTAAAAATTCTGGAGCACTCAGTTTCCTTTTTTTTCAGGTCTGTCCTGTGTATCTTGTGTAATGCACCAACGTTGGGAATTTACACGAGGTTCAAATGGGTTGGTTCACCCCCCCCCCCCCCAAAGGCCTATTTCACACTTCCATCGCTGATCGCCGCGATGGCATGATTTCAATACAGACCGACGTGCGGCGCGACCTCGATCGATCCTTATGGTTATCATTCCATCGCGTCGTGCGGCGATCACACTCTTAAAGAGGCCTAACTTCTTAGATTGCTTAACTCTTCTAGCCTTTCTAATGTCGAAATATCTCTGAAAAAAGCTTTCAACACACACATTCGAACGCGAGCATCTCTCGAAATGAGGAATATAGAATTTTGGATTTTCCATGGCATATCGAACGCAGTCGCGGCGCTTCTGTTCCTCGTGCTAGACAATGAACGCCTTTTTAGACCACGGAGCTGATTCACGAGGCTAGAGCATTATGAGTACACAACATTGAGATCTCATGCTTTTCCATTTATCTCCACTTGGTTCGAACATTGGATTGAGAAGAAAAACCCAAGTATGGTTTTCTGCGCGGACGCTGCCTTTAAACAGCTATGGTGTACCACGCGATCAAGCTTGCGTGCACGCAGGACATGAGCGCGCTCTTTGATCTGGGACGCGCCTTAATGAAAGAGTACGTACATGTATATACGCTCCGTACTGGATTTTAGATCGCGCAATAGGATTCGTGCGCACACCGTGCATCTCTGGTATTGCACGTACTCAATTGAAATGGTGTACGCAGGTAGATAATTTGCCCTCAAAATGAAGGTTCGTGTATCGCATCTCGAGTGTGCGCACATATCGGAATCGTAAGCTTTATGCACTCATTTGAAATCTACGAGCGATTAGCCTTCAGAATGAATCGTGACGCATCGCGCCTTGAAAGCGCGCGTATATCGGAATGGTATATTGCGCCGTAGTCTTCGCGCGCAACTTAGGCGTCAGAGCGCGCACTCTGGATTGGCGCGCGCACAATTTCAATGGGTCATACCATATAGTCTACAGCAATGTTAGTAGTACCTGGTGAGGTTGCGGACTTATCCTAACATACGGTAGTTTGTTAGCGGTATCGCTCATTTTTCCGGAACTGCTTTGATAGATCGGTGAGTCAGTGTGTTCACCGATACGACCACGTCTTTGGAAGCAATGAAAACAGGTGAAAATGTAAGAGCGGAAGCCGAAACTCACCGACCAATTTTAGTTATGTCGAAAAAAATGAGTGATAAGACTATCAGGCTACAGTATGTTAAGAAGAATCCGCAACCTCACCAGGTCCTTCTTCCATTGCTGTAGACTATATGTGATCTCAATTCACCGCGCATGACGAAAAAGAGCCTCGTAAAAGTTTTCGTTGTTTGCTCACACGCTCTACATTTTCAGAACGCCGTCGAAACCGCTTTTTTTCCGTGGATTTTGAATGAACGTGGAAGTTCCGATGTGACACGATTGACTTGATTGTTTAGGGCAGAGCGGCCAACTTTAGCGGGGACGTCGCTAAGCTTGCGCGCGAACTTTGACAGTCTTCCTCTTTCACACGCTTATTCATGTTTGTATTGTGTGATCATGCTCGCCGTATTTTAAACTTGTTTTTTCATCTTCATCATGTTTCTTCATGTTTGTTCCTCCATTTCCCTTGATTGTGCCGCTTAGTGATTCTAATGTCTTTCAACCGGCCTGATGGTATTGATCTGCCATGACCTGCACACAAGCGCATGTCCTGCTCAGTAATTTCGAATCAAGTTACTTGCGAGATATCCGGCCAAAATAAAGTTACTTTCGGTTTATCTCGGTTTTTTCAGTTACTTGCGAGTTGGCGGCTCGCAAGTAACTTACATGGTCATAAAAATGTTACTTGCCACTAATGAATCTCGCAAGTAACTTGGATTACCTCTTGAAACCATGTAAGCATGTAACTCATAATTGTCGAAAAATTCTGACGTGGATTTGGCTGCGTATTGAATGGCATGATGAAAGTTCAATACGCAGCCAAGCTGAGCAAACACGTGTTAACGCGCTCCACTGCGCGCAACGCGGCGGTGCGTGGCGTGCCCGTTTTTTTCGACGAATCTGATTACTTCCACAAAACCACCAAGACTTCCTGAAGTTCCTTGTCTCTCTGTCGTTTTAACTTACTCTTTACCATCCTAGTTTTGTGTTTCATCGACTCTCAGCTAAAATATCTGTTCTGTGCTAGTTTGGTACATTAAATCGACCAGAAAACCTCGCTGTTCCTTGCGTTTCTCAGTGGGGAAACCGGATTCTCTGTTTTTTTTCAATTTTTCCCAACTCAAACAATGGGCTGTAGTAAACCACCCCTATCAGATGATCTGATATTAATTCGATAAGATGATCCGATATTCTTCCAGACAATTTTCAGATGATCTTAATTCCGTATTGATTCATATTTATCGCTATCAGTCACAACTGGTCGCTGAACTTAGGCCCGTATTCATTCCATTAGCGATGATTCGCCCTAAAGCGGTCGTCGTATATTCATGATATGATAACACATGATTATACGTGTGAGAATAAAAAAAGCCGGCCCTCATTCTGCAGGTGGTCATTCCCTAATCGACCAACTCCATGCTTTCTTTCTCAATAAATGAAATGAGATGTTTGTTGTTTTGTGATAGCTGATAATGATAACTGGTATTTCATCTGAAGAATAAGAGGCGCTCCGGGGTTACTCTTAAAGATAAGACGAGCTTCTGCGGGAGTGCGTGCTCTCTCGCTTTCCTCTGTCCAGATGATCTGTAGAAGTTCAGCTAACCTGATGAAATTAGCATCATCTTAAAAATGTTCATCATCTGAATGTTGCGCTTACAGATGAGATTCATATCCTTCACCATATTATCAAGATAATCTTACAGATCATTCCAACATTTCTTCATACGATCGTTTAAGATCATCTTAACTTAAGTTTGAGGGGGTTTACTACAGCCCAATATTAATTTTCAGATCAGGGCTGAGGAAATTGGTGGAGGTATGACACAAAGCTCAATTAATGACTCTGATGCTCCTCCAGCAAAGAAAATGTTCGTGTTTCGGCAGTCGAGTCAAAGTAAGCACTCATTTATTTTAATTCACAACAACTTTTTTCTTTATTTATTATTCGTATCACGTGAAGTTTCCTGAATACATATCTGTATTTTGGAATAGACGGAGAGACATAAGTAATTGAAATAAATTAGAAACAAAATATAAAAAGTGAGTATACGATCATGTACTGGAAAAGCGAATGGCAAAATGAAGGAAACAACACTAAGCCTACAACTAGTCCATCGGCTGCTGGCGTCACACGGGACCATAAGGCTGGGATCATACTTTCCTCGAATAGCAAGTGTGATGTCGTATTGCGAATGCGCTTCCAAAATCTAACAAACATTTCACTTTCGACTGCGCAATAGCAATACGACGCCATCTTTGATGTGTTTTGTCTGATCGGGCTTCCGGGGAGTGTGATCTGGCCATGATAGGCTCTTTACTAGGACACCTCGTCAAATCGAAAGGGCCTTGAGCATCAGCACGTACTGCTTTGAGTAGCACGCGGTATATTCAGGGGGACTGCGTGGGCAGAGAAGCAAAACTTTTGCAGCACTCCCGTTTTCCACGCAGCAGCACGTACTCCCATCGTCATCTTGGGCGATCGAGGGGGTTGGAGCCCGCCCCCTTCATAGGGGTTGGTCCCACCTTTCCATAGGGTCGGGGCTATTCAAAGGGACCTTGTGGTGCAGAGAAGCAAAACTATTGCAGCACCTCCGTTTCTCACGACGCAGCACGTCCTGTATTGGAACCACGTGGCGCAAACTCGCAAAACTTTCGCCGCACCCCAGTTTCCCACGCAGCAGCACGTCCTCCCATCGGCATTTTGGGCGGTCGAGAGGTTGGAGCTCCGCCTTCTCAGGCGTGGCTCCTACCTTGCCGCGAAATTTTGCATGGCAGGGTGGGGGCTTGCAAAAATGTTTGCCAAAAAATAAAGGTTGGGGGATCGCGAAAATTTTGGTCCTAAAATAAAAATTTGGTGCAAATATCCCGAAAATTCTCGGTTTTGGGTCACTTAAGGGAAGGATCGTAGTATAGCACAGGTTTTAGACGCTTGAGCGCGACAACTAAACAACTTTTCGGCGCGTGACGGTTTTAGTAATGAAATATAATCTGCCCAGAAATTTCACTTCCGGGGAAGGGTATCGCAAGAATTTTGTATTTTAGAAAAAAATTTCAATGGTGGGGGGTCGCTCCTATTTCGAAAAATTACGCAACGCCCGCCTGACCCTGGCGCCACGGGAGCTTTCAGATCAAACCCATGATCGGCGTTTTTATCACTTTGTAGTAATACCAAGCCAAACTGAAGCGCTGGTTCATTTTGGAACGCTTCTCCGACTGGCTTATTTCATTCGGCACCATCATGCTAAATGATGATTTGCCGAGCATTCGTGGTTTTCTGTGGGCTGCTGAAATTGCCCGTTCTTATTTCTTCAACGGAATTTGCCAACGAATAAGCTCAGACATAAGTCAGATCTTCCGTGCTGTTTTGAGGTACATTCGGTACATTTACCCTTGCGCGAGACGACGTTCTTTGAAAAATTTTTGGAGTAGAGCACACATGAGTAAGGGGGGAATCGGAGAGTGCAAGTACAGAACTTCAGAGGTCCTTCCTGCTCCGCGGTCGCGCCGCGCTCAGCGTACCACTCTTCCCGCCCCTCTGCTCGGCAGCAATAACAGAGCTCGCTCTCGGGCAGGGTGAAGTGAAGAGTGAATGACACTCCTTTCAAAAGTCGAAGTTCATGGGGTTTTTAGAAAACAATGGCTGATAACGCTATCAGGGATCTGTTTTTGACTAAAATTCTCATGGCAGGTATTGATTCTTCATTCGTTTAGTTCAGGCCCCTGCTAGAGTTGGATGAGAAAATCACCTTGGCTAGCCCGGTCATTACGTATGAGAAACAGGAATGATGGGAGTTGCAAAAAACACCGTGTATCCAGGTGTGGCTGACGCGGTCAATATGTATGAAATATGTGGATCGGTATCATGAATATCATTTATTTCTCACGTCATATCATGTGAGCATCGGTCGGTTCAGCCACATCGGGTGTTTTTTGCATCCCACCTCATCCAAGTCTTTCATGCTCAGACAAACCATCGCTAGAAGCGACACCGGCTCCTACCATTTATGATGTCACCGCCCGGACAGCTTCCGAGGGCGAACTGGCACCGCGGTCCCTGTTCGGTGCCAGTTCGCCCCTCGGCCGCTGTCCGGTCGCTCTCGGGGCGACAGCGGTGCCAACTCCAGAGATAGTGATAATTGTGGGACCTCAGTGGCAGTGCGCCGGACGCCTCGTAAAGTGTACGGGACCCCACTGACAGTCCGCTGGACAAAGTATACGGGACCCAATTGGCGGTGCGCCGGAAGCCGGATAGTGTGCGGGACCCAAATGGGAATACGTTAGACGCCGTAAAAAGTATGCGGGATGTCATGAAGTGTTTGCAGGCCAACCCGAGCCGTCACGGCGCCCCTTGCACGATCGGTTTCCGTTTTTTCCTTGTCTTTTCGCTTTCTGTGACTACTCAGGCAGGCATATCAGATCACCTGGCGAATTCCACTTGTCTTTCGCCTTCCCGAATACAGCCACCGCGATTTCCCCGAGCTTAAAGGCAGTGTTCACGATAAGAATCGTTTTTCTGCTCTTTTGCCTATCTTGAAGACGGTCCCACGCTGATTCGAATGATGTTTTTGGAATCGCACAAGACCTTCTAGGAACGGAGTTATGGTCCCTCAAAATTGAGCTAAGGAAACATGGTGGACGAGTTGTCCGAGGCTTGTAACTTCCGTCTTTTGCAGCCGATGTATGCGAGCTGACCTGAGTAGGGAGAGAACTTGAGAATGAAGGGAAGAACGAGGCTAATGACTGAAAATCATCGCTCATCTCACGATCTCGAGCTTTCATTTGTTCACGTCGGTGGGCGTGGAAAGTGCATCTGGGGGTGACGAGCTGACGGGTGTCCAACTTTGAGGCCGTAGGGGACCGTTCCAAGCTCAATTTTCTTAGTTTTTTCAACGCTAGGGTTGCGCTAGGCCCCGCAGCTGCCGATCTCCACCAAAAAAACAGACATGGTTTTTATCGTGGACACTGCCTTTAAGTCCGTTACCCATCACCCGAGGGACCCATCATCCGAGTTTAAGGGTGCGTGGTGCAGTGACAGACATGAAAAAACATGTTAAAGCGAATTATCACGTCCTAATCACATGCGTTTATCACATGCACAGCCTGTATAAAAGGTGCCTCATCTCACTCGAGTCCTCATTCGGAATTCTGATGCCGGCCCTGGAAGGTGACTCTGAGTCCCTCTTCGGAGGCCAGCATATTTTTGGACGCTGGGGGGATGCGGGATCCTCACTGCTGGGGGGAGGCGGTTTTCGGCGCGGTCCGCAGGGAGGGTGGTTCCTCACCGCAGACCTCGGCGAAGGTTACGCCCATGTTGCGGACCGAGGCGGGGATTTCTCTGCCGTGGACCGCGACATTCACGCACCTCTCGAGAAGAGGCGGATAAAAAGAAAAACTAGGGGGAAATTTTGAAAATCGCCCGGACCGCCACCGCAGTGCCAAGTGCGACAGAATATCGCTCCGAGCGGGACTGCGGTCGCCCGGGGAGCGGCTGCTGTGCCCGAGTAAATGGCTAATTTTCGCTCGGAGTGGAGTGACAGCGTTGCTCGAGTCGCTCTCCAGTTCCGCTCTGAGCGATGGTTTGCCTGAAGCCTAGTTTTGACTGCATCGCTGCTGTTTTTCATCGCAGCGATTTCACACCCGCTGCTGCAGCGATGTAGCAGCGGCAGCGATTCTGTTCATAGTGCAGAGCCTCATGGATGATCGAAGAAATTCAATCAATGAGTGAAATTAATGGCTGGTAGTTATCAATAACACGTTTCGACCCGTAAATACTGACCTTGTCATGTGAAAGGGCCAACGTTCACTAGACAAAACGTGTCATTCGCTGGCAATCGCTCCATCGCTGCCATTTTGGCCGCGATGGAGCGACGGTCAGCGACCATTGAGAATCGCTCTTCAAGCAGCGATGCAGTAAAACATAGGATTTCGTCGCCGCGACCTAGCGATGTAGGACGTTTGCCACGACGCGACCACAACTGAAGCGGCTTTCCATTACGCGCGATAAAAAAGGGACAGTTGTCCCTCGCATGGTCGCAGCGACCACCTGCAGTCAAAACTAGGCTTGAGTGATTATCGACCGGGCTCATGATTATCGACCGGACTGGCTACACCGATCAACCAACTATGACCGAGGCCTCAGTGGCGATTTGATGAATGTTGCAAGAGGGCTGAAACGGACACGGTGAGTTACGCCGGCCACGACCGCACGCGAAGCAGGTCGGGCCCCCGATGCTCCATAGCGGTATTCGAGAATCGGGTCTCTCGGGAGCTGTTACCGTAATTGAATCGAACCGACGCTATATACGATATACGATTTGGCGTGGTGCGATGGCCGATTCAGTTGTCAGCTTGACCTACCATTATCAGTTTCCTTGTTTGTTTCCCAATATATCACATATTCTGAGTCCTTTGCCAGATCAGAGATGAGGGACGGATAGCGCTGCAGCGCTTCATCCCTCGCTCATCTCTAATCTGGTAAGCCTCATCATGGTCGCTTCAAAACCGGAATGAGCGGTCCTTTCACGCCCCTAGTGATCCTTTGCCGTCCTCTGCCATCCCTAGTGGTCGGGTGTATGCCAGTCGATTAGAAGGGCACATTCGAGCGCACTGAGGATGGCGCAGCCCAGCCACAACGATGAAATTTTCCATCTCAGTGAGCAGTGTATTACATGGGTATCGACCAGGGCGACCGCGAACGGGACAGGAAGGACCGCGCGTGCAAAGTGCGGACACATCCGTGAGTTTTTTCGACCTGAGTGAGCAATGTATTATATGCGTATCGACCGGGCCATAAGAACGTGAAGGCCAACCGAACAGTGGTCGACACGACGCGGTCGCGTCGCGGCTTCGCATCGGGGCGCGGTTTCTCCACCGGCCTTCGTCACGTAGGACTCGTATTATGGACTCTCAGAAGGGTAAACTTTCTATACAGTAGTTCTGCTTATATATAAGAAAGCTTCAAGCTGTAATCACTTCAATTTGATGACTTGCTAGACTTCAGCGCCAACCTAAAACCAATAATTTGTCCAGGATACCCGATTTCCGAGCTTCTTCAAGGCTTTAAACACGACCGTATTTAAAGAGAGAAAGTTTTCATCATGTTTTCGCCACAAATAATGGAGTTTTGGTATGAGTTCCACGAAGTCTCCATTTGTGATAAATTTCGAATAATATGCAATAAACCGTATTTCTTGTGATTGAGCAACTGGGTGCACTAGTTTTTATCTTCCTATAACTGGGTGCACTAGTTTTTATCTTCCTATATCCGGTATGGTTCGTGTTCCATCGTTCTCAAATGTAGATTTGACGCTCGAAGCTGAAATGACGGCGAGCCGGAAAGTTATCGATGTTGTCATTGGTCAGCAGCCAACAAAAACAGAGTCAAATAAATTCACATCATTCCGTATGCGTCAACTCTCTTAATGTCGTTAATGACGAGCGTGTGGAAAGGTGGGGAGACTTATTCCGCCTACCTAAAAGCAGAGTCGAGCACGGTTCGGTTATTTCTAAACGGGTGGTGAGAGGGCCATCAAAACTTCGGTCTAGACTTGAACACATCGGCAGAGGATCAATAGAATGGCGTCAAGAGGAAAATTAGGTTAGAAATTCGTAGAAATTTCTGTAAATTTTGGTCAGTAAGGGAGGGGGGTTGTAGCTCCGCTGAAATACTACAAATGGCCCGCTTGACTCTGCTCTAGAGGTTGCTACACCCATAACTACGATTTGATCATTCTCTCGTATTGTGGCCTTATCTTGAGCTGGCTTTGCATGCATCACTGCATAAAAAAGCTGCATGAGTCATTTCCAACCTCACCAAGGATCACATACCATTTCTTGAAGCTGACAAGCGATTTTAGATTTTCCGCTCACTCAGGATTTTTTCAGCTGTTCACCCATTTTTTCATTCACTCATTTCTTCAATCTCAAAATGAGGCCTGCGTTATCCAATGGGTTCATCGGTATTCAGAAATATCTAGTGCGCCGTTATTTGAGCATCTGACATAACCCTAGATTTCTTGAAGCCAGATGACATATCAAAGTTAATACTTTGAGAAGTTGCGGACAAATTCCCTCAATCATTGAGTGTTGCATTGCAACTGAAAATTCGGTTTCAGTACCAGAGATTAAATACTGATTTCACACAACTGAAGCACCTTGATTTCATGATTTCACAGCTGAAGCCAAGCTGAAGTCGCGCTAATCATCAATCTGCAGCGCTTATCTTTTGAATATATCATTACATGAGAACAGAACTTGTTTTTGAAACAAACAGTGCATCCAAATTCTTCCCTCCGGCAGTCCATAACATGCCCAACAATATTTTGGACCAGCAGCGAAGGCAAGGGCTCGTTGGGGAAAACGGCGCTCCAATGCGAAGCCGCGTCGCGACCGCGTCGTGTCGACCACTGTTCGGTTGGCCTTTACGTTCTTATGACCGGGCCGAATATTAAGGCGGCCGTAAAGGACTCACAATAAAACCTGATGGGGTTTTTGTAGCGAGCAGATCTAGAGGAACTGCTCTTCTTGCTGCAAAACTATACATCTAGTGAACAAGATCCACGATTGTAGAAAATCAGCATGTATATCGATGATGAGGAGAATGTTGTGGCTGGACCCCCTATTAATCGGGACGCCCTTGCTGTTTCGTCGGGGAGCTGGTGAGCCGGTGGGCTATCCCTATTTTCCCTCCCGGGCCCCAAAAATTTCGTCTGGGAGGCACATGTTTTATATTAGGCAGGGGTAGCTAGGAATAACGGAATAGAGCTTCGAGGGTCCGATCGGCTCCTAACGTTGAGACAATTACCTGTCGCCTTTCGTCCATTTTTCATTCTCTTGACCGAGTTCGATGTATAGTCTGAAGCTATGGAAATAGGGCCTGGTGAGGTTGCGGACTCTTCCTAACATACTGTAGTCTGATTGTGTTATCACTGATTTTTTCGAAATAACAGATTGGTCGGTGAGTTTTTGTTTCTACTCTAACATTTTCACCTGTTTTCATTGCTTCCACAGATGTAGTCATATCGGTGAAAACACAGATCCACTGATCTATCACAGCTGTTTCGGAAAAATGAGTGATACCACTAACAAATTACCGTATGTAAGGACGAGTTCGTAACTTCACCAGGTCCTACTTCCATTGCTGTATTTGCCTCTTGAAAGCGCGTTTTTTTAACGTTCTGTTTCTTTCTGGGACTACAGAATGTTTTGATTCCGCGACGACCCCGCGTCAAGCCCAGGTGGATGCACGCAACTCAGCGACATTAATGATCGAAAACTTTTGTCGCCGCGTCAAAGCTGACGTTTGCCTACCACTCGCAGGTCGCTGGGACTCTGCGGACTCCAAATTTCAGTAGTAGTTCTAAGATAAGAACGTAACGGCTAACCGAACATTGCTCGACACTTCTTTGTCCTACTTCTTTGTCCAGGGAGATCCTCAACTGCTAAACCTTGGATAAGGACTGTTTGTGAGTGAAGGCACACTGCTCTCCACTTCTTTAATACCCTACCCTTTATCAATTGAGTATCATCAATTTTGTTCACGAGAGCCGTGACGCGACCGCGTTGTGTCGAGCAATGTTCGGTTGGCCTTTACGTTTTTAATAGTTCTAAGTGGTAAACATATCTGAATGCGTGTGTCTATTTACTTCCAAGCGAATAACAAAAGATGTTGGCTTGAAACTAGTTAGGGGGGGGGCACTCGAGAAAACAGAGTAATTCATCCATTAAAGTGAGAACTTGTGCTGATATCGTATGCCTAATAGCGTTATCAGTCATTGTTTTCGTGGAGCCTCCACGTCATTGTTTTCGTAGAGACTCCATGAAAATATGCTCTGGTAAATCCCTAGTGATCTGTCGATTTGGATTTTCGCTAACAGCGGAGCGATGGGCCTTGTTGAAATATATTTAGTGATAAGGAGTTTCCGAAAAAAAAAGGAAATCTAAACCGTTACTGACAGGCTTCCGCCCAGGTTTGTGTACTTTTCGAGGCGGTTCTGGTTTCAAGCATTACGGATACGTCGAGAATGTTCTTTTCAGAACGCCGCATTGTGTGAGTAGGATTTCAGGAGTGCGCAGGATACCGTGGGAAATGTACAGGAACAAGGCGAGAGTGGCAGGACGTCGTGGGGAGTGTAGGGGACAATAGTGGGAGTACGCAGGACGATTTAGAAAGTGTGCGGGATTCATACTGGAGTGCGCCAGACGCCGTAGAAAGTGTGCGGAGCCCAGGTGGGATTGCACCAGACGCCCTAGAAAGTCTGCGGGACCCAAGTGGGAGTGCGCCACACGCCATGAAAACTTTGCGGAACCATAGTGGGAGTACACAGGATGCTGTAGAAAGTGTGTGGGACACATATGGGAACGCGCACAACGCCGTAGAGTTTGTGTAGGCCTCACATTTTCTAAGGAAAAACGGAGATATGTCCGAAGTGTTTGCTCCACTCCAAAATTTTATTTTAAACAATGTTAACTCAGAGCTATGTTAGATCGTTCAAAAATCGCTAAGGAGTAAATCAAGATAGAAAGGGAACCTCTGAGAAAAATAATAGAAATTTCTTGAAGTTTAGCCCGCTGGCAACGATTTGGCACATTTCCGAGAAATTATATGTGTCGAAAAAATGTCGAAATATTTGAGAATTTATTTGGCGCAGAATCAGTTGAAATAATGAAAATCTGGGAAATGTAGGTAAATGACTAAATCAGGATTTGGCTATCATTCACAGACCAACTAACGATAAGTACCGACAGACGAGGGATACGATTTTACAACTTCTCTGTTTGACTTATCGAAGCAAAATCAAGCGCGTAATGAAAATCGTAAAACATTTCATCTAAGCTGTGATACGGCAATCATCATAGGTCAGGCTAGGTGAACGTAGCCCTCGAATCCGTTGCGCGCTTGATTCTGCTTTGATAAGTTCCACGGAGAAGCTTGTAAAGTCGTATCCCTGGTCTGTCCCTAGTTATCGTTAGTTGATCTCTGATTGATAGCCAAATTCTAATTGTGGTGCGCGCACCTGATTTGGAAAGGGATTGCCTCTGCGCACACCCCTCATATCAGAATCCCGGTTCGGAAGATATCTGGAAACTGGGCACTTTCACAAAAGATAGAGCCGTAAAGGGTCTGTATACTGCCCGAATTTTAGAAAAATCCGTACTGTGGGTCTCGAGATATAAAAAAATTCGCGAATTTTAAAATGTGTGTGTGTGTTTGTGTGTGAGGATGTCTGAAGGAATTTACTGAGAAGAAGCTCGGTCGGCATTTTCGAAGAAATGGAGCGATAACGTGATTATAAGAATTGGTTTCAAAAGAATTGCGCCTCACGTTCATCAGAAGCCGCATGATTCGTGTGCGGAACACAGATTTAACAGCGCCAAGCGCTGGAAAAAAGTGGGCGTAGCCCAACAAAGAGTGCGCAGAGCGCCGGAAAACGTGGGCGGGTTCCAACTGGGAGTGCACAGAACGCCGGGAAGTTTTTCACGGTACCCAACTGGGAGTGCACATTGCGCCGGGAAGGGTGAGCGGGATTCAACTAGGAGTGCACAGAACGAGCGCCGGTAAACGTGGGCGGGATCCAACCCGGAGTGCACACGGCGCCAGAAAAAGTGGGCGGGACCCAACTGGGAGTGAACAGAGCATTGGGGAAAATGCGTGGCACCCAAATGGAAGTGCGCAGAGCGCCGAGGAAAGTGTGTGAGACTCATCCAGGAGTGCGCAGGCCATAAACGGCCCACTATATCCGTACGCTTTCGAAGGGAACCTCCGGGAAAATAAAATGAAATTTTAAACTGTCTTGCTTCGCTATAAAAGGGTTATGATTTGGCAGAGTGGTATTTGTGAGAAGCTCGTTAAAAGATGTGAAATGTTTAGTGCCTTAGATTTGGCATAGGATTCAACGCCGAAGAAACGTTTAAAATTTGTTGAAATGATGTACTACTGATTTGGCGGTGCACTTTTTCACTAAACATCGAAAATTTAGTGTGGCATTGGAAGGCCGAATCACGCGCTATATGGAAACAAACGAATGCTTACAGAAAATGTTTGTTTCTGTTATATCGCACCTGCCTGAAAAGCTTTATTTTTAAAAATTAAAGGGGAAGTAACATCACACAATGAGAATGTGAATCCTGTCAGCACGAATGTGTGTACTCAGTAAGACGCGCGTGATATGGCCTTTTAACGCCACACTAAATTTTCGATGTTTTGTGAGAAAGTGCACCGCCAAATCAGTAGTACATCATTTCAACAAATTTAAACGTTTCTTCGGTGTTGAATCCCATGCCAAATCTAATTCACTGCGTATTTCACATCTTTTAACGAGCTTCTCACAAATACCACTCTGCCAAATCACAACCCCTTTTATAGCGAAGCAAAACAGTTTGGAATTTAGTTATTTAACTACATTTCCCAGTTTTTCATTACTTTAACTAATTCTGCGCCAAATCAATTTTTGAAATATCAGTGATTAAATTTGACTTTTTGGAGCTGCCGATAAGCTCTAACGGCAGTGGTGTTCATCAATGGAGATTTGACGCCAACCAAAAAAAGGATGAACTTTAATCTGTTCTCTGAAACGCGCATCATCGTTCCCTCAATCTATTTAGCACAATCTGTTACAATTTTTGGCCAAAATCTCGTAAATCGTTAAAGATTGCCAAAAGGCCGTAATTCGTAATTACGCACAGCCCTGATGATAAGGGCAGGGTGTTGACAAGAGAAATACCAATCAGGTGAACTGAGCGAAATTTAGACGCTTAAATTCACCATGGTTTCCTAAATTAATATATTGATATTTGTCTCTTGCAGTTATTACGAGAGAGGAAAAACACTCTCTTTCAGAAGCATGCGGTAGGAGCTAACTCTTCATGAGGGCCTCGGATTTTCATTTCGTTGCAGTCGAGACTGCATCACTATTGGTGTGACGATGTATTGAAATTTCAGTAGAGTCCATGAGATTTCCTACTCCGACGCCCATGTGGACACCCGTGATTTTTGAACAGAATTTTCGGTGCTGAAAATGCAGCGTTGATTGCTACGCAGTTAATTTGTAGATCCACGATGTAATTATCATTTTTTTCTATATCAAATCCTAAAATCTTTCTTTTGTAGTATTTTGATACTCTTCTTGTTGCAGCTCTTATCTAGCTAGGTTTCGCCAATAATGACTTCTCTAGACACTTCAAAAATGCAATAGCATTCGTGCTAAGTACAAAGATACGATACAATGACGCTTAAAAGACATACCGAATCCAAAAATTATTCTCAGCTAGGGCGTTGCGAGCGCTGAATGTCGTAGGTGTAACAGGCCTAAAGACAGTGTTCACAATAATCATCATTTTCGAGACTATCTACTACATCGATTGCTTGGCTCCTTAGCGGAGCTGAATGGTTGTCGGGCAAACGCACCAGAAATACACGAAAAGCTGTACTCTCACCCCGTTTCTTTAGTTTGAGTGGAATGGTTTGTAAGGACAATGAAATCTTTTGTGGACCCGGTCTTTGAAATTCTCCACTCTCTGTTGCTCCGTTCTTTCCTTATGACCCTTACCAATCTTCTTTTGCCTTAAATATTCTTCCATTTTAGATTTACCAATATTTTCACCATTAAAAACCATCAAGAACATGTTCGTACAGCCGTAAAACTAGTCCAGAACTGTGAACAGTCTCACTGAAAAGAGGCGTTTCAGTGGGGTTTTCGCCGTTTCTTCGTGATTATGATAACAGGTGGTGGCTAATGCATTGTTTGAAGTCGGAAATTCGGGAACAAAAATCATCGTGAACACTGACTTTGAAGTACATCTACATGAAAATCGAAGAGCGTCACAAATAAGGCCTCCTATCCTCACCTCGAAACATCGAATAACGATGCATAGCTGAGAAAATGCGCCCTTAACCTATGTGTCGGTACTTCACCGACACTTGACTTATCGACTGAAAAGAAAGATCGTGCAAGCGAAAGAAATTCGGCGGCTACGTCCTTAAAAAAACGCAGAGGATTAGCTCTGCGATTTGATCTCTCGCTCCTTTCCTTTCTTGAGATCTTGAGGATCACCATGGTTATTCTCATCTTTGAATGCTACTGGTCTTCAGGGGCCGGATTAATCTACTTGGCAGTGCTGGGTAGGGGTAAAGGTGTCGGCACGCTTGATAATTGCCCTGCCAAAGCGGAAGATCGCTAACCTTCAGCGCCCTTGGCTTACCCAGCTAATAGGTTGGGGCAGCTGAGACACTGCTCTAGTAGGATACCAAAGGCTCTTACGGGGTAATCATTAAACGTGTCGACGCCTTTACCCCTACCCAATGGCACGCGTTGATGGATCTGGTCCCAGAGCAGGTCCTACATGACCACCATTGTCGCCTGTATTGCCTATAACACCGTGTAACACACGACATTCGGCGCTCTGAACTCCTTGCTGCCAATCGTTTAGGACTACGTATATCTTTCCAGCGTCATTGTATCGTCGTACCCTTGCACTTATTGTTAGCGCAAATGTCATCGCATTTTTGAGGGTCTGAAGAAGCCATTTTCGGCAAAACTTAGCTAGATGAATGTTGCGAGAAGAAGAGTATCAAACTATTATAAAAAGAAAGATTTCAGGATTTGGTGTAGAAGAATTGATAATTATATCATATTTGATTCACAAATTAACTATGTAGTTAATAAAGCTGCACTTCCAGCAACCAAAATTCTGTTTGAACAACTGCGAGCGTCTGAGTAGGTGTTTTCTTGGTTTTCGCAATTATTTTGAAACACAGTGCATCTCTGTAAGTAGGATTTGTTATTTTTTCTCTGTCTGTGAATCCGGTCATTGGTGTGATGGAGCTTGTAAATTAATGTTTCTGTTAAATATACAAGTGTGACTGTTGTATTCTTTTTTAAATTGAGATGAAATATATTTATATAAAGTGTTGTATCGTTATTTGTAATACATTGAGTGTATTGAAAAAAGTGTTCGAAATCGTCATAGTTTTTAGTAAAAAACGAGTAATTTATCAGTAAATTTTAGTAAAATAAGAGTAGGAAAACACTGGTAAATTTTAGTGAAAATACGAGTAAAATACTAGTAAAATTCACTAGATTTCGAATAAATTTTAGAGATTTACGTGAAATTTTCGAATAATCTTTGCCCAAATCTAGTAAAATTCTCTGGAAATTTACTAAATTTTTGTCGTAATCTAGTAAAATTTAGTCGTAAATTTCCATTCTGAGTAGCTAAACCGGTCGACCAAGAGCATTTACCTGCGATTCATACACTCATTAACCGAAGATGAACTGGGTTATGCTACGGTTACGCTAACCGCATGTTGGGGTGGGTGAGGACATCGGTTAGCAGTTAACCAACCGCTCATGATCAAGAAAGATCATGCTCCATCGAGGCCTAATTATGCCACGTTGACTGCTTCAGGCGAATTTTCGGGCTAATGGGTCCCTATAGCTCATTTTGGCTCAGTTCTACGCATCGATCTGTGACGCCTTTTGCTGGTCATGAATCGAATCGTGCGTCGTTTTTTGGAGGTTACTTGGTAACGTAGAAGCTAGTAACATAGGAGAGCTGTAAAACGCAGCAAATTTTAGCGAATTAATTTTTAACCTTCTTATGGAGTGTTCGTCGCGTCGTAGAAAGCGACGTAGTGCTTCAAGTAAAGGGAGCGCGGCGGCGTAGAATGTCAGTTGCGCTTAATGTGGAGCGTGCGCCGCGCTGTGGAAATTGATTTGTGCTTTATGTGAAATCTGTGCCGCGTCGTGGAAAGTGAGTAGCGCTTCATATAGGGGTGTGACGCATGGTAAAAGCAAGTAGCGCTCAACGTAAACTCTGCGCTGAGTGGTAGGTAGTGAGTAGCGCTTCATGAAGAGCGTGCGCTGCGAGACGGAGTGTGAGTAGCGCTTCATAAGAAGCGTGCGCAGGAGAATGCGCGAAGTGCTAGAGTGAGTAGCGCTTTATGCGTGCGCAGCGACGTAAAAGGCAAGTTGCGCTTTATAAAAAGCGTGCGCAGGAGAATGCACGGCGTGCTAGTGTGAGTAGCGCTTTATGCGTCCGCAGCAACGTTTCGAACGAAAATTTTTCAATTTTCGTTCGTTCGACATTTTTCTCGAAATTGTACAACTATAGTACACGCGTTCAACTTCGTGGTAGCAGAGGATAGTAGTGGAATTGATCATTGTGAAACGGAATGAAATTAAGGATTGATTAATAATGAAATCTCAAAAAAGTCGCTGCAGCCGTGGCGAAACGGGCGCCCGCGCGTGAAGCGAGGTCCTGGCGTCAGGTCATTCATGCTGCAACGCCACGCCCCGCAAGTCTCTCGGTGTTGAGGAATATAAATATAATCATGCTCCTGAAGGCCAGCGCGGCGTAGGGCGTTGGAGTATGAACAGCCTGACGCCACGCCTGTGCTCGCTTCCGCTCACCCATGGCGAAAACGCCCACACCGGTTTTCATATCGCTTTGTCATCACTCATGCATCAACTTCATTACGAGTCATCATACCATGGCGAAAAACTCACCCCTAGTCCCTCTACGCGCAGCATGCGTAGAAAGTGTTCAAACTACTAGGCCACGCCCGCGCGTGACGCGCAGGCGTTTAAAAGTAGGAATCGCCCCTGATTGTGCCGCCACGACATTTCGTTTGCCTTAAAAAACCTTTTTTTCTAAGTGACCCTAGCGATGAAGTGTAAAATAGGCGAATCTGTTGCCTATATCTAAACAATGCGAAATCACTACACTTTTTTGCTAAGCAACTGAACTCAGGATCAATTTGAGCAAAGCCCATTCCGTTAAAAATTTGGCCCTGAATGCGGATGTTACAACACCGCGTAAAACCGTGCTAACTCAATCAGTTTCTTGCCTGCGTAATCGGGCCGAAGATCGTCCAAAGTGCGATTTCAAACATGAGCACAGCTTCTCTTGATTACAAACATGCATGCAACACGTTCAAATTCGACCGCTCACTCTCATTTTGCCATAAGATACTAACATACCTATCTCCGATTGATATCAACAGATTCTGGTTGATAACACTATATCTTATCTTAAAATCTCGTTGGTGAATCGCATTTAGGCTTAACCGCAGCGAAACTAGGTGGTTAAGCTCCGGTTTCGCTAACCGCGGTTACTCACTAACCGCGGTAAGATTGATGAATCCGGCCTCTGGACAAAGTATGGAAAATGTGCCTTCACCCAAACCTTGCTCAGGGGGATAGTTTTAGGCGCTGAACACATTTATGAGGTCCGTTTCCGCACTTTCCAAAAACTAATGCGCTCTTTAGAAGGTACAGAAAGCACAAAAAACGACATTTTTAAGCTTGTAACTTTTTCGAACCTGCAGCTCGGGGCGGGATACTGCGCAGTTTCACTATTGAGGCACAAGAGATACTAACGGTACCAGTCGTTTTGGCGGATGCGTGCACCACTCTAAACACTTCCCTGTCAGCCTTATATCAAACATCTGAAGTTCAAATGAGTACTATAAGGCAGACACTAAATAATCTTGAATCGAGTTCAAAACTCCATTACAGAGACGCCTCCTTTTCGGAAATATGGGCCTCATAGGCAGAAGAAACTTCGTTAAGGGCCAAATCGCTTTACTGCTATACCTTCATGCAGGCAACAGCCTTTCTTCTATTTCGGAAATAAATGTAGTGCTGTCGATCACATGCGTGTGTGTGCGTGTGCTGGGTCTCCTTTTTCCCCACGGTCACTCGCTTCTTCCCTTTCTCCGCACAGGCACGCAAAGGAACAAACTAAAATTCCTACCGAAACAGAGTATAAGTGATTCATGGGGGCTCGAAAAGAGTCCGTAGCTGAAAAAGACGCGGCAGCGTACAATGGAAGAGAATCGATCGTCAGCGGCGAGACTCTGATCGGGCCAGAGTTGAGCAGGCCATTGCACCATTTTTCGGTTTTTTTTTCGGTAATTTTACCTGTTGACCGAAATTTTTGAAACATTTTCAAAATTTTCACGACCCCTCCCGAGAATAAAGCTGACATAAAAGAAAATGCTTCTCACATGCAACTGACTATTACTACCTCGTTTTAGCCCACCAAGTGAATTGAAGAAAATTCCCTTTTCCTCGAAAATTTCTACGACCCCCAAATTTTAATTTTTTTTTTTCAGCAAAAATGTTCCAGAGTCTCCCCCCCCCCCGTTGCGTCGATTCGCAACCCTGCTCCACCCTAAATCGGGCCCTTAATACAAGTTGAAAAGGGGAAAACAAACTTATTTTCCTTTAAAAACGTCTTCCCTCCATACCTCGGAAGGAAAACCACAAATAATCACCAAACCAACTTCTTAATCGGAAACTTACATCAAAACGTTAATATAACAGTAAAAAAAATCAAAGTGAATAATTAGCTGTTCTGCGCCGTCCGAACACGCGTCCGAGAGCTGCGATCCCTACTGCACGTTCCGCAGTCCCGTTCGGACAGAAATTAGTTGCAGCCACCAAGATAAAGAGATGAAGAAAATAACAATAAACACACCAACCTTAGCATCAGATGTTGCCGCTTCTTTCCCAGCGTCTGCAACCGACATGCTTCTTTCACAGCAATCAGAAATTCTCGATTTAGTCCAATTCATTCTGGACACCCCTGAAAAAGTTTTGATATACGATATAAATACATTACAAAAAAGATATATGCGTTTACTCTTGAGAAACTTTCACTAAGGCGACGCAGCTATTTCAATGGAAAAAGGGCAGTTGACTAAAATCATTCCTTTCGGCGAAAACCGTAATCCCAGACACTCATTGAGATGGCTGATCCAGCACTGATACTTCTTAAGCAGATTAAAGGTATACCCAAAATTCTGTGAGTGATAAGATCTGGTACCATAATTAATGGAAAATATTCGAGAAAATAAGCTCAACAGTAGGTGGTGAAGGCACGTAACCATTAGTCAAAGAGTCATTCTGCAATTTTTTAAAACTGACTCCCAAATGGACAAAAATCTAGGATAGCGGCGAGAACTTTTTCAATCGTTTAGTGCACCAAAAATAAGTTTAAAGAAAAGCAAATCATTCCAGAATTCGCAAAAAAAAACGAATTAACGCTACTAGAATTCAGGGAAGGGAACTCCGACCACCTAGATTGTTAGTATTGGAAACACAACTTGTAATGATGAGCTGAGCACTTGCAGTGAAATCTAAAACGCTTGGGGTGGTCTTTTCATGAAATAACACTGAAAACGATGAATTACGGACGCTTTGGTGAACATATTCCAACTATGTTCGCGAAAACTCGTGTGAGATTTCACATCACCTTGAAAACAACTCAGCTGAGAAGTGAATCGATCGAACGCCAGGCCAACATGTGACGGACGTCAAACCCTTTACACATAAATTTATCCCAAAAACAACACTCAAAACTTGGTGATCAATTCTTAATACCATTACTTCCTTATCATAGAATTAGAAACAAATAGAATTTGACTCTCAATTAAAAGCAAAAACTTCTCAATTAGAAATAAAAACTAAGAAAATTTGCATTGCTATTTGAAGGCAAAACCAATTCAGTATTCTAAATTTGCCTGCAAATACTCAACGCTAATCAATCCAAGTAAAAAAACTAGAGAAAACCGTGGTGATGGATGCATTGATATGATCGAAACAGAAAAAAACAGGCACGTCATAGCAGAAAAAAGAGAATTAAAAATCTAGCGTGTCTTACGATGTCATTGCAGCCACCGCACACCCTGCTCTCAATTACACGCCTAAATGTCGTCACGACATTGTTGTACACGAGCGCACGACACTCGCAGCAATCTGCGCACTCCCTCAACCGCGCACTATTTTGTGTCACGCTGTCTGTCGCGTTGTCGTGATGTTATGACCACGCGACACTTGTGACAGCTCGTGAGAGTAACTGTCGTGACAACAAGCTCGTGACAGTCACGAGCCATGTGTTGTAGGATACGATGCGAACCCATACCTCGCGCCTTTTGGTCGCGACATGTCGTGACATGTCATGACAATTGTCGTCACGACAATGGGGGGTTTACTACCAGCCCAGATGACTGACGGAGGTTCGGCCTCTTTTGACGGAATTTGAGACATTCAACCTCAATTATCTTCACAATAAAGCTTTTTTCGTCGAAAAAAAAACTCTCTCTACGTTCTTAGGTGGGCCCAGACAATCATTTGAGCCGGAAACAACGGCAAGTGGTTTTCAGCGTGTACGATGCCTTTAACCAATCCAGACGTTCAAATCTCCGACGTTGGGGGATTCTGCAAGACACACCAAATTAGAGGCGAGAAAAAGGGAAGCTGAATGTTCCGGGATTTTAAACGACTTTTTCTCCGAAACAGCAAAGTTTTGTGCGTCCTCTTTGTATACATCAGAACCTCATACGCCTACCTGCACAAAACAGTTGAAAACTAGTAGCGGTTGGCGGTTGTTTTTGCGCTTACGCTGCCTTCAAGCACTTTGAAAATCACCTGATAACTCGGTTTCCTAGCTTTTCAAAAAGCCCGAGATATACTCATAACCTGTTCTAAACAGCAGCCCGGAACGGCATGTTATTCATCTCGACTGTAGAGGCGCAAAGGATAGAACAAGATTCATTTCCGTAAACGCGTTTATTCGCTCAAGAAATTTCCCTTGTAAGGACTTTGCTGATCTAAATACTAACCTCAAGTCATTGCTAACGCAAAGCCAATCTGGAGCGCACCGTGAGGAACAGCTTCTTCTGGAAACTCCGCTCTGGTGTTTGGAAAATTTGCTGAAAACGGGCAGAATATTGTGAAATCTGAGCCTTCATGGAGAGATTCTCGATCCGAACTTCATCAGTAGCGAGCAGCCGTGCTGCGCGCCTTTCTTCGCAACGAAAGGGTAAAGCTCGAAAAAATGTGGCAGCGGAGAGAGCCACTCCGCTAAACTTCTTGAAAATGGTGAGGTTCAACATGGGTAGCACTTCAGGAATGCCTGAGCTTTTTACGGAGCCGTGATTTAGAAAACTTTTCTGCGATGTTCCTGGCCGGCGATTCAATCCTACGTCTTGCAAGCGGTAATTTTGAACATATGGGAATGTGCGACTGAAAACTGTAGAGCGCTATTTCAAATTATAGGCCAGCAAGTTAAATGAGAACGCTTTGTCGTCCTAGCGATCAACCTAAGAAAATGCGATCCTCATTAGCAACCCTCAGAATGCCATCCCATTCTAACGTACTGCTAACGCTCTTTCTAGTTTATTAATTTCCTCCTTCTGGTTTCCTGTTGGTGCTGCTTTTATTCGATCAAGGCAAAAAACGTGTTCCAAATAATGAACGCTTGGCGTATCCGCCATATCACAGTCGGGCCGTAGAAGTTTTTCTTTGAGTTGGTTTCAGATACGGCGAACGTACAATGTCCATTCTTTTCAAATGTACTTCTTTCAGCATTCAGCAAGAAAAAAGGGCTCTGCAGTGGTGTTCTGATTTCACAGAGGCACATTTTAACAGCCCGTAATTGTGTGATAGAAGCAGTGCCCAGTGACTTCCTTATCGACGCACCTTCGGAAGGTGCGGCTTCAATGTGAGTGACTTTTTACTTCAACAAAAAAAAACTCGGAGCAACAGAAGCAACAAATAGAAAGCTCTGATCAGTTAATCCTTAATAATCTAAGAAAGGTAATCGCCTCCAAGTTGTTGTGCTTCGTCCCACATCGTGTGCAATTTTAAAGAGAATACTGAAAAGAAAAGAGATCTATTCAATGGTATTCTCGTACTAATCCTGTCAGCTTCTAAACACGAGTACTCTATTTTTTTCACCAGCCTTGTTTTGTTCCATCGTTCAACACTCGAGCTTGCATCTGCCTCCGGGAATGAAGTCACGGCATATCTTGGATCTATATATGGCAAATCTGCAGCATACAGCGCGCTAAGCAATGTGAGTGAATACGATCCTTTATTCTGTGAAAAGGGGTGTCTAACGAGAAAAAGCGGTTTGGTCCATCACAGAAACATTTTACAAAAGAAGTAGGATAGGTATATGGAAAGATGCACGGTACGAATTGGACAGAATTCCTTGAAAATCGCATTCGTTTGTGAATATCGAGCAGGGGTTCTTTTGTTAAGCGTTAATGGTTTTTTTTTTCAAAAAACCGCATTAACCCGTTGATGCGGTAACACGTTAACGTTATAACGCACAGCCCTGATATCGAGGTACGAATCGTTGAGTTGCTTTTCATGGATGAACTCAGTGGTCTCAGAGAGAGGCTTTCGCCTGATTATGCGAGTACAATTGAAAATATGTGTGCATACATATACCAAAAAGTAGAAAGAAAGCATGACGATGACACATCTTTTACAAATGGCTTTCTTCAGCTTTCAAAAAAAGGTAACTATTGAAGGTACCGTACTAACCAGAACGAAGCTCTCATCTTCGAAGAACCGCGATTTTTGCTGCTGAAAGATTGTCGCGCTGGGATAACGGATGGTAAAGGCTCAGGTTGGAAAGAATCGTTCGAAAAAAATCGCAAAACTCTCTTTAGACGAACAAAACGAGTGTACGAGGGTCAGGAAGATGCTAGGGGGTTTGAGATTCCGAAAAGGAGTTCATGGAATCGAATTCGAACTGAGGTATGGCCTCTGAAAGGTGCGCGTGTCCAACGTTGGTCCGAAAGCGCTACCCGACAAACGGGACCTGTTTTGGATAACATAGGCTTTCCCGGCTCAAAAAGCTATTTGGATTCTCACATGGCTAAAAATTTTCAGAACACGCAGCTCATGGAACGCTATTCATTCACTCCAAAATGGTGAGATCCCGTAATTGAAAAAAAACGCTGTCATTTTAGCTATACGAACCCTTTCTAGACATGACAGCAGGATACAAGGATCTCGGGGTGCATGAGGCTCCCGTAAGATTTGGTATAAAAAACCGACTGAGCCCGGGGCGGAACAACCGGCATCGCGTGCATTTGCCCTGCCTATGTGCGCGCGTGGAACATCAATATCGACTGAGTGGATTGCAGACGCAAGCAGACGGACTCATTGGGTGGATTTTCTGCACTCGTCCGTCACTACTTTGTTGAGTATCGACCTGGTAGGACTCAGTCGATCGACCAGGTCTGACGGGGGCCTGACAGTAAGGTGAAGCGAATTATACACCATTCTCAGAGGTTCTTTGTTCAAACCAAAGAAATGTAACTCTTTGAGCGGGGTCGTTATTCCAACCCACCTGGGACAAACGCCGCGCCTGACTCTGACTCTAGACATCATTGCACTTACGCGATGCAACCCAGATGCTAACATAGGGAGTGTTCAGAGTGGTAGACGCATCTGCCAAAACGACTAGTATCGTTAGTATCTCTCGTGGCTTAATAGTAAAACTGCGCAGTATCTCACCTCGAGCTTCAGGTCTCAAGAAGTTACAAGCTGAAAAAGATCGCTTGATGCGCTTTTCGCACCTTCCAAAAAGTGCGTTAGTCTTTGGAAAATCCGGAAACGGACCTCATAATTGAGTTCAGCGCTCAGAGCTAACCCTTGAGCAAAGTTTTCGTGAAGGCACATTTTCCATACTTTGTCCAGACTGATAGCGTTTTGGACTTGTACGGATTTTCGGTTGGGCGTTTATTTATACCGATTAGAGGGCTCTGGCAGCGTTTAAAAAAATGTTTCAGATTTCACTCAAAATTCCGCCAGGAGGGTTTTTCAAAGCACTGATCACAAATCTGTGGTCTGTTAGTCGATTTTCCAGTTTTCGACTAATTTTGTTCCAATCTCCCTACCGGAGAAAGGTTCGAGGTATAAGCGCCACTTTCGAGATTTTCGGATTTCCAGGATAGATGGGTCTCAAAATCATTCTCTGAGTGATTTGGTAAGCTAAACACGAATCTGGAGTCCGTTTACCGATTTCCTGTAGATTACGGTAGATCACTAAGGGTCTACGGTAGTTTGGCCAGAATCTCAGATTCTGGCCAAACTCAAAATTTGTATACGGGGGTTATTCAGGGTAAAGAATACGAATTTTACGTTCGTTTGTCGATTTTCAAGATACTAAGGTGGGTTTTGCCCCTAAATGACATGTTACCTACTGTAAACTACAGTAAACCTCAAAATATCGACAAACGGACTCCAGATTCGTGTTCACCACCCAAGATTACTCCCATATCTAAACCCGAGAAAATTTTTCGAAACCCCAAAAAAATTATCTGATGTACCCTTGCCTTTTCGCGAAGCTTGAAAAATGCTCATAACCTGTTCGTAGCTGCAGCTCGGGCGGGATACTACGCGGTTTTACTATTGAGACAGAAGGCATACTAACGATACTAGTGGTTTTTGCAGATGCGTTTACAACTCTTAACACCTCCCCTGTAAGCATATTTTAGAGCTGGATGAGATTTCCTGAGTCGGGGTTTATCAACATTCTTCTGAGGTAAGAGTTAAGCTATCTTGTTTACGTGCTGTCCTTATCGGCTCATCGCTCATGAGTTTCACTGTTTAACATGAAGAAGGTAGGAAAACTTCAGGTTAAACGCTACCGTACGCGTAGTAGTAGCCTTTCTCCTTGTTATCAAAGAAATAATGTTGTTTTTCACGAAATCCTTATCAAAAACAACCCCGCTCACAGCGAAGGAAGCGAACGATGGGGTAAACTTTACCCCAACCCACAATAAAGTGATGCTGAGCTTATGTGGTAGGTAAACTAGCATTTCGTTTCTAGTATTGCCGATATATGACTTTTCCTAGTCTCGCCGTCTATAGGTGTATTCTTTCATCAGACTTTTGAATGAAGACAACATCACTACAAGTCATGAGTCGGATGTGAGACAGTCACCACCAAGAAATGTTCTCAAATCATTGCCAGAATGTGCAATGTACTGCGGATTTTTAGGATTTTTAGCCGCTAAGTAGACACCCTTCATTCGAAACATTGAGTCGACAGTTACGGCAGGTCTCCCTCCGATCGCCTGCAAAGACCACCCCGCGTGCCGCACTTCAGCTTTGTCTTCTTCGTATTTTAGAGAATTAACAAATTTCAAAATCGGTTAAATTTCGATTCGAGCTGAGCGATTGAATGAACAGACTTTTTCTGTAGTAGGAAGGTTATTAGGGTGGTAAGGTGGAAAGGTAAGGTAAGGTGTAAGGGGTTGGAGATACGCGCACAGTGGCGCTTTTCACCCTTTTCGAATCTCTTCACTTACTTTCATCAGCACGGATCGCACTGATACTTCGTGTTGCCCCTTGTTTTTGGCGCAATTTCGTTGCTCATGTGTTATAACATGCGTGCAGACAGTTTATTAAGGAACGCAAAGTATCAGTGAGTTTCGCACAGAATGTAGGGTGCGCGCAATAATTTTAGTCTGATGAATGGACGGTGCTGCGACGGTAGATCATCCCGCGCGAACCGAAACCACATTCTTCAGTAAGGCTGCCAACCCCGCACGGCCAGCTTTGTCCATGCGTCAGAATAAATCTAAAACGGAAACCATATACCTGCTCTATACACAGTTAACCGTAATGTTAAAAGAACGGTGCGGTTGCGGTCACACACTGAAACTACGGTGGAAGACGCCTAATTTCGTCATCGATCGACAGCACAGTTGATTTTTGGCGTGAGTTACCGTTTTCTTTTCGGTTGTTCACTTCGGCATTATCGTCAATCACTGGATGAGGGATCGCCGCGACGCTGCTTGGCGGGAAAAATTGCGCGATCAATAGCCACTCTCCCTTCGTTTTCCCGCGCGCAATTTTTTCCGCCAAGCATCGTCGCGGCGATACCGCATCCAGTGATGGACGATACTTCTGTTTCTTACTGTTATATTATTATAAAATAGGAGATTTTCTTGGTGTGCAAGAGAAATTTGCCGTTTTTTTTCGAATTCAGAACAGAACTAAAAAAACACTTCGACTCCCGAACAAAAGGCTAATGCACTGAGAATAACCCCTATTCGCAATATTTGAATAGTTAGAAACAAAATTAATGCCGAAACAAACAAGAGAAACCGTAACTTACAGAGAAAATTGGATGCTGTCGATCGATAATGGAATTAGGCGTCTTCTACCGTAGTTTGAGTGTGTGACCGCAACCGCACCATGTCCTTCTAACATTGCTGTACACTGGTATAAACACGATGAGAGAGATGACTAGAAAGGAACAAAAAAGTGCACTTACCAAATGACATTTGAGTTCCTTCCTAGGAGCAGCCATGACAGTTGCGTTTCTATACGAAGACCTTGATAAATCCGATGTGTTTCGCTAAGATTGTGTTTGACATTATAGCTGTCACTTATTAAGCCTGCTATTCAAAGCCTGACCGAAAGCGATCTAGCTATAGTCGAGTTATCCGTGGATATTCCGAAGAATGAGGCTTCACCGATTTGTTTACCAACAGATGGCGAGCAACTGAAGAACGACTTGACCGCTGCCGGGTTTGGGATAAGTAAGTGGAAGTTCTAATAATGGATGCAGATTTTTTTCCTCTGTTTTCACAGTGTCGACATTCAGATTTTTGTGTTCATTAATATGAGCGCACGGCAGCAGCTGGAAACGCTTTGAAAGTGTGCGAGCCTGTTACTTTATCGAAATTTTCGTATTTTCGACTTTACCAACATAACAGGAGTTCAGTTAAGCTTTTTCCTGCCTCAACGAAATAATATATAGTGGAGTCCACCAAGAGTGTCTCATTTACTTATCAATGAGAAGCGGTCGATTGTTGATCAATGAACATGAAACTCGTTGCAGCACAACCGCTCTCGCTGAATTAGTATCAAGCGTGCTGGTATGGGATTCATGCACATTGATCCCCAGCCGACCGCTTCATATTGATAAGTGAATGAGACACTCTTGGTGGACTCCACTATATTTGATAAAAGAGTTTACTAGAGCCTGCTCACATGGATGCGAAGCTGTGGCCAGAAAGTTCTGTTCTCTGTAATGCTAATGTAGACGCCCTCTCAATGCTCCCATACTGACCTCCATTGAACAAACTCAACTTAATTCAACTTAGAATTTTGTTGTGTTACACAACTGTTTTGAGAGCGATTATAGAAGTAGTGTGATTTCGGGCCATCACACTGAAATGGGAAGCAATATCCACATATATTAATAGCATGGAAGGGAATAAGTTCCTGAGCCCACGAAAACGGAGTTTCGGGATGTTGATAGAATCCACAGCGCGGGAGCAGTTCGGCTAGCACACGTGACCTACGCGGCGGAATACCGCTGTACGTACGTCGTCGTTAGGGCGCGTTAACCGTGATGCCTCTGACATGAAAAATAGTTGGCGCTCGGTTAACGCGCTCCAATGGCGACGTACGCACAGCGGTTTCCCGCCGCCCGCGTCACGTGTGCCAGCCGAATTGTTTCCGCGCTCTGGATTTGATTAACGTCCCTAGTTCCTAATGTTCAAAATTAGGGCAGGTCTCCTGAGAAGAGCTTTTTTCAGCGCCTGGACAGCCGATTGATGAGTTCGAGAACAGAGAAATGAGGGAGTCAAATTGAACCCACTGCAATCCACGGGCAAATGGATTATAGCAGCAAAGGAGAAAAATTCGATTTGTGCGGTATGTGTGAGATCCATGGCTGCACATTAGGAAGTGACCATCAAGAGTGGAACCTCGTTGTTAGGAATCAGGAAATGCGATAGAAATATGTTTGCGCCTGTTAGGCTCCGACCTCGTAAAAGGCTTTTCTTGTGCCACCTCTGGGACATTCGCCAAAAAAAGGTCTGACATCATCTAAATTTATCAGAGGTTTCACCTATGTGCGCCACTTCTAAATGAGTGTTCAGGAATGAAGCTCCATTCACTAAATTGTGTTTTTAGGGTGACAGTGGCGCACCTCTCTTCCAGTAGGATGATGGAGAAAAAGCCACCGTCGTTGGCATTACAAGTGGTTCCTCCGTTATGTGTGATCCTACAGCTGAAGGTACTGTTTCTGTTTCTCTACGGAAATATGAGCGGAACCAAGCTTACTTCATGATAGGGCTAGATGTACGTGAAACTTGTAAAGTTATGTGTATGCAGTAGATTCATATAATCATGATTTGCGGGTTCGATGGTCTAGCCTAGTAGATAAGGGAGAATTCACCTATCTTCGCAGTTGGCGTTCGTACGCCTTTTGCGACCCACTTCCTACAATAATCGGAAGTGGTGCCTAGCCCTGCTTGGCATCTCGTTAATGTATTACCACCAATCGCCTTGTAGAGGTTTCCTCACACTTTTCGTCGTGGCAATCGTACTCATTCAAGATAGAGCTCGCGCCATGGGAAAATAGAAATTACTACTTTTTGGTTGATCAATCAGCAAGAAGCTATCCGGCTCGTCCCGAAAAGACAGATATTTCCAGTTGTACTTGTATATTTGGTGTGGCCTTTACAGGAAGGCCTTTAGGTATGTTCCGCTCGTGAAAATACCGCAACAGTCCACTGATGCACAGGTCCGGCATATGTTATATCGTTTTAAGTACAATACCCGCGCTAAGTTTTGTAAAAACGGGGAGCATCTGGCAAACTTGGCAAAAAAGCGTCCGATGCATGTACCTTTGTTGAACGAAGACTTTTTTGAATTCTGAAAACGCTATCATATTCACAGAATAAATTGCTACCTAATCATGTCACTTGTGTGCCGAAGTTCCTTAAGAGCACTTCGTTTTTGAAGGAAATAGTTTTTGCAATCGTTTTTCAAAAAACGTCGCGCGCGGCGAATGCGGCGAAACTTTGAGCAGTATTTGTACAAGTAATGGAAGAGCAATCTGTATGTTTTCTTCAGAAATTAGGTGCAGGTGAGAGAATCTCAAGGTTTGTTCAGGTTGAATTTTTGAAATCCTTAATTAAACACGCTTGAGAACTACCTGAAAACTCGGAGTTTTGTTGCGAAATCCCCGCACTCAAAAATGAAGGATTTCAAAAATTCAACCTAAACAAACCTTGAGATTCTTCCACCTGCACCTAATTTCTGAACAAAACATACAGATTGCTCTTCCATTACTTGTACAGATACTGCTCAAAGTTTCGCCGCATTCGCCGCGCGCGACGTTTTTTGAAAAACGATTGCAAAAACTATTTCCTTCAAAAACGAAGTGCACTTAAGGAACTTCGGCACACAAGTGACATGATTAGGTAGGAATTTATTCTGTGGATGTGATAGCGTTTTCAGAATTCAAAAAAGTCTTCATTCAAAAAAGTTGCATGTATCGGACGCTTTTTTGCCAAGTTTGCCAGATGCTCGTTTTTACAAAACTTAGCGCAGGTATTGTACCTACTGGAGTACTCGTTGTTATCCCAAGAGTATGTAAAGGAACGCTAACTGGGCGTTCGAACAGACGTCAAGTCTCTTCTCGTCTGTGAGCGCTGTGGCTACATAGTCAGCGTGGATTCCTTTCCATGCGTGTGTGACAGCTGCCATCAACAAGTTCCATCTGTGGCCGTATTCATTAAACGGCGGGCGCAGGAAGGAGGCGTAACCTTCCCGTACCCGCCAAATGGCCACCTGTTTTGAGGCCCCTCTGTCGAGATTTCAATAGTGGCGGCCTCCTCTTCGCCACCTGTCAGAGCAGAGACAGACATGGGTAGCCACCTGCAGAGACGGAGGGGAGACCGCCTGGTAAGAAAGTGCTGTGTCTCATCCCCGCTATCAATGCATTCCGGCGGGCACAGCATGCCCGCCCTTAGCTGTGCGAGTGGACGGCCGAAGCGCGCGCTGCCTGCCAGTACATATTGATCATTTTCTGCAAGGTGAGATCGACATAGCAGGCAGCCGCAACACTCTCCGTCCACCCGCTAGGGGGCTAGGAACCTTTTTGTCTACCCGCCATGTAGCAGGTAGCCTTCCTGTTTACCTGCCGGGTACATAGATCGGAAACTCGTCCAACAGCGGGTGAACTTTGGACCTTCCCGGAAGGCTCCCTGTGTTTCGTGATTACGGGCACTGGTGTTTCAAGGGGGGGGGCAGACTATTTATTCAGCACCGAGTTCGCGTGATAATAATTTTAGTATGATGAGTGGACGGGGCTGCGACGGTAGATCACCCCGCGCGAATCGAAACCCATTCTTCTGTGAGGCCGCCAACCCAGCACGGCCAGCCACCTGGTCCATGCGTCAGACTCAATCAAAAAACGGAAACCATATGTGATGACGGAGAAGCATATAAATTCCGTTAGCGTGAGCTGAGTGGCTAAACGTCTGGCCTGGTGGCAGGAGTATTGTTTTTTGTTGGACATGAAGGTACACTCTGACGGTTGCAAAGGGTCCACACCTTCAGACAAAAGCGTTTCAAAAGTATAATCGATAGCCTGAGCGTAGCAGTCCATCCACGTATGGTTAGATCCGCGGCCTGTGTCCTCAAGAAAAAACGTGTAAATTCAAACCGCTGCTGGCGTGGCGGTTTAAATATCAATCTCTGAGAATTAAACCGCCGCGGTTTGAATTTAAACGTTTTTTTCTTGAGGACACACGCCACGGACCGAACTATATACACATAAAAACGCTTTTTAAAGTGCGAAATGTTCAGTGCCGTGTGCGTTATTAAAGCACCTCTCTGATTTTTTCGAGCAATAGCTCTGTCACACCAGCGTGCGGTAATCGCTTTGTATGAACAGACCATAAGAAGTGTTTCAAGTACCCAACCAACCATAGGAAATTCCTTCAGAAAAAAGTCTGCCAAAGATTGAATTCGAAGCTGACTACCAGTTTTCACAGCACCTTTTGACGTGAAGCAACTTCGAATCTGGAAGGAAGCTCAAAAAACATACATACATTCGTTGACAATGGCCTTGAAGAAACAACTAGTGATCCTGTGTGTGTGTTTAAGAAGAGTTTTGTAGTTCCAGACCTGTGATTTACTGAATTACCGGTATTTCAAGAAGGACACATACTAAATAATCACACTGAACTTGTAGAGATGACACATAACTGTATTTTCAGGTATAGTAAATAGATTCGTGGACATAACACAGAATGTGGACTGGATCTGCTCCGAAACAGGTATGTTACTGTCCAATAATAAAGTCTCCATAAGAGACAACTGCTGAATGTATTGTGACATATGAGAAACCTACGAGTTGCTTACACAAAGTAATTTTAGAACCATATGTTGATGGTTTATCTGACCAGAGTGTGATTTACTGCCTAACAATAAGCCACTGAGCATGTTAATAGGCTTAGTGTTCACAAAGTCAGTGTTCCCCATGGTAAAGTTTGGAATTTTTGCCGAGTGGTCTTGAGTTTCGTGTCGCTCTAAGGGAATAAGGGATCAAAAAACGACAGAAAATCATTCAAAAAGTGGGCGAAATTTCGTGGTTTAGCCGACCCATTGGAGCAACCCAGCCACGTCATGCAACAGTTATCTAGAGAGAGGAACCGTTGTTTAATTTTTATTGTAATACTCTCCATCTCAGCAAATTCTCAAAGGAAAAGAAATCAAAGGTGTTTACCGTCAGCATGAATCTTGATGAGACTTTGCGTTCTCACTGGAGGTTAGCGCAAGTTCGGTGCACCAATGTTATAGCATGTGACACCGTACGTGCGCCGACCTTAAACAGTGAACGCAAAGTCTCAGTAGGATCTATGGCGATTGTACGTACATAAGAAGTTCGTGCGCATTATACTTTTACATTTTCAGATTTTTTTCGAATATTCGACTTTTCGAATAATTCGGAATTCTGGAGTTTTCGAATATTCGACTTTTCGAATAATTCAGGATTTTGAAGTTTTCGAATATTCGACTTTTCGAATGATTCGGGATTTTGGACTTTTCGATTATTCGACTTTTCGAATAATTCGGGAATTTGAACTTTTCGAATATTCGACTTTTCGAATAATTCGGGATTTGAAGCTTTTCGAATATTCGACTTTTCGAATAATTCGGGATTTTGAACGTTTCGAATATTCGACTTTTCGAATAATTCGGAATTTTGACGTTTTCGAATATTCGACTTCTCGAATAATTCGGGATTTTGAACTTTTCGAATATTCGACTTTTCAAATAATTCGGGAATTTTCCATTTTCGAATATTCGACTTTTCGAATAATTCGAAGTCGTCTTTTTCAATCGAATGATTTTTCGAATCATTCGATTCGGTCAAAGTATAGTGCGCATAACCATTACCGACATTTGGGTTCGCAAATTCCGCTTTGGGCCAAGCACAACAAACACGCATATGCAATTCAAGGCAGTGGTCGCAATAAAATATGCCTGCCTTCTTTCCTTCTTTAAACCCTTTACTGGATGCAGAGGAGTAGGACCTAGGAGAGAAAATCGCGGAAAAGGTTCTGTTTGGGCCAAATTTTAAGCCAGGACTTTCCTTCCTTTTATGGTGGAGCAGCCCACTCCACACCGCCGGCATCGATGATCTCTAATATCCAGAACATCATCTGGCTTGAAATTGGAATCCAATCAATGACCAGCTTCCTTCGGACTGGCCTGATCAAAAGTTTTGTCCTCACCTACTTAAAACATTGAATGGAGTGCTTGGTTACAATGTTCAACTGTTTTCGAAAGCTAAATTTGCGTTTATTTCTGCGTGTTAACGTCAATGAATTTTGACTTCACACACATGAGACTGCGATCTATTTGAACAGAGCTGTGCAGAATTGGCAACTTAGAATCCCAATAACCCTATTTTTAGTTTAATTCTTACCGCGGAACCGTCGTAGTCTTTTAGCCGTTTGCGGATAGAGCTGACTTTTACGGTTTACTCCCACAACTTTGTTTCATCGCTATCACTGCCCTTAAAATATTTGGGGGGGAGGGGCTTTTCAAACAGTTTGTTTCTTGAACTTAGGGTTTTGCGTTACCTTTTTTTTCAATTGAACTCTACATCGTGGACTAGCCTACAAAAAACACCGACAATTAGGATGTGATTTTTATTGTGAAATTTGCCTTCCAGATAATTCTTTCGAAATGGAATTCCAGGCATCTGCCCGATTGTTGCTAAGAGCGATGAAGAGAGCAATGGAGAACGAGAATAAAGAGAATAGTGACTGCGAAATCGCTTATTTGTCGTGTTTCCCCTGTGTTTGTGATGGATTATAGTGTAGGTCAAGAATGAAGGTTATTTAGCCAGTTGTTGCATGTTCACAAAGTTCATGTAGTTATGTAACTCGACTCCGAGCGACGGTCGCAAAGAGATGTAAGTTCAAAACGACATGTGGTAGCTGCATACGGCAAACCTACCTGAGATAAACCAATTCAAAAACGATTAACACTTTCGTGTTCAGCGCCTCATGTAAGCCTACGAGAGCACTCTCTGCAACGCAAATAAAGTCGCGGAGCTCATGAGACATTCTCCTTATTGTAGTTGACCACACCATACATATAACAAGAAGCTAGTAGATGATCAAGAAAATTATAGTGAAAGTCAGAAATGTAGGCCTTATAACCAGTTGCTGCACGTTTATGCAACT
>JAPDOI010001409.1:0-183636 GCA_029168955.1 Aplectana chamaeleonis | reverse complement strand
GTTGAAGGTAAATCCATTAGCTTTTGTTGGATAATTATTGGATAAGGGGTCTATCGACTTATCATATAAGATACGCTGTAGGTTCTTTGATCTACCAGAATTTCCACCTCTGGCATTGCCATTACGGCCTGTAAACATTAGCAATATGTCATTATGACCAATTATAGAACAAATATGGTAGCCCATGCGAGAGAACACATTGCAGATATAATTGGCCCTCAAAGACCAGATATATCATTAGTAAACAGTAGGAAAACATTAACTGTACATATTTTGTTCTAGGTAGAGGAAAAACTTCTTAGGCATGTTGAGTTTTTGTAGGAGCAGTCCAAACTTTATTTATAGCAGGACATATCTGTTGGTACTATAGAGTTCTAACTGAAAATAGTGGTGTAGTGTACTGGATAGAAAAAAAACCTTAATCGTTGGAAGAGAAATTTTTTCATAATTTCGTTTCTGAAGGATTTCAAATATTTCACATTTCGAACACAAGACATAACTTGTCCTCATTTGGGAATCTTAAAAATTTCTTCTTCTTTCAGAATGATTAAATTCTTGGGACATCAAAATGATCAATTTTCACGTAATTGGACATTTTTCAGTTGGCGATATTCGAATACCATCAATCGATGATCGTTTTTGAGTATTATTCAAATCTCCAAACAACTCCAATAAAGGCAGCACCATAAAAAAAGCATCCGGGATTTTTTCCTGTTTTATAGGTAGAGCCAAAGGAGGTTGTGAAATGTAGCAAATAGGCCACTTTGAAACTCTGATTTTTGGGAGAAGCTCGCTCAGAAATCCCAGAACTTCCAACTTCCTTTTACGACCATCTTGGTGTTTTGTGTGTAATGCACAAACGTTGAAGCATCTGAACGTCTGAAATGAATCTGGTTTTACTATACACATAAGGCTAATTAGTTCTGCCTCTCCATTTGTCGAAAATTCTAGAAATATGAAGCTCTCAATATACTGGTTTGAATGCAGGGGATCTCTAAAAATAAAAAGATAATCTTTTTCGAATTTTCTAAAATTGTGTCGTGGCGCTTCTGTTTCCTCGTGCTAGATAGTCAGGCAGAGACAAGTAGCACTTTCGGACCAGCCTACAACTGAGTTTACTCACGGGGCCATTGTAATTCATGAATTCTTAACGTTGAGATCTCGAGCTATTTAACTACATGTCTCCACCTGGTTCAAAGAGGAGAAAAAAGAACCGAGATGTGGTTTTTTTGCGCGGAAGCTGTTTCCAATAAAATGGAAAAAATAATCAAGATGTTCAGTCTATCAGTTTTTCAATATGTTAGTTCAACTCCAATAGAGACCATCTATTTTGAAGTGTTTTCCCATTCAATTCAATCGTCAGGGGATGAATCAGGTTTGTGAACCGTTAAAAATGCATGTGACGTTATACGCTGCCTCTCATAGGGTTCAGATCAGAAAAAAAAGCGCGAAGACAGGTGTTTGAGTTTTCGCTGAGTTTTTTGATAATCTCCCTCTCCATAAAAAAATTTTGAGCGAAAAAGTCGTTCCAGGATTTGAGTGCGTATAATGACTAGATAAGCAAAATAGTGCTTGCACTAGAGGTTTGAATTTGAATTAAGTTAGAGCAACTAATTATATTCTTTTGCTGTGTGACACACTAAAAATTACAAACCAAACTTTTTTCAAGCCTAAACCCTAGCCATAATCCTTACCGCTGAATACGGCTTTTTTTCCACCTAAAGTCTTTGTAGTTCTCAGAATTCCAAAATAGTGTTTGAAAATAAAAAAGGCGAAAAATGCGTCTTCTGACCAACTCCTACGAGAGGGTCTTTGTATACCAATGGAAACAGATGTAAGCAGAGAGAACGCCTCTACTTTGCATATCTTTCCAGATATCAAATTGCTCTGCCAAGTGTTATAATGACTTCTCAGTGGGATCTAGAGACCTGTCTTCTCCACACATGTGCTCAGTCCATTCGGTCTCCATCAGTTCCAGATCCACCGAGAAACTCAAATCAAATCAAATCTTTGTCGATCAAACTAGCAAAAACTATATGGTACGCATTTGTCTAGTAACCAAAGGTATCTGGCCTTCATATCTGGCCATCATAAACGGATCACATCAATTAAAGTTCATTCGAATGAAACTGTCCACTTACGCAGTCGGCGATACGTGTCGAGCGCCCGTTAGAGGTGAGATTGTTTCCGAATAGAGACCTTTCCACAACTGCAAACAGAGAAAGGGAGATATTAATCGCTATTGCGTCTGAAGTATCCTGCTAATTAATTCACAGGTACAGGATATGCGTTTGAGAGGACCGCTCGACACGTAAACCGACCGCGTTGACGGACAGTCTGATTCCTCCAGACTTCACAATAGATATGCAACTCAGCGTGCTTTGCCTACGCATCGGGATTCAGTAACTAAAATTTCTTGTAAATCCCTGAAACCACTGAATTTCTTTCTGGGTGATAGGATTATACTTACGCACTGTCATTTATTGTTTTTCACGGAGCGAAATTTTGGCCAGCAGTTGCGGAAAACCCAGACAGTAGGTGCGAGAGAATCGCTGGCTTTTGGCGGGCGGATCGGGCATCCCCCGCCATCTGCGCTCCGCCAGTGGCCAGCGATCCGCCCGCTGGTAGCCCAGCGATCCGCCCGCTAAGTATGCTGATCCGCCGCGCAAAGTAGCCAGCGATGCCGTCCGCTACCTTTGCCAGCGATCACTGCGCGCCATTAGCCAGCGATCCGTCACCTCGATGCCACATGTAGCCAGGTTGATCCGGATCGTTCCGCACCACGGTGCTCCGCGTGTGCGGCGACTATGCCCTCCTCTAGCCATAGGGGACCATCCCTCAAGCGGTCAAAGTATTCTCAACTACAGAGTGATCTTTTTAAAGGTGACTTGCGAAGTCACCTTCAGGATCGACACTCAGAAATGCCGAGTGAGCATTGTATGTGAGATGAGACGCCTTTATATACCCTTCCGGTTTGTTTACTCTCAGCATGATAATGGCGATACCAGAAGAAAAACTGTCTTGATTGACAAGTTTCACAGTGTAAAATTCCCAGGCAGGGCGGATCTGTGACTATCAATGCGGTGGCGGGCGGATCGCTGGCGATCAAAGCTTTCCCTTGCAAGCGGTTCATGGCAGGTTGCGGGCGGATCGCCGCTTTAGAAGCTTGCCGGCGATCCGCCGCCCGCTAGCGTGATCAACTTTCTCGGGTGCCGCTACCGTCTACTTGGCAGCGCAGCGATCGCGCCCGCTGGAGACAACGAGAGACAGCGATACGCCCGGCGAGGCTTCACGATGGGCAGCGGTCCACCCTCAACTTCCTGGCGTACCGCCCACAGGGCCTTGATTGCAAGCGGTCGGTCCGCAGCCAGTTGTCTGAGAACCGCAGTTACAGCACGCAGCTACATCGATAATCGTGCTGCAGGGCGTCAGGGTTGAGTATGATTAAAGCATAGCGAGGGTGAGCTGCGGACCAGTATTTCAAGTCCAACGAGGAAAGTATTCGTACTTAATCCCAGAGTACTTCAGTAATTTACAAAAAAAATGTTTTCAGTGTTTTCGACGCTGCCAGCACTTTCTGCGGACTGGGACGAACTCCAGCGGGTTTCCCTTACCATGTCCGTATGTGACTCTTGGCGAGATCGTACGGAATAGGTGTACTCTATATTGGACCGGAGTTAAAAGACTAAACTTGTTCCTCACCCAGAAGCCTTCGAGATTTTTAACACTGTTTGTGAACGCTAATTCTTCAGATTCATCTCTCAAAGGCAAACGCATACTAGATAGCATGATATGTCTCTAACTTAGATCTAATTCAGCTCGCACTTTCCCCATCACTTAGTACAGAAAACTTGTTTCAGACCACTAGAATCGTTTACTCACACTAGGGTACATCTAGCAGTAGATGCAGTTTCTCGCTGAAAATCTCCGTGAAACTTCCACTCTTCGCAAATGGTGTCATACGCATGAGAAGTCATGCATTTTGCGACATTTGCAGACTTTTGAATTTACGCGATTTGTTAATGCCTCTGATTTCAGCAGTTAATGCCTTATTAAAAGATCTCGCATGGCTTTTTTCTCACTACTTCGAAAGATGATGAATGTTTTCTGGTCAAATCTAGCGTGGCTTCTTTCCAAATCCGAAGTCGAATATTGTTTACAGACACCCTCTGAATGAGGGTATAGGTGTTCTCTTAAAGCTCAGCGAAAGAGAGCCAAGATGGTCAAAAAAGCCATGCGAGGTTCCCTAGTTGATATGCTTGCTTGCTCGTATACTATTTTAACAAGATTTCAGCTTATCTATTTTTCTATTGTTTCCGCTCTATCTGATTCTATGTGAGCTTATATCTAGTATATTTCACTGGTCGTTACTCCACTGCTTTAAAAGCAGATCGCATCGCAAGCGCGCCCGCTTACCAGGTTGCTTATAGCTCACTAGGAAATAGTCAGGTTGTATTGTCTGTATCATTCAATCAGTAATCCGGGATGCAACCGCGCTGACACTCGTGGGTGAATGGAGATAAGGATTATCGATTGTATAATTCCGCGCCCAAAAGCAGCGTTGTGGCTTAGGCTGAGATCACACTCCTCATCGCGATGATTGAATAGCATCATTGAAATAGCCGCTAGTCGCCGTGCCGCTGCGCAGCGACTAGCGGCTTTACGTTGCTCCGAAAACGGCGCTAAACGGCAAGCGCAAATGCGATTTAGTATGGCATGTCAGCGACCGAGGAAGAGTCGCGTGCAGCGCGTTTTGTTTGCATTCACTAATCACGCGTAACATTATTGGCCTACCGTTTACATGATATCCAGCGTGCAATAACTGCGACGGAGAGTGTGATCTTATTGATTGAATGACGCGGGTACTTCATTAATTTCCTTGTCATCGGGTGATGTCGGAGGTGTATGTCTGCAAATGCAGAATTCTCTGATATTTCTCCAAAAGTCGATCGAACTCGTCGATCGCAAAACGAATCCCAGTTCGCGCAGATGTCATATGCATGTACAGAATTGAGTTGTCATAATTCATGTCATAGTTTGTTGTCATATTATTATTTTTTGCTCTTTTTTGTCATAATTGTTGTCATATTGGCAGTGGTCATTTTTATAACGTCATTGAGTTGTAAAAGTGTCATCAATTTATGTCATATACGTCCTTTCCTTTTTACCTTTCAACGTACAGTCGACACAGAATTGTTCTTTGGCTCGGTGTTTTCTTCTGCAGCCTGCGTCTCCAAGGGTCTGTAACTGTAACGTGCAGTCCATATGTAGTCTCGCCGTCTGCGCCTCTATGTGACTATGTCTTTGACATCGAGGTGTAAAACAATTCCGCGTCAACCTCAGCTTTCAATGTCTTTTTTTAATGAAATCTAGCTTCAAGAATCTAGCTTTCATTTTGGGTACGATGGTTTTGGGTTTTTTTTGTGTGTTTTTACATTTGTCATGCCATACATTATAAAAAATTCTTCTCTATGAGGTCTGACTTCAACATTGGATATAAGTCAAAACCGAAATATCGTGAGCGGCCGCGGTCCGCGAGAGTCAACCAATAGGTCGAACACGTTATGGAGTGCTGTATCTGATAGTGAGAGGACACCAGATTTCACTAGTTCGCAATAATTCGTCCTCACTTCAGTCAGCTTATCTTGCAAGATAGGAATTGTTGAGCCATAAAGGGTCTGCAAGGTTGCTGAGACCAGTAGGCGGTCGCCGAGCAGAACCCTTTACGCGGCGACAATTTTTTCAAACATTATCGTCGCGGCGTCAGTTGCCGCTTGATGGCAGTGAGGCTTAAGGGCTTTGCAGAGTTGCAGCGACCAGCGGCACGCCGCCGAGCGAGAGCTTTGAGGCGTGGTCGAAACCCGACGCGGCGATGAGCACAAAGACCTCGCAGAGTTGCAGCGACGTTGGCGTCAGCATAGCATTCTACCATTGCGTACGATCTCATTCATTTGACGTCACATCTAGCTATACACAGTTTTTGTTGGTTTGATATGATTCGAAACTTATGTAAATGTCTACCAACAACTTCTACAAAATACTGTGATCAAAAAGCTGAGAAAATAATTCAAGTTTACGACCAGTAGAGTGGTGCATTGATGATAAGTTTTCGAGATAATAAAATCAGTGGACGGTTTGTGGCAATCGCTTTGAAAACAATCGTACCAGACATTTAAACGAAAAAAAAAATACCAAACAAAACTGGAAACAAAACCAATTCGAGATGAAATTGCGAATTTGGACAATTTGAAGCATGCTCCAATGATTTTCCCTTCAATTTGTGCTGAAATAGAAAGAAAGGTCCTCAGAGGGTTGAATTCATGAAAGGAATAAGAGAAAAAAGCTCGAATCGATCGTCGGCGGCGCTCGTCGCCAGCGATGGAAATGGTCGAGACCATTCTCCGCCGCCGCTCGGTGACGGCGTCGCTCCGGGAGTCGCTGTTGTCGCGGCGGGGGAAACACTCTGCGGGGGAACCACGCCGCTGCTGCCGCGCGACACGCCGCCGCCATCGCCCCCTGCGTGGCGCCCCCCATTCTCCATCATTGCAGTGCCGCAGCGAGACTCGCCGCGGTGCAACTCTGCAGAGCCCTTTAGTGCATACTTCCCGCGACGAGCTACGTGACATAGTGTTTGTCAACCATATCAACCAAAAATCGATATTCCTGATATGCAATGTCGCGATCGAGCGACGCGTGAAGTACGCATTAGGCCTGAGGTTTATGGCACACTATATGCCACGCTGTCATGAGCTACATGCATGTTATCCAGCACTGATCGCGGCAGGACCAACATCGTTAAAACGGCGGCGGCCATCGCCTGCCTAAACAGTTGACGCGCGCCGGTCACGGCGAGGTGTTTTGATGGGATATCATACATACTTCGCGTGCTCTGGAGTGGGCCATACTTTGCCGCTGGTCGCTGTGCGCCGCAGCGATAATGGCGGGATTTCCAGTTTCGACATTGATCCCGTTTGTTGTGTTGGGGTGGGTTCCTAACTCTTTGTCGCTACACTCAAGATTGTTCACCATTTCGCATCGATTTTCCATTCGTAGCGGGTTTCTTCATCACTGTGCACGCCACCTTCTTCGAAAATTTTCGCGTAACCAAATCCGAATTTCTGTTCTATTGGTCCTGGGAGGGGAACCTTTGTACTGAGTGGGAGTTAGCCTTTGTGCACAAGTCTATTCCTTTCTGTTTTACCCAGTTTCAGAATTTCGTCGGAAGAAGAGCCTTTAAAAGCGATGACGTCGTCTTTGAAGGCTTAACTTTCTTCGACAATTTGACATGGAAGCCACCGCGAGTAATTGTAAGGAAACGGGACTTTGGTTCGCATTCTTGGGCATGCACGCTAGCACAGCGACCGGCTCTTCATGACCTGATTTAGAGTTTGCAATATACGATCACAGGAGACCACCGAATCTCAAGCTGCATCGCGGCTTCCTAGAGATACGATACAAGGCATGTACTTTTTGAATTTAAAAGTCCAGAAAATGAAGAATTGAGTTTCAAAGTGACACAATTGTACGGGATCGGTCCCTTTGCCAAACTTCACCGGTTCATGCTGATGTGGCTCTGCGCCAGCGCAGACGTCTGATTCGGAGGCATAACTTGCATACGGTGTCCTGGACATAGAACTGAGGCCCTGCACACGTTCCATGATGTTCTACAGACCCATCCTTCGGTCCTGCACACATTCGATGACGTCCTGCACACCTCTACTGGGCCCAGCACACGTCCGATGGTGTCCTGCACATTCTTACTGAGGTCCTGCACACCCCTACTGGGCCCTGTTCACGTCCCACGGCACTATTCTGGACGGTGGGAGGCCGCTAGGAGTTCAAGAGAGAAGTCAAATGAACCACCGCTTGAAACGTTATCAATCCAAGTACTGTGGTGCGCGCGAAGCACGCACCAGATTTGGTTTTGAACTAGCCACGAGCGGAACCGCTTGTTCGAAATCTAAGTTCAGAGTGAACCTAGAAATTAGCTCCAAACTGCATTAAAAAAAAGCGCAGAAAGTTGGTAATGTTCCCCGTATTATATTTGAAATGGTTCGCTGGTTTTCGGGAAAATTTCAAAAAACCGCTCGATTTTGGTGTTAATCTCCTTTTTTTCAGTTGGCGTTCATCAATTCGTGGGTACACTTAAAATTGAGCTAGGAAGCTCATTTTTGGACAGGAGGCTGGAAATGGATGCAGGTCGCTCCTATTCCAATTTGAACTTGATACATTAACTTTGAAGGGTACCTCAAAATACCTGGGGTACCTGGGTTTACCAAGTAAAGTAGCCGTGGAGCGCGAAAACTGCTGCGGCATGTTACAGCTGTGGAGAGCAGGGTATGTGGGTGGATCTTCAGGCAATTAACATAAAGTGTGCCCGAATGAGAATGGCGGCCAACGCGGCCGGCGTGCTTGGCAGGCGGCCTTCGCATGTGCTGCTCTCGGACGAGTGTTGAAAAAAATGACGGCCGTCCCCTCTCCCACCGTCTTCAGAGCTGACAGTGCTTGCTGCCAGCCGGTGCCGGTCCCGTTCGTAGTCGATGGCGGTGGGTACTTTTCGCATGCTCGTCCGAGAGCGGCGGATGCGACGGCCGCCTGCCAAGCACGCCGGCCGCATGGGCAGCCATTCTCATTCGGACGCACCTTAGGCCATTAGGGTAAGTACTAAACTTGTTAGATTTCGTACTCATGACACGTCATCGATCGATAATCAATATTATCGCTTTTCGCTCTTATTGTACTAAATGGGACGTGGTGTGATAATTGTTGATGAGTATGGATCTCTTGGTTTGGGAATTTTACTCATCAAACATTATCCATTAATACCAATCAATAATTTCGATTTTTTGCCTGTTGCACAAACTGCCGCAATGATTGTTGATTGTTGATGGTCTAACTAGGGAACCTCGCATGGTGTATCCCCGGATCAGAAAGCTGATAAATCTTCTCTAGTCAACTCTGGCACGCCTCATTCGTATCTGAACTCTGATTTCGCTATGGATATCCACGAAAAAGTTATAGCCTGTCAAAGTTCGTATTTGCCGGCTTTTTTCTATAAAAAAACGCGCATTAGGGTTTGCAAATTTTGAAAACGGACCTCATGCTTGTGTTCAAAGCCCAAAACTACCCCACTGAGCAAATTTTGGGTGAAGGCACATTTTCCAAGCTTTGCACTCACCGTTTGTGACTTGTGCGGATTTTCGGTTTTGCGCTTACTTATACCTCTGAAAGCGTTAAAAAAATGTTGCAAATTTCACTCAAAATCCTACCAGGTGGGTTATTTGGGGCGCTGATCACGAATCTTGGGTTTATTTGACGATTTTCCAAGCTTTTCGACTTGATTCGTTCGAAGCTTCCCACCGGGGAGGGGAAAATTTGATGATAAATCGCGACGTTTGCCGATTTCCGGAGTGCTACGATAGATATGGCTCAAATTGTTGCTCTGGAGGTTCTTTGCAGAGCTAAACACGAATCTGCAATCCGTTCATCGAATTTTGATAGTTTACGGTAGGTTAGGGTGGGTACACGGTAGCTTGGTCAAAGTCTCAGATTTGGCTCAAAATTTCTCTGTGGGTGTTATTTTGACGCCGGACACGAATTTGAGGTCCATTTTTTGATTATCGAAATTCTAAGGTAGGTAAAGCCAGTTAAAAGACATTATGCCTACCGTCACCTAAAGTAGCTATAAGTCTAGCGACAAACAGACCCTAGATTCGCGTTCAGCGCCCTGAACAACCCCCAGTTGAAAGTTTTTAGCCGAATCCGAAATTTTTTTTTACACCCTGAAAATCGGCTGATGGGTACCCTTACCTTTTCACGAAGCTTCAAAAACGCTTATAACTTCGTTCAGAGGTGTCCGTAGCAAAATCCGATATCAGATTCGGAGACAGCAGAGCAGAATTGACCAAAAAACATTCATCATCTTTTAAATGATGGGGACGGCCATGCGAGATTCCCTAGTAAGTACATTGCTTGGGAAATTGTTCTCATTAGGAAAAAATCAAATATTTATGATCAATAATATCGATTTTTTCACCTGTTGCGCAAAATGCGGCGATGAGTGGGTTTTTATGGCTGTGCGTCACAAGTTTCAGAAGTTGCACTCATACGACAAAATCGCCTGTTAGATGTTTCATCTTTCCAAACTGGAAATCGTTGAGCAAAACTCATGTCAAAAAGGGAACCTTCGGGAAAAATATGTGAACTTTCTGAAGATTTAGCTTCCTGGCAAAAGTAACGATTGGGTTATGTCAAAAAAAAATTAAAAAATGTCTTGAAATATCTTTAAAAAAGATTTGGCGTAAATTAGCCTGATGTAGTAAAAAAGGTAGGAAATGAAGTGAAATAACTAAAAATACGATTTGGCAGTCAATAATAAACTAACTAACGATAAGTAAAGACAGAGGGATCAGATTTTACAGGCTTCTCCGTTAAACTTATCAAAACAAAATCAAGCGCGCAACTCCAGCATAGGTCAAGCTAGGTGAACGCAACGCTCCATTCCATATCGCGCTTGATTTTGCTTTGATAAGTTTAACGGAGAAGCCAGTAAAATCTGATCCCTCTGTCATTACTTATCGCATTGCTAGTGTATTATTGACTGCCAAATCGTATTTTTAGTTGTTTCTATACTGTTTTCATAGAAACAGCAACTGATATCAAGTATCTGTCATCAGAGTTTTGCTTCAATTCTACGAGTAAATTTTAGAAGGCCCCTCCCCGTCTAGGATAAACCCCCATAATGTCCTGCACACCCCTACTGAGGTTCTGCACACATTCCATGATGTGCAATCCGGAATGCTACGGGTAAAATCGAGTTTGTTAATCGCCTGTTATTACTGCTTCTCCTTTCATGCACTTAGGTACTCTTTCGGACTGGACGGCCCACCTAGAAAGATTGAATTTTCGTGGTGTTTCATATATGTATGTTCTTTGAATACATTTCACATGTTGCTCTGTGTTTCTGCATGTTTGGAAGCAAAAACATCAGAAAATGATCCCGTAGCAGCATGCGGACGCCTTTTTACCAGACTGAAACGTGTATTGCGAAAGAGTACCTGAACGTATTCTTGTACGCATACCGGGCCACGATCAACCATGGCAGGATGGCGCTTTGTAGTGACATATGACGTATTGAGTCGACTGATAGGACTGCTCGATGCTTGATTTGATGGCATTTTAAAGCATTGCAAATCTATTCACAATGAGACGCTCATGAGCTCGGATGATAGGATATCAGCGTATTTCATGGTATGCACGCCTCACATGTTTCTTATTCTCTCTTATGACTACCAGAATATTTCTTCTCACAAGGGAAGTATACAAAGCGTAGGTCTGATCTGCAAAACGACTAGTGTCGTTAGCATCTCTTGTGGCTCGATAGTAAAACTGCGCAGTATCCCGCCGCGAGCCGCAGGTTCCAAAAAGTTACAAGCCTAAAAAGCTCATTTTTTGTGCTTTTTGTAACTTCCGAGAATCGCGTTATTCTTCGGAAAATCCGGAAATGGACCTCATGAATGTGTTCAGCAACCAAAACTACCCCCCTGAGCAAATTTTGGATGAACGCACATTTTCCGTACTTTGTCCAGACTGATAGCGTTTTGGACTTGTACGGATTTTCGGTTGGGCGCTTATTTCTACCAATTGAGGGCTCTGGAAGCGTTTTAGAAAAATGTTCCAGATTTGACTTAAAATTCTCACGGAGGGGTTTTTGGGGCGCTGATCACGATTCTGAGATTTATTAGTCGATTTCCAAAAGTTTTCGGCTCATTTCGTTTGAAGCTTCCCAACCGGGGAAAATTTCGAGGGAAAAACGCCACTTTCGAGATTTCCGGTTTTCTACGATAGATATGTCTCAAATCCATTCTCTGAAGGGGTTATTTCGAGTGCTAAACACGAATCTGGAGTCCGTTTATCGATCTATTGCAGATTACGGTAGATTACGGTGGGTATACGGTAGTTTAGTCAAAATCTCAGATTTTACTCAAAATTCGTAAACGGGGGTTATTCGGGGTGAAGAATACGAATTTAATGTCCGTTTGTCGATTTTCGAAAAAAACTAAGGTGGGTTTTGACCCCTTAATGACATGTTACCTACCGTAACCTACAGTAAACATCAAAATTTCGACAAATGGACTCCAGATTCGTGTTCGCCAACCTAGATTACTCCTACATACAACTTTTGAGCTAAATCCGAGAAAATTTTTTGAAACTCCAAAAAAAATGCCTGATGGAACCCTTGCCTTTTTGCCAGGCTTAAAAAATTGCTCATAACTTTTTTGAACCTGCTGCTCGGGGCGAGATACTGCGCATTTTTACTATTGAGCCAGAAAAGATACTAAGCATACTAGTCGTTTTGGCAGATCCGACCTACGCTTTTTATACTTCCTTTGTCAGCGGAACATGGAGTCATCTGTCGGATTCGGCTCTCACAAAGTGAAAATTCAAGCAATTATCAATATTGATGGCTTCAAATTACCTCAATATTGTCTTTGGACGTCTTCTTATAGAACACATTAGATACAATAGTAATGGTTGACGGTAACGTTGTCTGTGATTGTGAATAAAAATTTCATTTCCAGATTCGTGTCTGTGTGAAGACAAGCAGTTGCCGAGAAAGAGCCGCGAAACAGCCGAGAAATAGCCCACCAGGCTCCGCAGCGGCTCCTGGTGGGCTAGTTCTCGGCTATTTCGCGGACAATGTGCTTTTGGCCGGGCAGTGGCTGCGAAATATCCAAGAAATAACCAAGATCTAGCCGCGAAATAGCCGAGAAATAGCCCACCAGGAGCCGCTACAGAGCCTGGCGGGCTATTTCTCGACCAAAACTCTCAGAATAGTTAACTGACACTCCAGCGCACCCTGCGACACCTTATCGATGGTGCGCATGGCACGAACACGCGCCTCGCTTAAAAACACCCCTCCCGCACAACCGTCCTCTTGCGATCCGGACGTTCAGAGTACACCACACCAGAGAGCAAGGTATCTATATGGAGTCTCCAGAAAACAACGACTGATAACAAAAAAAAACCGTCACTTTTATGAACTAATCTTGAAAGGCCGGTTTCTGAATCTAAACAGACTGTTAGTGGTACAGGAGTAAAAATGGTGAGTTCTGCGGATTATTTTTGACATCCTCGTGCCCGATTACCTCTGGTCACCAAGTTTCAAGCAATGTGGTCCACGCCGTCCAAAAAAATGCAATGCGACGGACGGAGGCGGAGGCGGTGGCGGAGATAATTTGTGCGTCATTTGAGGCGCCATATCTTTTGAGAGCGGTGACCGATTGCAATGAAACTTGACTCATATTTGGATATTGATTAGTCCCTTCGAATGATGTACAGCTTATTTTTCTGGTGACAGTATGAATAGGTGATCTCGGTATAGGACTTGCGCGCGGTAGGAGATCAAAGCCAAATCTGGTCAGCGCTTCGCGCTCACCACGATTGAGCGCATAAGGTGCGTCCGAATGAGAATGACGGTCCATGCGGCCGGCGTGCTTGGCAGGCGGCCGTCGCGTTCGCCGCTCTCGGACGAGCATGCGAAAAGTCCCCACCTCCATCGACTACGAACGGGGCCGGCACCGGCTGGCAGCAAGCACTGCGCCGATCAATCAGTGGGAGAGGAGACGGCCGTCGTTGGAATCCAACTCTCGTCCGAGGGCGACACATGCGACGGCCGCCTGCCAAGCACGCCGGCCGCGTGGGCCGCCATTCTCATTCGGGCACACTTAACCACTGATACATAGTCAGCTCCATCCCACCACCGAACTTGCCGTTAAAAACACAAAACAACTTTTTTCTCGCAATGTATTTGAATGATCTCACACAGGAACGAACGGCAGACACCCCTTCTCTAAAAGAGACAAAAAGCGACCCAGCCCTATATATAAACGAGCAGGACCTTAGTGTTCTTCTTGGCATTGCATATGAAATTTTCGCTGTACCACCTCTGGTTCTAGAATGAACTATACGATGAAATTCAGAAACGTCTACTCTCATAATACCTGTACACATTTCAGTGACAGTGACGACATCATAAACCTTCAGCCGAGATTCTAGTACATATGTGTAGCAACAACTCCCTGTTCCGGTTCTATGAATTGGGTATGCCACTGTAAGGCAACTGGAAAGCACTTGCAAATAGTTTGCGTGTGAAATTCTCTTAGGTTCTCTCTAGCAAGGAATGCTGGAGAGAAAAAAATTCTTTTTATGTCGAAAGAAAACCAATGACCCACTCTCTATGATTGGCCTTATGTAAGTTTTATGTGCTCTCACAAGGCCATCTTTATCACTCGTTGAGAGCTCTGTAAAGATGAGGAAAGTGCGCGAGAAAGAATTGTTGCTCGGATGTTAATAATGATTCTTGAAATCCAATTTGTTATCGTAGTGAAACCCTAGATCTCTAACCGAAGCCACTGATTTCGAAGTTTGATCAGCAAGCTCATAAAAACTTGGGAAGCTTGGAACCTCAATTCTCATATAAATCGTCTTTTCAAGAGCTAAATGCAGCTCCCAACTGAGTGACCAGTTGTAAAACTGGTCTAAAGCGGCTTGCATCTTAATTTGGTCAGCAGGACTTTCAATTATTCTATAGATCTTGACATCATCTGCGAACTGTTTACCTCTTCATCCGCATCTCTCTAATATTGTAGGGAGCTCGACAGAATACAATGCAAACGGGATCGGAGACAGTTCTCCGCCCTGCGGCACTCCGCTGCTAGCTTCTCTAAGATCTCATCTGAAAACTTCTTTTCTCAAGGTAACTCCTCAACCACGCTATAACCAGGGGATGAAATTCCAGTTTAGTGATTTTGTGAATCAATTTACAATAGCACACTCCAGAAGATTTAAACAGATTTACCTGGCATAAATCCGTGTTTATCCGGAGGGATGATAGAGTTCCTCTCCAAATGTGCCATGATATGTTTTTTTTTCAATACCAATACCTTGGAAATTTTACACAAGTGGGAGCTTATACTCACTGGCCTATAACTTCCTGCCGAATTGGCGGGGTCTTTTCTCGGCAGGAGTTACGAAGGAATGTTTCCATCCTTCGCAAGAAAGATCCATTTATAGAATCAATTTCGACCTTCAAGAACGGGCATCTTCCTTTTTGAAAGAACCATAATCTGTGAAGACTAATCGAATCACTTTATTTATTCATATACGAAACATCTCCAACATCTCCAAATGTTACATGATTTGTTTTTTCAATACCAATACCTTGAAATTCTACAGAAGTGGGAGCTTATACTCACTGGCCTATAATTTCCTGCCGACTTGGCGGGCTCTTTTCTCAGCAGGGGAGTTACGAAAGAATATCTCCATCCTTCGCAAGAAAGATCCATTTATAGAATCAATTTCGACCTTCAAGAACAGGCATCTTCCTTTTTAACAGAACCATAATCTGTGAAGACTAATCGAATCACTTCATTTATTCATACACGAAACATCTTCATCAGACGCTGCTGCAAGACACGAACTGAGAAAATACAACAAACTGAATACAACAAAACTGAGTGGCTAGTTTATCTATCTTCTTGATACTCAACATCTTCATCCGTTTGCAAACTTTCTGCTTCTTCGTGTGGGAGATTATTCCGATCAACAAAATTTTTCGTTTAGGTGTCGGAATCCGTCAACAAAAGTTTGAGCGCTGATCGCCGCCGAGCACGGGATACTGCGAGGTAGAGCTGTCCGTGGCTGAAAACTTCACAAGACAGATCCACTACAACAAAATCTAATGTTTGCCCTTGCGACTGTGGATGGTGATGGCGAACGCAGGCTTCACAGGAAATTGATGTCGCGAAAATGTGAAACCAATGCTCTTACTGGAGTCTAGCGTTATTCGCGGTGTGCTGACTTCATTACCAAACTCCGCGCTCTCTGATATCATCCTTCCACGGATGACGGTGTCAGTGGGCTGAGTTACGCGGAGGCGAGTTCCATTGCAAAGCCCTTCGGACACCTTCAAGTTGCGCAGGAGCATCACAGTTGCGTTCACGTTCAACTTCAGCTCATGAGGCGGCAGATCTGGTGAATCAAGAGAGTTGAAAAACTCTGGTGAAGCATTCATGCAATCACCCACATCGTCTTTGATGGAGTCGGAGAAGTGATATATTTTGCAATCCCCTCGTAAAAGCGATATGACATGTTCATTGTGCTTCGCTGCTTAGGAGTTGAAGGGACAAAGGATGGCACGTTTTTGCATTCCTTCATAGTCGTTCGCCCACAGACATTCTCCGGAAAACGTGTCCACTAGATCGCCGATAACAATCAGCTCCGCAGGAATCTGGATGTTTCCAAACTCATATCTCCATCACCAATTTGCAGAGCCCACATTTTGAATTAAATTTTTTCGCTGTCGAAGCGCATGTATTCGGTGAGCTGGAAATTGCGGAAAAATCTCCATAAAGTGACTTTTTCATTTGAAGACCGACCGCAGTTCACTTTGATTTGCTCGAGGCTGCACTGGCAAACATTGACGAAAGTCACCTCCAAAAACCATCAAAGCGCCACCGAAGAGCAAGTTGGAACTCTATGCGTAGGTCCCGAAGCTTTGCGTCCATATTCTCCATTCCATACCGCGGAAGCATAGGTGCTTCAACTTGAAAAAATACATCTGTCCTAGCCAGCAGAAGATCCTTTGCGGTCCAGCTTTGATACGTGACGAAGAGTCCGACCGTAGTGGAACCTCTAGTTCAAAGGTATTGTGGGCTGTCATGCTCTCTGACAGGAGTTTGGCAGCGATTACGGTTGTGGCCATATTTTGTACACAGTTGCCTTGAGCCCGAAGTTGATACCAAAAAGGCTTGAACAAGAATGATCTGAATAACCGAATGATTGTTTGAATAAATATGCAATGGGTTTAGCTATGATATGCCCAATAGTTTTCAGAGAAACTGCTGGCATATAATCTGGAGTTAAGGAAAATGAACAGGGTAATTTGTTGAGAAGCTCAAATACCGTAATACCTTCAAACCATGCAAAAATTTTCATTTCAAAGTTATCTTCAAGGTTGAACGGTGGTAAAATATCACTCCCACTATACACCTCCACAAATTTATCAGCTAATAGATCTGCTTTATCCTGATCAAAAGTTGCCACTTCAACCCCATTTTTCAGACTTGAGATCGTGGTTGTAGGTTTGAGTTTCTTCTTTAGGAAGTTGTGAAAGACTTCCTTGTAGGTGCTTTTGGTGATTTTCTTCTTCACGCTTTTATTGTATTTTTTGAGCCGATTATTGAATTTTCTTGGGTAGGCATGGAATTTCTCCCAATCACTATCAAGAAGACTAGAAATGGAGAAGATATCTAGAAAAATACTACCTGATCTTAAACTGTGGCTCACTACGCGCCGCGCGTTGCAGTTAGAGCACGCTTATACGTCGGCAACGCTTTTCCATAGGGTTATGTGCTATATCACGGATGGGATGTAGAAAAACATGACAGACAACAATGTACAGGCATTCAGGCATGAAGAGCGCTGTCTACAAAGCCATAATTGATAATCAACAATGGCTCTTACTTCCAGTGATAGAGCACGGGCGTTAAATGTCGGGTAAAAACGAAAGAGGTCAAACATCACCACTCGTCATTATGTTGGTATTTTCTTGTTTTCAACAGTCATCACTCTCTTCTTCTATTACTTTAGATGATTTCTTATTTTGAGACATTCTTCTTCCGTATCTCCTAGGCAGAACACCTGAGCTCATCATTTATCTTTCACAAGACTGCCACTAGAGGATCGGTTTCAGAAAATCTTACGGAAAGTGGAGAACACATCAACTTTTTGCCCCCTGTGCGAGCTAGGGTCTTTTGCATTCAAGAACCTGTATAGGCACATGAGTGGGGGGGGTCGTTCAGATTGCTCAGAGGCAAAGTTGAGGCAGGCGAAAAACGTGGCGAAAATGGCTAAATTCAAGGACTGCATCACATTTCCCTGTATTGCCTGCTAGAAAACATATGATTAGGTATCGTTTGAATTCTGAAAGTTTTGACGCTGTGGCATTGGCAATGTCCTATTTGTCACATAAAAACCACCCTTCATGGTTAGCTTAGACTGTGCGCGGCACTATAAGTGCACCGAAGCTAGGAACGGATTGGTAACAAATAGTCCGAAGCCCAAAATCGAAGATTTTCTCGAAGCGTTTGTCAGAAAAAAATCTTCCTTCCTAACAACCTATTCGGCAGAAGAAAATGAAGAGAGTAAGAGAAGATATCATGAGAAGATTATGTTTTAATCAAAAAACGAAACTTCTCAAAGGCAGTGTTCACAATAAAATCCCTTTTCTGTTTTCTTGCCTATCTTGACAACGGTCCCATTCTGATTCCAATAATCTCTCTGGAATCGTACAAGACCTTCTGGGAACGGAGTTATGGTCCCTCGAAAATTGAGCTAGGGAATCATGGTGGACGAGTTGTTCGAGGATTGTTACTTCCGTCTTTTGGGTTGTAACGCCAATGTATGCGAGCTGACCTGAGTAAAGAGAGAAGTTATGAATGAGGGGAAGAACGGAGCTCTTGATCGGAAACCATCGCTCATCTCACGATCTCGAGTGTTGTTCACGTCGAGGGGCCGAAAAGGGCTGGACTTGCCCAAAGCGGCGGGGTTTGCCCACTTTTCTAAGCCGTTTTGCGGCTCCCAAAAAATTATAATTTTTTTTATAACTTATAAGTAGCGTTTCGTCCCGTTCCTTCGACGCTGTTCTGCTTCTAATTGTAAGAGCCACGAGAAGCGCTTGTCATGGAAAATTCGAGGAAGAAATTTATCGTGAACAGTGCCTTTGAATTGAAACAAAGTTTCTCTAACACAAGTGAAACCTTCAGAGCCTAGCCCAAACAACTGTTTAGAACTCAATCCCATACAGGGAAATAGGTACAGTTCACATGAAAAAGAGCATGTCCAAATACTTCTGAAGAAATTAACATTTTCTTAGTTTAACTGATTATTCACACGAAATAGTTACTCTGTAAACAAAAATGGTTGTTTGATGGAAAAACATCTCACAATGGGCGACGCTGGGAAAGATGGCAGACCAAGAAACACAGAACATTCAGAAACGACAACTTCACAAAAGAGAACGATGGAGAATCAAATCGATACCGTCGACGTGGTTTCGCGACGAGAAGCATGTAAACTCGAGTAGAAACAAATCGATTGCGGGGAAGTATTCTGGAACTCGCTGAATACCACTCTCGTTGGTTCCACCTCTTTTCCAAATTGCAGGGTCATGGCAGCATATACTATACTTTGACCGAATCGAATGATTCGAAAAATCATTCGACTGAAAAAGTCGACTTCAAATTATTGGAAAAGTCCCGAATTATTCGAGAAGTCGAATATTCGAAAAGTACAAAATCCCGAATCTTTCGATAAGTCGATTATTCGAAAAGTTCGAAATCCAGATTATTCGAATTCTCAAATAAAAGAAAATCTACGAGAACATTCGAATGAACTCAATAGTCGACGTTCTCGAATAAAATGTTTTTCCAGAACATTCCATTGACCCGCGAGCAGGTTGCGCGCCAAGGATGTTCACTGACGCAAATCGTTGATGTGTTTCGGAATCAAGATAGAGCGAAACTATCAATGATGACTCACTCTGGTGTCACGCGACTCGTGAGGAATCTTTCATAGTCCTCACCGTAAACCTTAGTGCATACTTGCGTCGCGGTGTAGGAACTAGAAAATTCCGCAGCGCCCAGCGCAGCACTCGATCGCGCCTAGCACTGAGCGCATCGCGTGCTGCGAATCCAGTGGAAGCTGTTTCGCGCGACGGCTCCGTACCTGTGTCGCGGTCAATCTACGCTTTTCCACAATTTGCGCGCTATTTAGGCCTAGTTCATACTTGGGTCACTGCGAAGAGGTCGCGGTCAGGGCTGGGCACGCGTCCCGGTTATCCTTAGGGGGGGTGCATATTAGACGTTGCAGAGAGGGCAAAGGTGGGTGCCTAAACCGGACACCAAAAAAAACGAAGTGCATGTTCTGTCGAATTTCAGGAGCAAAATAATACGCGAATCTCTTCTGGTTTGTCATATCTTCTCTGCTTTCTAAGACAAACACTTACAGAATTAAAACTTTTGATAGATATGCAGTTTGTGTTCGCAATAATTCATAGTTGCTGTCGAAGCTTCTCATCAACAACTCTATGAATTGTTGATCATATATAATATGTTTGATTGTTTTGATGGAGGAATAAACACTACTCTGTTATCTAGGAGCAAGTAAGGATTGAAGTGATTTCAGGTTTCTTTGGTGTAAGGTTCAGTGATTACGCCCCTGGCTAACGATTAGAAGCAAAGATACAAAGACAGTGCTCAGACGCGCTATCGTTCGCGTTCAGAGAAGAATTAGCGAACTGCTGTATTATGGCAGACTAAAATACAGATATCACGGTCACGGTCAATATAAAAACTAGCCAACGGAATTCCGTCTATGAGAATGACTTATGAAGAGAGCCGACTGTGAAAATTAAAGACTGCAAGTTTCAGTGAAAGAAGCAAATAATCGTATCTTCCTACTTGAGAAGTACCCTGTACATAAAAACCCTTATATTATCCAGCTTGAATGCCGCAATCCCTTAGAGACTGGGCTCGCCGTGCGATATGGTGTTTGTCCGCAGCTACACAGCGCACACTGGAGTGGAAGCGCGCACGATATTAATTAAAAATGTGTTTTATTACAGAACGGGGAGGAGAAAAAAATCGAAAGTGAAGTAAATGGAAGAATAGGATGCTTTCAATTTACCCAAGTCAGAAATTTAATGTAAAAAAACTAAATTGGAGAAGGGTGAATTTTTCGGACTTGACAAGGTTCATTCAAATGAACCTAGTTGATTAAAACACCACTTAACATGAGAACTAAGAGCATTGAGAGAAAGAGGAGAATAGGGCAAACATTTTAGTAACGAAAGCTTTGATATTCAATGTGATTTAAGGACCCTAAAACTCGTCCCGGTTTTGTTCCGGTTTTCAGGGTAAAACCGGGACGAGGTTTAAGGTCCTTAAATCACATTTAAAAACGATCTTGTTGAAGCTGAATTGTCCGCTAGATTCTCCTCTTTCCCACAATATCCTTTGCTCGCATGTGAAATGCTAATTTTGATCAACTAGGTTCGTTTGGATTAAACTTGTCACGGCTAAATACTTACCCCTGCTCCAACTTTGTTTGTTTACATTATATTTCTTAAATGGGTACATCCAGAATAGAAAATTTTCACCATCTTCCATTTCCTTCGGTTTCAATCGTTTTCTCTTCCCCGTTCTGTAATAAAATACATTTTTTATCAATATTGTGTGCGGGTCCACTCCCGTGTGCGCTGTGTAGCTGCGTACACACACCATATCGAACGGCGATCCGAGTCTCTAAGGGATTGCGGCATTCTACGTTGGGAAAAATCGGGGCTTCCACTCTCTACCGATCTCATCAATCCCTACATGGTTCCACAACACCAAATAATTGTGAAAATTTCTTCATCAGAAGGATCAAACACGGATTAATCCTTCATACATAGGTTCATGAAAACATTCGACAGAAAACATTAATTACTGCGATAAAAGTAGCTCTGTTGTTGTTTGTAATTGCTGAATTGTGATGAATGAAATTTTTTTATCTTTTGTCACAACCTACCTTCTTATTAAAAATTTTCTTCATAAGATTGTTTGGAAGTTTAAAAATTACACTACCTTTTTTGACCACATTTTTTTATATTCTTGTTTATTAAAATTAGGAAGTCAAGATCATGGCTGTTATGCTCGACTTCTCGGAAAACAGCCGATTTTGATTTCCCATAGGGGGGTGCCTGAAAATTACCGAGGTAAGGGGGGTGCATATTCAAAATCGCCATGCCGGGACGTGTGCCCAGCCCTAGTCGCGGTGTAGAGGCTGGTACAACACGCCGCGCCCAGCAGCGCGATTGATCGCACCCAGCACTGAAAGCCGTCGCGCGCGGCGAAACTAGTGGAAGCTGCTACACGCGACCGCGTTGCACCTAGTTCGCGGCCAATCTACGCTTTTCCACAATGCGCGCGCTGTTTGGCGCAAGGTAGACGGTGTATCGCGTCGTCGTGCACCGCACTGCGACGCTTCGACACAGTCGATAGACGTCCGCTCTGAGATTCAGCAATTTGTTCGTATCAAGATCTTTTGAATGATCAATGGCTTCGAATCGCTCTGTGATGAGTTCTAATTGGTGACATGCGTACATCAGCGCCCATAAGTACTTTTGAAACTCACTTTTTCTCTGATTTTGCCATTGGTTTTTTCATAATGTGTTTCGTTTTAGAATTGCCTTTTGAACGATTTTTTAATGCAATGTATTATTTTTGCTTAAATGATGTTAGCTTTGACTGTCACGGGAGACGTTTTGTTTCGAAAAGATTATTCACGAAAGTGTAGAAATGATTCCAAAGTTGTCAGAAACGCGCTGTCCCATTTTTTTTTTTGATTCCACTGGTAAGGAATTTAGCTCATGGCGACCGCGATGGTTGATTTGAGTTCTGAACGCGAACCTGAGGTTTGTTTATCAACCGAAAGATTGCGGTGGCTCACAACGATGCGTATGTATATCTGAATGGTTTTCCAGATTCAGCTGCAACCTTGTATCAAATGATTCATTTTGGGTTTTAATCAATAATTTTGCATCCGTTTTATAAAAATTTTCGATGGGTCATCAGTACATAAATCGTCACTCAGTTGTCACCTTCCGCGCTTCCTAGAAAATCTAAAAAAAAGAACGTGATCAGTGATCAGTGCACCGAATGTCCCCAGAAGCGATGCTTTAGCGAAATCTGGAAATGAAAAAAGTCATACGTAAGGCCATTGGTATACTTTTTCGACACACGGTCGCGTAGCTCTGCACAGCTGTCGCAGTTGAGTCTCAACTTCAACCCGCACCGCCCTGGCGGTTCCGCCGGAGATTTCATAGCTGTCTCTCAAGCATCCCACGCGTGCCGCACGATGAGAACTTTCATAATCCACCGCTCGTCCCAAGTCTCAACGCATACCGTCCATCACTGGATGAGGGATCGCCGCGACACTGCTTGGCGGGAAAAATTGCGCGATCAATAGCCACTCTCCCTTCGTTTTCCCGGTCAACGAATCTCAACGACGTGATCGGTCATCGGCCGGTCACCTGCGAATGAAGATGACGCAATATTGCGTCCACGACCAAATGGACACATAATATAATTTACATGCGCTGCATTTTCCTTTTTTGTCTATAGTACGGGCTGATCTACTCTAATCTAGGTCTGGGTCCATTTGTATGGCATGAACATAGAGCTGAGTTTTGTTTTCGTTTTCCATCCTTTTGACAGATGACGTTAGGCTAATGGTGTACTTTTGCGACACATAGTCTCGTAGCTCTGCATAGCTGCAGCGACCGCCTTCCACCCTTTGTATCTGTCGCTGTCGCAGTGCGCTGCACAGCGACAGTGACAGTGACATAGGCACATTTGTACTATGTCAGCTCTCTGCGACAGCGACAGCACGCTATGTAGACCAAGTTTATGATCAATGGTACTGCCCACGATAGGTTGAGTGATCGCGCGCGAATGCCGGCATAAGAAGGTACAGTTACGAGGGAGGAGACTAGTTTCTTTTTCTGACCTTCTCCCCCTATCTCGATTCCTTAGTGCACTTTTATCTCTAGGAAATCCTGTGTGGGTGACCGAGCATAGTCTTGGGGACAGAAATTCCTGATTTCCGTTACTGCTGCTCTGCCTGGTCACGTGGGTCGTCTCAGCTAACCTCACTATTCACATCGATTCTCCGAAAGCATCCGTGATACTGGATATTTTCTTCTCAAGCTTTACTTGTTCTCTTGTTTGTAAATTTTTCGTTGTTTGCATAAAGTATAGTAGTTACCAGGGGTGTGCGTTAATGAAAATTTTTTTTCGTTAACCGTTAATCGTTAATTTTTGAAAAAAAACCGCGTTAATCCGTTAATGCGTTAACACGCTAATTTTGCAATTCGTTAACAATTTTGAAAACATTATCTGACCACCACGAAAATCGATAAATAACTAGACGTTCCAAAAAAAACATGAAACACGTTCCATACCAAACACCGCAGTCCGTACACTCCAAACTTGGAAATCATATTCAAGGATTATTAATACTATCGGCCAGAACATTAAACGAATACTCTTCAAGAATAGGAACTCTGACATGCAAAAAAGCACAGATGGATGGAACATTAACGAAATTAAAATTAACGTGATTTCGGGACTTTTTCGTTAACCGTTAATCGTTTATTTTTGAAAAAAAAAACCGCGTTAACCCGTTAATGCGTTAACACGCTAACGTTATTAACGCACAGCCCTGGTAGTTACTCGTGTGCTGTGGTGTGGATCAAGTGTTCAAAACACTACCTATCTGTTATTTTGCACATCGGAGCCGAACCAAAGCAATGTTGACATATAAACTTTATTCTTAAAAAACATTTAACATTCTTATATTGATCGCATTGCATCTTGGGTGTAGAGGCACATCACGAAGAAGGAAATGACATTGCCAGGTCTCGTTGATCAATTAAAGGCAGTGTTCACGTCGAATTTCCTTTCCGATATCTCCACGGCTTACGGAAGGTCTGGTGCCCTATACAGCAAGGCATTCTCAAAAAGGGCACCAAAGACGCGTTTTTAAGCAAAGATAGGCCCTTTCCTGTTTACGTTGATTTTTGAGCGTGGAGGAATTGACCGCTAGAAGGATGATATCTATAACGGCAATGAAGCGATCAGGTCACTTATCAGCACTTCCTCGACTTGATCATTCCTGTAATCTGAGTCTTCATTTGTTCATTCCGAGGGGGCGGATCTGGGGCACCAGGCGTGTCTGGGGCACCAAAACGCTCGTTTGCAGACGTTATTTTGCCGCTCCTGGCTCGTTTTCTACCGTTCTTTCGACACTGGGAGCCTAGGATCCTTCTCGCCTATCATTTCACTGTGGAAAGTCAACGAGGATGATCATCGTGAACGTTGCCTTTAATCTGTAATTGGTCATGTCGTTTACTTGTGTGCCGTGTACGATTTCGGGGCGAAATTTCGTAATTCGTGAAAAACTGCCAAAAATACCCGCGATTCGTAAATTGTATCGTCCATCACTGGATGAGGGATCGCCGCGACGCTGCTCGGCGGGAAAAATTGCGCGCGGGAAAACGAAGGGAGAGTGGCTATTGATCGCGCAATTTTTCCCGCCAAGCAGCGTCGCGGCGATCCCTCATCCAGTGACTGACGATAATTCGTAATCACGCACAGCCGTGCACCATACCGAGACTGGGGCAGATCACGCCCGCCGGCGGTCTGGTCAACCATTTCCCGCTCTCACGATAGTACGCCGCGGCGAGCAGTGCTGGTGCAGTCGATGCGCCATGTCGTGACGTGCGTCGTGCGCTTCGGTCTCCCCCTCCATTTATGACTGCCTGCCAGCCATTTTGTTTTGTGTTTTCTATGTTTTTTTATGTTTGCTCTTCCCTCCTGTCTTACATATCGTCAGTCACTGCATGAGGGATCGCCGCAACGCTGCTTGGCGGGAAAAATTGCGCGATAAATAGCCACTCTCCCTTCGTCTTCCCGCGCGCAATTTTTCCCGCCAAGCAGCATCCAGTGATGGACGATATGTACATATCGTCCATCACTGGACGAGGGATCGCCGCGACGCTGCTTGGCGGGAAAAATTGCGCGATAATTCGCCCCTCTCCCTTCGTCTTCCCGCGCGCAATTTTTCCCGCCAAGCAGCATCCAGTGATGGACGATATGTACATATGCCATGTATTCCTCGCAAGGCTGTGCGGAACTGTTCCGATTCCGTATTTCCGGTGTTTTCTTGGCTGTTCCGTTCCGTTTCCGAGTTTTTGGGCTCGGAAGCGGGTTAAAATAGTGCCACTCGATCTGTGACAGTGGGTCTAGGCAAGGATTTTTGAAGACATCATGAGACGCTGAGAATTACATCCGACTTCATATGTTCAATGATCCGTGAATGATCTAAGCCAAGTCTGCGATCATTCACGGAGTTTGGGGTAATGAAATCGCCCATAAGATGATGACACGAAATATCGTCAGTGTCTATGAAGTAGGAGACCGCGCTTGGCAGTCGGGCGCGAAATCAATCAATCGATAGCCATCCTCTCACTGTTTTCCCGCGCGCAGTTTTTCCCGCATTTTTTTTTGTCATGGCTTTCCCCCATTCAGTGATTGACGATAGTCGTGGCACGAACCTTAATCTTCACGCCTTTTGAAAGCTTTTTTCGAAATGTGTAGCTTTTTCTCTGGAATGAATGACTTTCTGAAATTTTCCCTTTTGATTCCACTTTTGTTTGTATACCGGCCCAACATCAATAAAGATCAAGATAATCTTTTCTTCGCTTGCCCAGATCGGTCTTCAGAAAGGAGTCTCAGCGGAGACAGGTGTATCGGTGGTGTCTCACAGGGAGATAGCCGCGCTAGGCAGTTGGGCGCGAAATCGTTCGATCAATAGCCACTCCCCCTTCGTTTTCCCGCGCGCAATTTTCCCGCCAAGCAGCGTCGCGGCGATCCCCCATCCTGTGATTGAGGATACGTGATAATGGGTAGCGGCGCAGCTCGTCTGACGCAGATCAGAGGAGAACTTCCCCATTTCGCCGAAAGGTTTTTTTCAATCAAGTCGTTTGATATCCACTCCAATAAGCAATTAAGTTCAAAAGAAAAAATATAAAGTTGTCACTGATAATCCAAAAATTGGCATCTGGTCAGCCAAGATCAGGCATCTTGGTGCCGCTTGTACTATCGTCAATCACTGGATGAGGGATCGCCGCGACGCTGCTTGGCGCGATAAATTGCGCGCTGAAAAACGAAGGGAGAGTGGCTATTGCTATTGATCGAACGATTTCGCGCCCAACTGCTCAGCGCGGCGATCTCCCTGTGAGACACCAACGATACATTCTGGGGGAGAGACTGTATCGTCAGTCACTGGATGAGGGATCGCCGCAACGGTGCTTGGCGGGAAAAATCGCGCGATCAATAGCCACTCTCCCTTCGTTTTCCCGCGCGCAATTTTTCCCGCCAAGCAGCGTCGCGGCGATCCCTCATCCAGTGATGGACGATACAGGTTTATTGACTGAAATTTCATGGTTATTGAATGAGAGCTTCAGGTAATGAGCAGCGACTAAACGTGCAAATGAGACTACCAAGAATTATTTCGATATCTTCCGTTTCCTGCGTTTTTTAATCATTTTTCTTCCATTTCCAAAAATCATGACAAACATTTCCGCAAACCCTGATTCCTTGGCTGATATTCGGACAATCTTCTGGCATTATTCTGGTTCATATTCTACCATTCTGCTATTCTATGTACTGGTAATCTTCTATTCTGACTTTCTACTTTTATTCTACAATAAGGCTATATTTCTGGTATTGCGGCAATTCTCGGCAATTTCCATATTTACGAATTTCTGCCGATGCTATTCTTTGTAAATAGGATTTTACAATCTCGGTATTCCAATGGTTCAGCAAGGAGATGCAGGATGAGAAGTTTCAGCTGACTTCTCGGGCGCTCCGTCCTACTTTCACGAGGCTAGTTTTCTCCTATAAGATTCTCCCATAAAAGTTTCCATGGACAAGAATTCATTCTTGACCGCTCGGATCTAATCTCAAAACGAGGATAATATTTGGCCAGAGTTGAGGAGGATGGACGATTTCATCGTGCGCATGGACAAGTCGTGGATGTTTGAGGGCATGGTGAAGACAAGAGGACGGGTGGATAACACAATGTCGCGCTTTGCTTTGGAGAGAGAGAGAGAGATGAAAAGGTATTGTTTTTGCTGCTCTGATTGAGACTGGATTTGTGCCCGTTTGCACCCGCGACGAAGGAACGAGTACAGCGGAATACCATGGATCAACCATCATACTCTTGAGGAAGGCATGTTCGTCGATTTCGCACATGAAGGCATTTGCTGGAGGAGGACGAAGTGTTGCGATGGTAAACGCCCGAAATCACACTAAGGCGATGGAGCAGGTTAATTGATATCGAGAATCAGATTTATTCTCGTTATGATTCTAATAGGTACCGCCGAGTTCCTCCAAGAGGCAGGACATAGTGCAACATTTGTCTGCTCACCGACTTGATATTCCGGCAGGCGCCACGAAGGCTGAACTTTTTGAAGAGGTAGGTACCTAGCTGGAATTACATTGCTGTTTCATCTAAGTTTCTCTTCTCTTTAGCTGAATGACTTTTGAGGCTGCACAAGGTGGACGAAGAGTGATAAAACGGTTTGTCGTAGATGAGATGTGTATGAAAATGTGAGTACCGCTAACAAAGCTACCTCCTTACCACTGCTTTTTCAATCCCATCGGGCTGTGTTTGGGCTACCTGACGGTCCTATTCAACAAAATTGAAAAGCCAAAGCGATAAGCTCGACAAGGTAGAGTTTTACGGATTTGTCAAAAACAGTGAATCACACTAATTGCAAAGTAACTTTCTTTAAAGATGAGGCTGAGGACGCTGAAACTGCCAGGATCAATCTCGCATGAGCTGAGCCAAGTATGGTTCAGATATGTGAGAAGGGAACAAGATGGCACGAGGCAGAAAGATGTGTTGGATGCACAAGACTCCGAGGATTCTAGCGATATTGAGAGTTGGGATGTAGAGTATGACTACAGGAAATAAACTTAAACTGATTATTTTGAGCACTTTTTCTGTGAAGTGTGTATCCTATTATGCTTAAACAACATTAAACATACCATAACGTGCACTGCGACGTTGAACTGCAGTTACGGCAAGAAACATCCAAAAATCGTGTGTATCCTATTAGTCTGTATATAGCATTTGCTTGTGTTGCGGTAAATGCATAAGCGAACATAGTTTTTGTCCTGGAATGTCTGTAGCGCATAAGTTATAGAGTTCGCCCAATAACTTTAGTCTGATGAATGGACGGGGCTGCCACGGTAGATCACCCCGCGCGTGTCGAAACCCCATTCTCCAGTGAGGCCGTCTACCCCGCAGGGCCAGCCGCCTTATCCATGCGTCAGATTGAATCGAAAACGGAAACCATACACGAACAAACTTTTCGAAAAATTTTCGAAAGATTTTTCCATTTTTTTCGTTCGGTTTTTTGTTTGTTCGAGAATTCGTCGAACGATTTTTTTCTAATTTCGTTCGTTCGAACTTTTGACGAACGATTTTTTTTCAAATTTCTTTCGTTCAAAATTTTTTCGAAGGATTTTTTTCAAATTCCGTTCGCTCGAAACCCCATTTTTCAAAATTTGTTCGTTCGAAATTCTTTCGAACAAATTTCGAAAAAAAGTCGAATATTCCCACAAATTTGCAAGAAAATTCGAAATTTTGATACGTTTCGATATTCGTTCGTACGACCTCCGAAATTTCGGAAGTATTTCGAAATTTGTTCGTTCGAAGTTCCTTCGAATGAAATTTTCTAATTTTTTGTTCGTTTGAAAAGAATTCGAACGAAATTTTTCGATTTCCGTTTGTTCGACAATTTTTCTAACGATTTTTTTTTCAATTTTCGTTCGTTCGACATTTTTTCGAAATTGTACAACTATACTGTCGCGACAATAGCTGAAGCAGTGGAATACAAGAGTTTTTCGATGCTGTGTTAGATCCAGTTGAATAGCAGTAATGTATGATAAAAGTAGAATACCTCAGTAATAGATTACCGATAGAATAACAGAACGCTTAAAAGCACTCAGAACTTTCAAAACAGGCTGTTATCACGATCAAAGCCACTTGGTTTGGTGCACTCACCTTATTTGCGTCTTGGTATGGTGCAAGCGAGCTTTTTCAGTGTAGTCGACTCAGGAAGCACAGAGCAAACAGCCTTACTTGGCGTCTTCGAAGCGTTCCAGCAGCTTCTTGTAAAGTGTTAACCAGTTCACTGGACACTTCGTTCCGCGCAAACACCCTAATCGTGACTCGGTAGGGTGCGAGCCAGACTCGGTTCCGTGCAATAAGCCTTGAGCTCCCAAAGCGCCGTGCAAGCAGCTTATACGGGGTCGCCGAAGCATTCCAGCAGCTTCACACATTCGTCGAGACTATTACAAATTGCCATCGGCACAAAATTCTCACGGTAAACAAAATTGATGATACCCATTTGATAAGGGGTAGGGTATGAAAGAAATTGAGAGCGGTATGTTTTCATTGACACACCGCCTTTCTCCGGAAGTGAGCGGCCGATGCTGAACAGACTAGGGATTAGGGAAACAGCCTCACTGGTGATAAAGATGTCACGATATCGGGGCCCGAACATAGAAAACTATAATAAGAAAAACTACTGTGCTTATCTGGGCCAAATTCAGGTCCGCAGTTGCGTCTCGACAAGCTTTGCGGCCTCACAGGCTGGAGTCAGTCGAATTTCCAGGGCCGAAGCCGACTCGATATGGCTTTTTTACACAGTTTTCTCCAATTTCGTTTGCTTTCCAATTTCTAAAACCCACCTAGAGTCAACAGATCGGCGGCTGCGGCGGTGGAAACTCTTCCGACTCGAATGCGCGCGGCCGCAAAGCGTGTCGAGACGCAATTGCGGACCGGAATTTGCCACAGAGAAGCACAGTACTTTACTTCCGTGAGAATTTTGTGCCTGTGGCAAATTATAAACTTGTAATTCGTCGCATGTTGTTGGCACGCTGTGTTGGTTGATTGATTCGTCTCCGCAGCCAGGCTGGCATATCGAACAGCTCATTTATGTTCCCCTCGGTAGTTGCGAGTTCTCTTCTACTCACACACTCGCGGGGGTCGGTGGCCGGTTGAGAGGAGTTGAACTGGTAGCGTGCTACCGTTCGAAACGAAAATAGGGGCGGGCGAGGCTCGAAAACTCCCCCATTCGTGCCGAAAACTCCGCGCGTCAACCTCCTACCGACCCTACAATGCCACGACACACTTGGCCCGTTCACACCAAAAACTCTGCCTAATCACCTCCCACCGACAACTCAGTGTGAGGTCACACCCAGGTGTTTACACCAAAAGTTTCGCCTGATCGACTCCCACCGAACACCACCTATCACTCCTGCAGTCGCGGGCGTCGGTGGCAGGTTGAGAGGCAGTGTAGGCGATTCAACCTGCCAACGACGTCCACCAAAGCGTCGATATCCCGAGCAAGGTCAGCCGTCACAAGCACAAATACCTTAAATTCCAGTGCAGCGTATACACCGTCGGCTGCCATTTCCGCGCTCTACGCGAGAGAGTATCAGAGTAAAACAGTGCAGACACTGGAACACGTTGCTCTTAAAATTCCGGCACATATGAGACATTACCACGAAAACTTCGGCAGTTATGAGTCACGCCGAAACCTCCGCCGATCAGCCGGATTCGATCAATTTGATTGGGGAAGGGGCGTTTTAAGCAGCCACCGACCCCGGCGATTGCCAGAGTATTTCTCTCTTTGGAATACGAGATTGTTTGAAGGTGGCCTATCTTCCTCGTGCGTAGGTTCAGATCTGCAGATTGCTTTGTGGCAGAAGAGTTCTAGGCTTTGGCAGAGCCACAGGCAGTGTCTTAAGTCTTTGTTTTGCTCATTATCGTTGCATTATTCGATTGTTTGTAATTTGTCTATTTTTTTCTTTCGGTAGATTTGGGGTAGGAGATTTCAGCAGGGGCAGCTTTCTGTATTTTAGAAAATCGAATGAAAGGTTCAGCGTTGATCCTCATTTCTGTTTTTGCTTGCTAGCTTCCTGAGCCTGGGTTTTGTTCCGCAGGCTTTTATTGAAGAATTCGTTGGGGATTTTCTCGGTGCTAGGTCATTTCGAATAAGGGTTTGGCGTTTGGCTGGGATTGTTCCTTCCCATATTAAGAAATTCGTGGGTTTTATTGGGTGGTTGGAACTAGTGGTATCGATTTTATGCGATGTATAAAAGGTTGAGGGCTGGTAGCATGGGAAACTAAGAAAAAAACCGACGAAAACTGATTTCTAATAGAGAAATAAGGCTGATGTTTTGGAGCCGAATCGGACGAGTCACACCACAGGATGCCCGTTGGGCTGAAATAGCGGAGCTACACTGCGTTTCTTTACCACCATGAGCTGATTCAGGGTGTTGAAGAACCTATATATTCGTGTGTCCCGAGTATCATCATTTCTAGAACTTTTTTTATAGCCATTTCTTAGATTTTTGGCCGTTTCATAATATTCTTACACCCTGCTTAAGTAGTGATTAGAACACCTTCTGCTCCAATCAAACTGAATGTGTAGGTCGGACTTGACGAAAACTTTCCGCCTCTACATGAATCGTGATCCTCAACTGTTTAGGGTAGATGAATTCCAGATCTTGGCCTCCCGTAATGCCGGGATGAGCGACTGTCGCATCCATGGTCAAAATGAGAGAAGTCCATTGGGCCATTTCTAGTCTCTCAAAAACTATGGAATTCTACGGTCACAGTGATGACTGGGGACGAGCGTAGGAGCTCTCTGGAAGAGATGGACGGCAATTCCGGATTCACAAATTCGTCACAATGGCTAGGATTTACCACATCGAGGTTAAACCTGGACTTTTTCCGTCAAAGTTCACTGTTTAAAGGGCGTCAGAACGAATTGATAGCATTGCAAGAGAAGTCTTACAAAAGCTTTCATACCTAGCAGGCGCTCGGAAGGTATTCTCCGAGCGATGAGAAGGAACACGACAGCTGAATTGAGTATGGTAAGGTTCGGGGTAGGGGTGGAGACGAGAGCAGCACACTCTCATTAAAAATTGCTCTGTGTTAACGATGTGACCTTCTTCAACAAGGAGAGTACATACCAATCTAGACAGACCTGATCAAATAAAGATCGGTCTCAAAGACCTGAGGGGACAAACCGGATGCTTGTGTAGATCAAACTTTGGTGGCGGATCCTTGACAACGTGGAGGGCATTCTTGCACGACTATAGACTTCAGCTGGATTTCGTCCCTTGTCATGAGCTAAGATGGGTGCCCAAAATTTTCAGTATCATCTCTCTCTTTAAGGGGGGTAGAGGGCACAACTCACTATATCCCAACAGAATACACTGTAGAAGATGCCTTTCATAATGGCCTTGGCACCACTATATTAAAGTTTTGGTCTGGCTAGCATGCAGCCTCAGTTGAAATGATATGAAGGACCTGTTGAAGGCAGTATTCACGGTAATTTTCGTCCCGAGTTTTTGACATTAAACAATGCGTTGGCCTCCAAGTGTTACCAAAATTAAGAAGAAACGGCGAGAAACGCATGAAAACGTCGTATTCCAGTGACATTATTCTATGACATGGATTAGTTGTCCGATTGGATGAACATGTTCACGGTGGTTGTCAACGGTAAAAAATGGGGCTCCAACCAAAAATGGAAGAATATTTCAGGCAAAACAGTATTAGCTAAGGTCCGAAGGAAAGAGCGGAGCAACACAAAATAGAGAATTGCAAAAGACAGGTCCACAAACGATTTCATTGTCACAACAAACAGTTCCACTGAGAGTAAAGAATCGGAGTGAGAGTAAAGGAATTCGTGCCCTTCTGATGCGTTTTTCTCGGTTTCTTCGTCATTTCAGTTCTACTCAGGGGCCAAGCAATCGATTTAGCGAATAATATCAAAATCGAAGATTATCGTGAACACTGCCCTTAAAAGGCATCACGCTCAATGTAGAGTTCGCGCAACCATTTCAGTTTGTAGAATGGACGGGGCTGCGACGGTAGATCACCCCGCGCGAATCGATACCCCATGCTTCAATGAGGCCGCCAAGCCAGCCGCCTGGTCCATGCGTCAGACTAGAACCAAAACGGAAACCATATCGTTGGTGTCTCACAGAGAGATAGCCGCGCTCAGCCGTTGGGAGCGAAATCGTCCGATCAATAGCCACTCTCCCTTCGTTTTCCCCCGCCCAATTTTTTTCGCCATGCATCGCCGCGGCAATCCCTCTTTCAGTGATTGACGATATCGTTCATCACTGGATGAGGGATCGCCGCGACGCTGCTTGGCGGGAAAAATTGCGCGCGGGAAAACGAAGGGAGAGTGGCTATTGATCGCGCAGTTTTTTCCGCCGAGCAGCGTCGCGGCGATCTCTCATCCAGTGATGGACGATATGTATATACAAGCTTCAAGCAGTTCTGCTCAATCGATGGGCTGAAAACAGCGATCTACGACATTGGGAGCTATTTTTACTCCTCAGCTCTCCGTAACTCAACGAAGAGCTGGTCAAATAGACTTCTCAAATTAGCTACAATTCGTGGAGCACATGTGGATGGCAAATTAGTGTAAAAACGCTTCAATTGTAGAATAGTCTATTTCTCAGACTGAGTAGTACTGAAATAAAGAAACGGCCGAAAATCAAAAAATGTGTTATAGAAAAAGTTCTTAGACAGGTGGATTTCTGGAAACATGGATATTTATCGTCGATCACTGCTCGAGAGATCGCCGCGTCGAACACATGGGGCACGCACGCAAGCGAGGAGGTACTCAGAGGTTTTTCAACAACTTAACATCCACTAATTCAACAACTTAACGATTGCCTCGTTAAGTTGTCGATAAGGCGTCGGAAAGTTGTAGAGAGGCGTCCATCAACTTGTCCTAAGGTAGGCCTCAACTTGACCTAGAGTAGGTCTCTAATTGTTCAAAGCCGGTTTCAGCAACTTGTTGCCTCCTTATCATTAAGTGAAAAACTTCCTTTCAACTACTTGTCGGTCATCTACTATCAAGTTAAACAGCTGTTTCTGACTGCTTGTTTCGCTCTAATCAACAACTTAAAGACGTCTTTTCAACAAGTGTTCCCCCTTTTTAACTAGTTAAATACTTCTTTCCAACTACTTTTCCCCACTTATCAACAAGAATACACTATACTAGACATCGAATAGGTTCGAATCATCCAATAAATGAATTTTCCTCATTTTGCCCAGGCCCGACTTATGAGAAGTCCCTTACTGACACTCGGGAGGAAAATTCATTTATCGAATGATCCGGAACCATTCGATGCCCAAGTATAGAACACATCACTCGCCAGAGAATTGAAAACCACAAGAAAATATTTTATCAATATCATAAGGGATCACAATTACTCTCTGAGCATACAAAATCGTCTAAAGCCATCATTCTATGGATAGAATAAAATCGGTTATGGCACATGAAATAAAAGAGGGAACAGAATTAAGAAAAGCATTGGCCAATCACATCGCCTCATTTTTTTCGGAGTATCATGTCGTAGGCGTCATCCAGCTTCTATCGTTGCTACGGCGTCATCTTCACACGTTCTTCATAATATTCGTTCCCGGACATATCCTGCCTGAATTAAATGTGGTAGGGTAACGTTGAAGAGCCAAGGCGATTGTCTTTGCTTGAATTTCACCTCCAAATCATTTCAAAATTCATAAACCCCATCCATTTAAATTTTTATATGTCCTATTTTTATTTTTTATCTTTATAGTTATAGTTAGAAGGTTTTAGGAGCTGCTTAAACGGGTGCGAACTTCTAGGTGTTTTCGAGAGTGCGGAATGACGAGGTAAGTAGACAAGGCTTCGGGTTCTTGGCGCCAGAAGTCATGAAGAGTGGGTGGGGTTCCATGTCAAAAATGGCTATGGGGTCTCCGGGTAAGTGCACGGTATACCGTGGAGGGTGGGCAGCAGGGTCTAGTGAGGTTACGACCGGGCACAACGAGGGTTGGGGGGTGGTAACAGTAAAAAATTTGGCCTACAAAGGGAAAATATGTAAATATGGGGAGGGACCGCAAGCATTCCAGGCTAAATTTCAAACCAGGAGAGAAATTTTGGTTTGGAAGAAGTTCCTAGATTTCGTGTACAGTACCATCGCAAATACTAGCCGCGAGCTCATTCTAGTCGTGCGGCCACGCGGTCTGATTGCCGTGACTCTCCATTATCGCGAGTCGTGGACTAGCGTGGCAGATGCCGCTCTCCCCAACCACAACCCACTGAACCAAAATTTAGCCGTAGAAAGGAGTTGAAGCGGGCCGCCGTGTAAGACCTCAGCGAAGCTACGAGAAATGCCATTTTTCCATTTTTGGTCCCAAAATATTACTCTAGGAGTGGGACGTAAACATGATATTTTTCAAAATTTCGGCCACCAGGATGAGGGCGTAGCTCCGTTGATGGCTTCAAAAAGGGTTGGTGTGATCCTGTACTCCCGCCCTCGGGGTGAAGCGGGGTTGCAAAATGTCGCAACGAGGTGTGGGGTCGCGAAAATTCTAGCCCGAAAACGAAGGTTAGGGGTCGCGAAGATTTCGGACAGAAAAATGAAACATTGGTAAAGACATCCCGAAAATTCTCGATATTTTCGGTCACCAAACGGAAGGGCCGTAGGACCGTTCATGTTTCAGACGCTTGAGTCCGGACTACTGATTGAATTATGGGCGTCTGACCATTCTTGTAATCAAATACAGACTGCACAGAAATCGCTCCCCGGGGTGGTCGCAAAATGTGGATAGTTGGAAAAGAAATTTGACGGTGGGGGTCGCTCCGATTTTGAAATATTACGCAACCCCACTTTACCCTGCCCGCCCTTTATCCAAATTTCAATTTCGAGGTAGAAAATTCACTATCCGCTTTCCATCCGAGGTTGGCCCTCTTCCGCACTAAACACAGTCACATTACCAATTGCAGCTGTTTTGTTTCTAGCATTTCCAGAATTTTTCTAGCTCTAACTTAAGATGTGTGTTTCTTGATATCTCTTCGAAATATCAGAAAATAGCCCTTCAGCGGGCACCGCCCGCCTGACGGCTGGCTGGGGATCTGAAAAACCCCCAGACCCCGAATTTCTGCTCCGGCGGAAATTATCGTGTTGTCTTTGCATATATAGAATCGGCTCAGAATTTATTTTACCCCAATATATTTTGTTGTAGACATAAGGGTTGCCTGCCGCACATGTGGACACTTGGAAAGGCGGACAGCGGCAAATTATAGAGAAAAAAGCAATGGATCTGCTTCAGTTGTGCACGCACACAAAATCAATCCGAAGTGTGGCAAATCCTGTAGATTAGCGTTCTCGAGCTCATTTCAAAGACAATTTTCTTTCTGCGGCGTCCTGCGCATTGCTACGTAGTACCGCACACTTTCTACGGTGACCAGAGCACTACCCCTGAGGTTGCGAACATCTAACATGGGTCCCGCACACTTTCTATGGCGTTTGGCGCCCTCTTACAAGGGCCCCGCATACTTTCTATGGCGTACGGCGCACTCTTACATGGGTCCCGCATACTTTCTATGGCGTCCGGAGCACACTGGCAAGGGACCCACACATTTTCTACGGGGTCCGGCGCACTCCTAAATGAGTTCCGTACACTTTCTATGGCGTCCGGCGCGCTCTAACACGGGCCCCGCATACTTTCTATGGCGTCCGGCGCACTCCCATATGGGTCCCACACACTTTCTACGGCGTACGGCGCACTCCCATATGGGTCCCACACACTTTCTACGGGGTCCGGCGCACTCCTAAATGAGTTCCGTACACTTTCTATGGCGTCCGGCGCGCTCTAACACGGGCCCCACACACTTTCTATGGCGTCCGGCGCACTCCTAAATGAGTTCCGTACACTTTCTATGGCGTCCGGCGCACTCCTAAATGAGTTCCGTACACTTACTATGGCGTCCGGCGCACTCCTAAGTGAGTTACGCACACTTGCTATGGCGTCCGGCGCGCTCTAACACAGGCCCCACACACTTTCTATGGCGTCCGGCGCACTCCTAAATGAGTTCCGTACACTTTCTATGGCGTCCGGGGCACTCCTAAATGAGTTCCGTACACTTACTATGGCGTCAGGCGCACTCCTAAATAAGTTCCGTACACTTTCTATGGCGTCCGGCGCGCTCTAACATGGGCCCCGCACACTTTCTATGGCGTCCGGCGCACTCCTAAGTGAGTTCCGTACACTTTCTATGGCGTCCGGCGCGCGCTCTATCACGGAGCCCCACACACTTTCTATGGCGTCCGGCGCACTCTAAATGAGTTCCGTACACTTTCTATAGCGTCCGGGCCACTCCCATATGGGACCCACACACTTTCTACGGCGTCCGGCGCACTCCCATATGGGTCCCACGCACTTTCTACGGCGTACGGCGCACTCCCATATGGGCCCCACACACTTTCTATGGCGTCCGGCGCACTCCTAAATAATTTCCGTACACTTTCTATGGCGTCAGGCGCACTCCTAAATGAGTTCCGTACACTTTCTATGGCGTCAGGCGCACTCCCATATGAGACCCACACACTTTCTACGGCGTCCGGCGCACTCCCATATGGGTCCCACACACTTTCTACGGCGTACGGCGCACTCGCATATGGGTCCCACACACTTTCTACGGCGTCCGGCGCACTCCTAAATGAGTTGCGTACACTTTCTATGGCGTCCGGCGCGCTCTAACACGGGCCCCACACACTTTCTATGGCGTCAGGCGCATTCCTAAATGAGTTCCGTACACTTTCTATGGCGTCAGGCGCACTCCCATATGAGACCCACACACTTTCTACGGCGTCCGGCGCACTCCCTTATGGGTCCCACACACTTTCTACGGCGTACGGCGCACTCCCATATGGGTCCCACACACTTTCCACGGCGTCCGGCGCACTCCTAAATGAGTTCCATACACTTTCTATGGCGTCCGGCGCACTCCTGAATGAGTTCCATACACTTTCTATGGCGTCAGGCGCACTCCTAGATGAGTTCCGTACACTTTCTACGGCATCCGGAGCACTCCCACATGGATCCGACATACTTACTAGACAAGTTAAAAGCCTGGGGTATACAGGCTATAAAACGGCAAAATTGACATGGTTCCTACGCGTGCTGGTGCGAAGCGGAGGTTAGAGACAGTGAGAGAGCGGAGGGCAGACGGAGACTGAGGCATCGCGCGCCCCGCTCGCGCCTCGAATGATGTTAATTACGACGTTTTATAGAGGGTACACTTAAATCAAAACAATCTTGCGAACGAAGAATACAACTTTTTAAAGTTACAAAGTTTCAATCTTTTTTCGAGGGTTGAGCAGGGTTGCGATCTGGCTCAAAGAGGCGGGGGCCCGTAAAACGTTCAGAGAAAAAAATGGAATTTACTCCAAACCAATTGATAAGTTAAAATGGGGAAAGCAATTCTTCATCTCGAGGGAGGAGGGTCGTAAAATACAATTCAACATTTTCCAAAGTTTTCGGTCAACGGGGAGGTCGTAGCTACGCCGAAAAGTGGCGCAACAGCCTGCTCAACTCTGCCCACGACCAAACCAGGAACCCCAACTTCGAAGAGGTAACCCGGTTCAAGAAGGACGTTCTATAAGACTACAACATGCCTACCAGGGACGTGCAGAAAATAATTTTTGAACACAGAAAACGAAAAAATCTTCGAAAAATGGGCAGAAATCAAAAAATGTCTTACACCCCTGATATCTACGAGTTTTTAGCCCAACATTCTGAAGATTTCCAGTCGAAATTTTCATTTCTGTGCCCAAATTTCTACGACCCCCCTTATGACCGGTTGAGAGACTACACAACTGCGCATGAACCTATTTCTATTTTTTACACGGGAAATCCGTGTGAGCAAGAACAGCTCGTCATGAGAGTGAATCGCAACTGTAACGAAGGATAACCAGGGGCAACGGTGCTATCTTAGAGGAGGGGGAAACTATGACACGAAGCACTTGGCCACGCCCATTTCACCATGCCGCACGAAATTTGAGCACCTACCCGGGGTTTCCTTACGTTCCAAAACCAGGAAAGTCTTTGCCGAACGAAAAAAATGGGCGTGGCCTTATGCGAAAAATGGGCGTGGCAAAGTCCATCGCTCCATAGTGCCCCCCCCCTTCCCACATAATACCGGGAGGTTAAAGGCATCGTACGCGCAGAAAACCGTATGTTATTTTTTCTTGTTTTTGTGTAGCTTGGCCTATCTAGTGAACGAAAATGTCGAAGGGGCCCATGAAAAACCTTCATTTGTAAAGAAAATTCAATAGGAACACATCGTAAATACGAGTTTGAATTTCGCGCCAAAATCCTTTTTGAAGTTTTCCTGCTTTTGGAGGCCTCGTCACTGTCATTTTCGGAGTTTTTCTGCATGTGGAGTTCGTGCCGTAACTATTTTTCATGTTGTCTTACGGTCACACCAACATTCTAGGAAAAAGTGCTAGATGACTGGTGAGAATTGGTGGCGGATCTTCATCTTTGACGCCTTCCAACTTCATTGCCCAATGTTTTTGACGCGCCAAAGTTTACCAGTGTGGTCTACCAGGCTCAATCTTGAAATTGAGCCTGAAAAATGAAAATTGATTTCCAGCGCGAACGATGCCTTTAACGAAGCAGGTTTTCCGATATATCAATCATCGAACGAGACCCGCAGCTGTCTGCGATTAGTCAGCAAACCACATCATCGCAGGAGGCTCCTCCAAACTGAACTCAACTGGGAAAGCAGTGCAGGCAGCGCAGGTAGTAAACTCATTCAACGCAGAATCTAGCGAGAAAAGTTGCATGAATGGAATGGTACCACCAAAATCCTTTTGAGTTAAAACCCTTTTGAATGTAGGTATGGAGCTTCGAGGATGGCTTATCTTCGTTAGTCGCGCGCGGCCGCGATGCGGCGTTGGCTTCGTAGCGCGCCTGGTGGCCTCTCTCCCACTCCACCACTCCTGATAGAGGTTGTTGAGGCCCAGACAAACATACTGATTCACTGCAGACTACACATTTTCGCCTATTTTTCCCTCAGGAAACATGTTAGTGCGGAAAATAGCCTCCTTATAAAGATTTTTCTGTTGCTTTCGACCACAGTTTCTATACTACTGCTCTCTCAAATAGACAGATTACCGCTTGAAACCAGATCACTCTCTGGAACAAAACCCATTAAACCACTGTAATTTTCGGTAAACATCAAAAAACTTTTGTCATTTGCCATATTTATTGAAAGTTTAAGCATGCGGTGAGAAGGGGTTACCTAACAATTTGTTATGATTAGAAACACCACCATTATACTTACTTATGCATGCGGAGCGCGGATGTACGGAATTTTCTGTTTTCTGCCCACATTGTTCTGTTTTGTGTAAAGTGACCCACTTTCATCAGAAAAAAGCAAGAAAACTTAAAATCGCGATTTCTAGCAAAACTTGTTTAGTGACAAGAGACCAAATTCATTGGCGGTTAAGAACGGATTTCAACCGGATTATGTGCAGTTCCATGCAATCAAGACTCAAATCTCGTCAAAATGGTACCCTAAGCCATTAGTATGACGAATTTGTGAGGTGCTCGAGTATAAATACCTCCTTCAAACGCAGGATATGAATACTCCAGCGCCCGACCTATGACGGAACGGTATGAAGTTGAGTCTTTGTTAATCAAGGCAGATATCAGAATTCCTGAAAATGCGGCGGGTACCAGTTCTTGTAGAATCCACACTGTAGCGTAGTACGATCTTGGAATTTTTCATTTTTATTGAATTATACGAACATTTTCTGTTTCTGCCCATTTTCGGTGTTTTTTCTGTTTTCTGTTAAAATGGATTTCCTGTTTTCTGATTGAAAAAATCGCAAATTTGTGATACCGAGTGACCTCTTGAAGATTTGTTCCTTCAACCGATGAAGAACTGTTTACAATGAAAGAAGAATTTATGTTATGGAAAGCTGCTGACTGCTCATACGATCTGAGGAACGAAATCCATAGGTATTAAGAAAGTTCATGTAAGGAGTCATAAGGTGTAGAAATTAAGCTCACAAAAATTTAGCACCAGGGCAATGTGTTGGGCAATAAGGATTAAATAGAAGATAGCTGTTGAAAGCTGCTGCTCGTTCAGGGGTGCGTTCCAAGAACATTCCCTTGGCAAAACGCGTCCATGGAAACGTGGCCACGGCCACGTGGAAGCAATTTTCAATCATAATTCGCATCCATGGAAAGCATATTCGTCCATGAGGAGGTTGTTTGTCCTCCCATGGCGTCGTGGAAACGTTCTTGGAACGCACCCCAGATGTTATCGATATCTTCAAATCTCGAGAACCCTTCCTTATATACAGTGGCCCATTTGAATATAGCTTGATCCACAGCTCTTCATTCTCGTGGAGTTACTCCTGTGTAACTACTCAGACATTGGGAGCAGCGGACAGCTGGCGAAAATTTGCCAGTTGCTCAACAGCTGGGTGACAGCTGGCATTTAGCTGGCCAATGGCAATCACGAGGCCGACAGTTGGCATACACTCGTCATGTCATTTAATGCCAGCCGCGGACGGCTGGCGAATATTTGCAGGTTGCCTACCAGCTGGATGATAACTGGCATCAAGCTGGCAATCGGCAATTACAAAGCCGACAGCTGGCTCATACTTGGCATCTCAATGAGTGCGAGCGGCGGACCGCTGGCGAAAATGTGCCAGCTGCCTGAAAGCTGCGCGATAACTTGCATTCAGCTGACACGGGCGATCACACCTCGAAATTACCGAGTGCATGACAAGGCAGTTATCCGCCAATCGGCACTCGGCTGGCGCTTAACCGCCCAGTGGCCTTCGCTTGGCGCTGAGTCGTCAAATTATTGGCACTCGAGAGAGCACGCTTTAACATGTCATAGTTTGATCTCTGCTTTCATTTATAAGCTCAGCCGCTATATAAGGCGATTCAGTCCAATGAGTGTTCACTGCTGCCGAGATGTCGTACGTTCGTGCCGTGGCAATGTGGAGGAAAGAAGATCGCCTCCGTGCAAACCGACGTCATCCCGTCCACAAAGAGGGTTTTGTCATGGGAGAGGTGCTGGCCAGCCGCAGCTCTCCTTCGGATTCTCCTGAAAACGGCCGGCGTGGAGAGCAATCCTGGACTCGCTCAGAAGTACCTAGGCGCCACGTGCGGCAAGGATGTTAACTGGAGACATACCAGCGTCCAGTGCTTTGGATGCCAAAGGTGGGTGCATCTCTCCTGTTCGGGTCTCAGCTATGTGAGGCATCATAACTCATCTTTTCGTTGTGTATTATGCTCCTCACCTTCCAACTCAGATTCCTCGATCTCAAATCGCCCCCTTTCCATTGTGCATATCAATCTAAACGGCCTTCGTGCCAAGCTTTCTGAACTCTTTCTCTCTTCGCACGTACTTACCATCCAGACGTGATCATGGTTCAAGAAACCAAGCTCTCTCCATCCCCCACCTATCCTCATCCCAATATCCCAGGCTATACTTCTTACCATGCTCCAAGGTCATCTCTCGGCGGAGGAGTTTCTACTTTCGTTTTATCCTCACTTCCCTCACACCTCATTCCCAGCACCCCCACGGACGGTACTCTCGAGTACCTCCCAATCCCTCTCCCCCTAAAAACACCCCTTTCTCTTTTCAACATATACATTCCACCTACAACTTCATGCCCTTCATCTTACAGTCCTATCCCACTTCTCAAGCAGCTGAGCGAATGCTCCCTCTCATCCTCGGTCGTTTTCGGGGGTGATTTCAACGCTCACACCTTTTGCTCGTCTCTCGGTCCTGATGTTAGAGGAAATGACGTCGAAGAATGGTCAGATGAGTGCGACCTGGTCATTTTAAACGATGATCAGCCCACTCGTCTCCCTGCTAACGGCCGATCTTCTAGCCCAGACATATCTCTTGTCTCGTCCAACCTTTATAGCTGCTGCTCATGGTCTACCTCGACTACTCTGCCCAGTGACCACGTTCCTGTTCTTTGTCCACATCGATCTATCAATTCTCTCGCTCCCTTTTCTGGTGTTCGCCAACGTTCTTATCTTAATTTAGGCCGAGCAGACTGGCGCCTGTTCATTAAAGTTGCGCTTCGCCTATCGCCAGATTACCCGTGGAATGGCGACGTGCACCAGAAAGAGTGCCATTTATCTGAAGCAATCCGCAAGGCCATGAATGCGGCTATTCCTATCGGTCGCGCCAAGGCGTTCTATCTAAATGTCAACAGAGACATCCTCGACAAAATTAGAACGAGAGATACGAGGAGAGCGGTTAATCATCTGGACCCCGTGGTTGCTGGGCTTGACAGTGAGAACAAAAAGGATTTGGACAGACACAAGAAAGAAGAGTGGGAGAAGTTCACCGGGCAGTTGGACTTAAGACGGACACTGCAGCTACTTGGAAGGTTTTACGGAAGCTTTCGGGTAAAAGCTCACCCGCCACCGTCTCCACAATCAAATTCGACAACGGCGTATTCAAATCAGGAAAGGAAGCCGCTTATGCGCTCGGGAAGTTTTTCCATCACCAGTGCTAAACGAGGTCCGCAGAATAGAGTGACTGTAAGAGAGCTGTGCCGCCTCCCGCTTATGAGCACGACCGAAGCGTTTACTACGACGCAAGTTGAGAAGATTATAAAGGAAATGCGGAACTCTAGAGCTATTGGTCCTGATGGAATATGTCCTGCTGTCTTGAAGAAGATACCCACTGACCTACTACCGCTTCTCACTGATGTGATAAACACCTCGTTCAGGTCGTGTACTATCCCGCAGAATTAGAAGACGGCAAACGTCGTTCCGCTGCCCAAGCCTGGCAAGCCCCAAGCTTCAGTCAAGGGGTATCGTCCCATTAGTTTGCTGTCCTCTTTTGCTAAAGTAGCTGGAAAGCTGATCGTTAAGGACCTGGATGAGCATAACGGGAGACAGGTGTTTCAGCATGGATTCAGAAAAATGCATTCCACCACGACAGCTTTGTTAGAAATTGTTAGCTATGCAATTGATGGTTTAAACGCCTATAAGCCGCAGAGAACTGTAGCAGTTGCCTTGGATCTCACCAAGGCTTTCGACACAGTGAATCTTGGTTGGTGGTATACTAGAGTCATCAATCCCGCCATGGCAAAAGCGCTGGATAGCTGCATTCTCTAAGGGAAGACGGGCTAGAGTGAGGTTCCAAAATCATGTCTCAAACAGCATTCCGATTGCAGCTGGAGTCCCACAGGGCGGCGTATTGTCGCCTGCTCTCTTCAGTCTGTACCTCGAAGATATACCCGCCCCTCCTCAAGATATCAAGGTGGTCGCTTACGCTGATGATATGACTGTCTTGTGTCGTGATCGGGACATAAATGTGGCCGCCGCTAAGATTAACGGGTACTTGACCACACTGAAAAGCTTCTTCGACCGCAAAATGCTGAAGATTTCTGCGTCAAAGTCATCGGTATCCGTACTCACAACGGACCCATCTGAACACAGCGCACATCCGTATGTCGTATGGAATGGAGATCGTTTACCTGCCGCCCGCTTCCCAAAACTTCTCGGACTCGTGCTCGATCCATCGCTCAAGTTCCATAAGAACACGGGACAGAAGCAGGCTATCGTTAAAGCGAAACTTAACGTGCTTAGAGCCCTGGGCGGTACATCATGGAGTAGTAGCAAAGAAACCATTATTACAACGTATAAGACGATTCTCCAGCCTGCACTAGAATACGGCGCACCAGTTTAGCAGCATCTAGTTTCGGAATCCTCTTGGACTAAGATGCAACGCATACAGAATACGGCTCTTCGAATCGCCACCGGATGTGCAAGAAGTTTCCCGGTCGATCACTTGCATGCTGAGACCCGCTTATTACCAGTAAGGGAGCACTGCCAGCTCCAGGCCCAACAATTTTTCATCAACATTGTCAAACAACCAAATCACCCCTCTTGGAGAGTGCTAAACCCCGTCAGAGAAAGAGAGATCAGAAAGCCATTCGCCGATGCTCCCAGGAAAGTCAATCTGCAAAGATGGCACGACTCACAGCAAGAACGACTCCGTCTATTGCGCGAGGAGCATACTGAGTTCGTACGGTGCCATCTGGAAAAGGCTGTCATTAATCCCATATTGGGGGTAGTGCCGCCCCAAGTCTGCACAACCGAGGCTGAACTCGGATGAAGGGCCAGGTGCACCCTGGCATCGCTGCGCTGTGGTCATTCTACCATGCTTATGTCCTACGCCAGCAAAATAGACAGCAGCAAATCAGATCTCTGCCCGGACTGCGGCTGCCTCGGCCATGACACTGCACACCTCTTCAGATGTCCGGAGAGACCCACCACGCTGACCGTAATGGACTTATGGACGAATCCGTTACTGGTCGCCCAGTTTCTCAACCTATGACAAAACCCTCAATGTGGCTGCAAAGAAGCAGAAGAAGAGTGTTCTTTCGGCACTTTGAAGCCGGCCCTGGAAGGTGACCTGAAGTCACTCTACAAAGGCTAGCATATTTTTGGCAGCTGAGGTGCAAGTCCCCACGGCTAGGGGAGGTGGTGGGTCCCCACCTCAGACCGTTGCGTAGGCGATCTCCTACGCAACGATCTGCGGTGAGGACCCACCCGATTCATCGGTCTGCCAAGAGACTGGCGGACCGCTGGCAAATGATTGTTAAATAGCGGGCTGCCAGGTAATAGCCAAGAGACTGCCAGCCGTCGGCCAGCGTCCTGGCGGACCGCTGGCAGGGTTTTGGCGGACCGCCGGGTAATGGCTGTCCGACACCGGGAATGGTTTTTGCTCGCCAGGCAAATGCCGGAGGTCCGCCAATCCCAATGTCTGAGTAGTGGATATTAAGACATCACATACTAATAGGATTGCTAAGGCTAAAATATGCTTCCAGTAGTGGTTCAGTGTGTTTGTCTGGGGCCTCAACAACCCCGATGAAGAGTGGTGGGGCGTGAGAGAGGCCAGCAGGCGGGCTGCAATGCTAACGCCGCGTCGCAGTCGCGCGCGGCAAACAGAGATGACCCATCCTTCCCGAGGCTCCATACCTACATTCAACCCTTTTTTCATGCAGATCCGGCCTATGGGGGAGAAGACTCATTGCGAAGGGGACCACAAGTACTGTTGACCGCCAAGAGAGATACTAAGGAGCACAACTCACCTAATATACTCGTAACCTGCTGCTGCTGCTGATCAATCCTATGGGCCATTATGACGACGTGAAAGAGGGCAGCGAGGCAGACAAGCAAAGGCGTAAAATAAGAGCACGATGCGAGGTACGGTTAAACTGACCTGCAACTTAAACTTCATAAATCAATGCACACAAAATAAGAAGACAGAATTATGCCCATCTCATCAATAGGAACATACCTATTTACTAGATGGGCAGATGAGATCGGTGTCGATGCGAAGACGTGTTTCACTCCAAAATCGACGTTGTTGCTTACGGAGCTTGACATTTTGGCTCCTGGTCGTGGCGGGACCAACTGCGGCGCGGGGGCGACGCACCTTTAACCTTCACAAAATTCTTGTACTTGAAGGCGAGTATCTCGGCTAATCATGCCTGAGAGGTGTTTAAAGGACATTTTATGTGGAATCATTTCGCCACAATGTCAACAGTCTAGACAACGATGCGCAATTTTTCATTAACTTCTGAAGCCCTCAGAAAACTCCATAATTCAAACTCACAAATTAACTAGGGTAATTGTCGAATTTCCGCTCGGAATTGACGAATTAACATACTCAGATATGTGTCATTTATATCAAATCTACCCTCAATTATCAGCCCTCAACAAGTCGCGATAACCGTTTGAATGCCGTCATGAAATATCCAGAATTCAGAAAAGGGCGATATAGTGTCGGGATAAACTTTGAAACCATGCATAAATCTCAAAAAAGTGGTAATCCGCCTCAATTTTCTCTATTGTAGAGCTAGTTATGTACCGTCTTAGCTCTGAATCACAGAAAGAATCAATAGCGAAGATATTGATCGAATTTCAGCACCAGTGCTGCACTCTCAGGCACTCGGGGCTACGGCCGCCGCACCATTGGCCGCCGAGCCGCGCCTCCGATCAGCGCATCGATGTCGAAAGGTGCGCGGATCGGTGTCCTCCAGTAAAATCTGTCGGTCACCGGCCCCCGAGCGGTCCAAAATTTGTCCATAAGCGGCTCAAAAACTGCCCATGTCCATTTTCGGCGTTTCCGGATTCGTTCAGGAGACACGGGGACAGCCCACAAAGATCACCCCTGTTGGGATCCCTACGGAGGGGAGGGGGTGACCCCACCGTGGACCGTGGGGAGATGGCCCCCAGTTGGGTCCCATGCTCCCCCGAGCCGTGGGGAGCCTCTCCCCTCGGCGACAAAAATTATCCTCCGGTATCCGGTGGATCTTCTGGGAAGAGACTCGAGGCCACCTTCCAGGTCCGGCTTCGAAGAGCCGACTGAGGTACACGGTGAGATGAGGAGCCTTTTATACCAGCAACATTGTTAATACTTTTGTCTAAACCTGTTGATGATCCTGAGCAACTGCGTAGGGGCGCGGATGGCTGTAACTGCCGATGTGCGTAGACGCGTCGCGGTCGAGGATCTGCGTGGCGGTCGAAAACGGGCGCGGATGGCCGACTGACTCTCTCTGAAAGTGTGGCGGGCCGTCCCCCCGAATGCCTGAGCTGTGAAGGTTAAAGGTGCGTTGCCCCCGCGTTTGGTCCCGTCACGACTAGGAGCCAATAGGTCAAGTTCCGTAAGCACCAACGAAATCGACGAAATATCACAGAATATGTTAAAGACGTCTGGCACGCAATTGATGGTGTCAGTACATCGCCAACGCTAGCTGCTCTGGAAAAAATGCAGGGAGTTGACAAAAATTACTGAAAGATTGATAGATAAACTGTGAAAATAAGAACGACACGTTCAGTACCGTGCAAAGCGAAGAAAATAGCATTAGGAATAGAGGCACGGGGAGGAAAAGAGCATCTATCAATCGTTCGATCACGGCAGTTGGCGGCGGAAGCGACGCGGTGGCGTAGGGCGGGCCAGGAAAGTGATTAACCACCGGATGCCGGCTGGCGCACGCGTGCGACGCAGATCTGCGGCGCGCGCGTCAGACATCATTGGAGCGCGATTATACACTCGACCAAGCTCCTATACAGGCGAGAGAATGCGATGTACAGGCGAAACGAGTCCTATTTCTTCTTAATGCCTTATTGACAAACCTCGGGAAGTGAAAATAATATAATATGTGGTATGAATGAAAACTAAATTTTACACTTCTCTATAATTAAGAGGTGAAACTAGTCTCAGCTCTTCCTTTTACAGAAGCAACATCATTACCAAAGGAGGGTTGTTCACATAATATGGAGTTCCGAGATGCAACTTCGATATGTTCAAGGGGAAGGCAGTGCTCCAATATTTCATACTCAGGATCTGCTAATTGCCTTAGAGATTTACAGGAGATTGAGAAAAAAGGAAGGGGACATTTCCATAGCTTTGCCAAGAGGAAACGGGCACACGAATGACAATTTTTCGGTGAAAAAAATTCTTCGGTGAAAAAAAATTGTCTTGGACTGAGCGTAAAACTTGTTTCTAGGGGTTGTTTTCGGTGCTGATGTCCAACTTTCGATTTTTTAAAATATAATTGTTTTTTTTGTCTGATGATGTTGTACTCGACACGAGGTTGGTATATCTTCTTTATGGCCGACGTTTCGGAGAAACCTCCTTCTTCAGAGCCTGAAAGGATCGAATAAGATTTGCGCTTACTCGATCAAACGTCGCCTTAAACTTACCGATTCGAGAGCCCAAATTTCCCCCGCGTGGGTGTGAGAGAGGAGGGCAGATGAACCTCACCCAGCCAGGAACTCGCTAGTAAACAAAACAGCGCGGTAAGTCAATAGTATAGCCGTCTCGCTCATTTAAGTCCGAGTAGAACAAGCAGCGGAGCGGTTGGTCATGGCAAAACACAACAGTGATAGTAGATTTTGACATGATACGCCCGATAAGCCTCACTTCGACTGACTCAGAATGAGGAGGAGAGGCTATAGGAACGCTGTAGACCACCAATTGTAATGTTAGAAGGCTAGTCTTACGTATGGCCTGAGTTCCCGCGTTATATGCAGACCTTCTCCCTTTCGATTAATCTGCGGGTCATAAGCTTGAATGAAAAATGCCTCTAATGTTTTTCGCGCTGCGGTATCAGTCTCCCGAGCCATTATCTCGACCTTGATATCAAAGCTCTCACCAAAATGGGTCATGACCCGATGCGCCCCAAGCACTGTTGTTTCCCGCTGCCTTTCTTTGCCGTCCAAGTGTTCTTTGATCCTGACATGGAGCGGCCGCGACGTTTCCCCGATGTATTTCTCGCTGCACAGCTCACAGGAAATCATATAGACCACACCGCACGTGGTGCAATCCCCGTCCTTGCCAGCCGGGCAAATCACACAATTGGGAGTTGTACATATGCGGTCATAAATGCGGTTTCGGACGAGACGCCTTCTAAGGTTGTTAGGAGGGATATCGACCAGAAACACGGAGTTTTCCAGTCCCGTCTTCCTTAAACATTTCCTGATTGAAACGCTCAGTTGATCGGATATGAACGGTACTTTGAAGGGAATTTTCTGTTCAATTGAGCTACTCTGAGCTACATTGCGCGACGTTGTGTTTCTTGACCTGCGCCAACTAAATTCGCTGGAGTATCCGTTCAGATCGGCTATATCTCGAGCCCTTCGGATAGATTCCGTTCTTTCCTCTTCTCCGCTACATACATCACTGGCTGTTCGGAACATATTCGCTATTACAGCTTTCTTTGTTTGATATGGATGTGCTGACCGAAAATGGACGATTATGTTTTTATTGTTGGGTTTGCGGTACCACTTTGTAGCATATCCTCCGTCACGCAAATGGACTTGAACATTCAAGAAAGGCAGCCAAGCTCCGACGGGTTTCTCCCTGGTGAACTTTATGCTTTCTGCCCGAGAGTTCAGAATGTCAAAGCAATGATCCATCTCTTCCTGTGTGGCACAGACGATGAAACAGTCATCTATATACCTGCAATAAAGCATGGGAAGGCGGGCCAGCACCGGAAGTTCGATTTTTCCCATATAGGCGATAGCAAGAGTGGGCGCAAGGCGTTGTCCCATTGCCAGCCCTCTAATCTGTTTGAAGTAGCGGCCGCACCATCTAAAAACATTGCAGCTGAGACTCTCTTTTATGAGTGACATCAGTTGGCCAATGGATAGTCCGTACGTGTTGACTGAACTTTGGTGTTGTGTGAGTAGTTCAAAAATTGCCTGCATTGCGTGCTCGTTGCTGACATTTGTGTACAACGCAGTTACATCGAACGATTCCATAATACAGGAATTATTTAGTTGTGCGCTGCGCAAATTGTCAAGAAAACACTGAGTGTTTGGGAGATGCGCTGGAATGAAGTTTAGCAGCTGCTTCAATACACAGTTCATGAACCACGCAATTCTGTCCGTAGGACCGCCCACGCAGCTGATAATCGGCCTCACTTTGATAGCGGAGGGAGAGATTGTAGCCAGATCTTCACCCTGCGGAAATTTGTGTGTTTTCACCAGCAGATAGAGAACTGGACAGCTTGGTGTGTCAAGTTTCAGCCGTTTTATGAAGTACGGGTTCAGCCCAGCTGCTTTTCCCACTTTTACCCACTCTCTGTTCAGCTTACGGTACTGTGTTTGGAACTCCTTCGCCGAGGAAGGGTTGTAAATGGTCGTATCCTGAAGGTGAATTTCCGTCATTGAAGTATCGATTTGGTTAGGAATCACGACAAACTCTCCTCCTTTGTCACTGACGGACAGGCGTATCGCTTTTGATTCCACAGATTCACGTATTTCTTTGATACCGCGTAGTTGAGCCCGAGAAAGGTTTGAGGGAATGTTTTGCCTGCGCGCTCTTTCGAACAACTTGAAAACCTCGTCCGCAAAGATACGAAAACTTATGTCAGAAGCCAGGTCAGGATCTTCTTGTTTGAAAAATGTGCTTGGGAATGGCACTTGAGGTAGGGTCCCCTCTCGATCGCGGGTCACACCATTATTAGATCTGGCTTTGTGTCGCACTCACTCTTGCTATCGCCTATATGGGAAAAATCGAACTTCCGGTGCTGGCCCGCCTTCCCATGCTTTATTGCAGGTATATAGATGACTGTTTCATCGTCTGTGCCACACAGGAAGAGATGGATCATTGCTTTGACATTCTGAACTCTCGGGCAGAAAGCATAAAGTTCACCAGGGAGAAACCCGTCGGAGCTTGGCTGCCTTTCTTGAATGTTCAAGTCCATTTGCGTGACGGAGGATATGCTACAAAGTGGTACCGCAAACCCAACAATAAAAACATAATCGTCCATTTTCGGTCAGCACATCCATATCAAACAAAGAAAGCTGTAATAGCGAATATGTTCCGAACAGCCAGTGATGTATGTAGCGGAGAAGAGGAAAGAACGGAATCTATCCGAAGGGCTCGAGATATAGCCGATCTGAACGGATACTCCAGCGAATTTAGTTGGCGCAGGTCAAGAAACACAACGTCGCGCAATGTAGCTCAGAGTAGCTCAATTGAACAGAAAATTCCCTTCAAAGTACCGTTCATATCCGATCAACTGAGCGTTTCAATCAGGAAATGTTTAAGGAAGACGGGACTGAAAACTCCGTGTTTCTGGTCGATATCCCTCCTAACAACCTTAGAAGGCGTCTCGTCCGAAACCGCATTTATGACCGCATATGTACAACTCCCAATTGTGTGATTTGCCCGGCTGGCAAGGACGGGGATTGCACCACGTGCGGTGTGGTCTATATGATTTCCTGTGAGCTGTGCAGCGAGAAATACATCGGGGAAACGTCGCGGCCGCTCCATGTCAGGATCAAAGAACACTTGGACGGCAAAGAAAGGCAGCGGGAAACAACAGTGCTTGGGGCGCATCGGGTCATGACCCATTTTGGTGAGAGCTTTGATATCAAGGTCGAGATAATGGCTCGGGAGACTGATACCGCAGCGCGAAAACATTAGAGGCATTTTTCATTCAAGCTTATGACCCGCAGATTAATCGAAAGGGAGAAGGTCTGCATATAACGCGGGAACTCAGGCCATACGTAAGACTAGCCTTCTAACATTACAATTGGTGGTCTACAGCGTTCCTATAGCCTCTCCTCCTCATTCTGAGTCAGTCGAAGTGAGGCTTATCGGGCGTATCATGTCAAAATCTCCTATCACTGTTGTGTTTTGCCATGACCAACCGCTCCGCTGCTTGTTCTACTCGGACTTAAATGAGCGAGACGGCTATACTATTGACTTACCGCGCTGTTTTGTTTACTAGCGAGTTCCTGGCTGGGTGAGGTTCATCTGCCCTCCTCTCTCACACCCACGCGGGGGAAATTTGGGCTCTCGAATCGGTAAGTTTAAGGCGACGTTTGATCGAGTAAGCGCAAATCTTATTCGATCCTTTCAGGCTCTGAAGAAGGAGGTTTCTCCGAAACGTCGGCCATAAAGAAGATATACCAACCTCGTGTCGAGTACAACATCATCAGACATCTAGATTATTACCATGCCGAGGTTTATGGAGAGTCGCACATGGAGATTGTTTTTTTTTATTTTTTAAAATACAACCGCCAAAAAAACAGAGTTGAAGTGTCAACAAATCTGAGCCCGGTCATCGTGTGTGAATTGACGGGTTAGCCATACTCTAGTTTTCAAAACGCAAAGTATTATTTGGAGCCAGACACAATCTTCAATCCAGTAAAGCGGGGTAGAATTAGAGTAAACGCATATCATCAAATTGCTGGTCAATAAAGCTTCATGTTGCATGGAAACACGAGAACTACCATGAATTTTCAAATTAATGTATTAGGTATTTGCATCTCTCCAGAAGGATTGTCTAAGCAGGTAATAGACCTATTGTTCTGTTAAATAATGTATAAATACAGTGAGGATAATACGGGAAAGCCACCGATAAGGCTGGAGGAAATGGAAACGATAGAAAGAGAACTTGGTTGGAAAAAGCGGGCTGCCACGACAAAGGTGAAGATGATAGTGGTATTGATTGGATATGCCACGTGTACTTGCAGATGTTGTCGATTACTTGTTTCGATTGTCAGTTTTCGAAGGTAGCAGTTTAGTTGTTCGTCTTGGCACAAGTTGTTGGATGGTTATTGACAACTTGAAACCCCCTTCCAAAGAGGGTGTTAAGTTGTTTTGCAGGGCCACGCTCACCTATAGTGGGTATTAAGTTGAATAGGTGGTTTTTAGCAGGGATTTTAGTTGAAAAAGCCGGGGTTTAAGTTGAAACGGCCAAAAAAGCTGGTCGTTTACTTGTTTCAGGGGTTTTAGCGAACGTTTAAGTTGTTGAAAAACTTCTGAGTAGTGATAGGATCATTACCTTCTCGCTTGCGTGCGTGCCACATGTGTTCGACGCGGCGCTCTCTCGACCAGTGATCCACCATAGGTTTTTCAACACCCTGAATTCGCTCATGATAAAGGAAAAGGCCCAGCATAACGATGGGGAACAATATCATCAAAATATAAGGTGGAAGTATATAATGAAACGCTCTGTAGTGGAACAGTGGTTGTGATAGCGAAGCTGATACACCCTAACAGCCTGTATAAAAACGATCATGTCGTTAAAGTTCAAGAACTAACCAAAATGACAATTTTCAAACAATCAATCTGGACGGGTTCTTTCGGGGAGGGGGGGGGCGTCCGCGAAGCTTAGAGGCAGAGGCTGCCAGATTTTTTCCTCCATGTTGTTCAAATATGGTAGTTTCGCATCGCCCTTGACGCTTGCGACAGCGTAAGCGTTCTTATTGGAGCCATGCGACCCCAGTAACGTGGCTATTTCCTTTTCTCTCGTGGTTTGTATTTTGGTGTTGCAGTTCTGGTGTTGATGTAATTTGTTTGATGTTGATTATCGAATATTGAGTTTTTATTCATAAGGTCACATGAACGAAAGAAACCAACGCGAGAGATTATCCTCTGGTTCCGAGCCAAATTTACTCTGTTCCCTCGCGCGCTTGTGCGGAGCGAAAGTAGAGACAGCGAGGAAGTGGGGAGAAGGAGACGCAGCGTACGCGCGAAGACGCACGCGATGAACGGAAATAAATTTCACTCGGAAACAGAGGATAACACACTCTAGTGGCCGGTATACGCAACACCGATTAAATTTCCTAAATCCATATGACCAACAGTTCCATCTGAGCCTCTAATCCAAAATGTGACAGTAACGAGCATCGTATTCCTGAAGTGAGAGCAGCGGCTGCTTCCCTTTTGACCTCTTCTCTACCAGATCCGGAATCAATAGCCCAGCGCCTTCCGCCACTTGCGAACTAACCGAAGCCTCAAGTTCAGTCCTTCCTGCCTCCACTGGTCCCTTCCTTCAAATTGAAACTTGTTTTACTATACCAGTGTAAAATTATTTAAGATTCTTGTGAGAGCGGCTATTCAACGCTGAAATTTCACCTGGGATTTAACTAGGTCTGAAAACTAGGATTGAATTTTTTTGTGCGCCATACAGTGTGCAGGTACAATATGCACCCCTCACACCATTATATGTACTGTATACCGATGTGGAAATCAGCTTTCGATTTTTTTACAAGCTGAACCCTAGCAAGGACTTGAATTTGGAATGAATAGCCTTCCCCACATTGATCCTGAAAATTTTTCAGATGTGAAAAAAGATTTCGGATCTGAAAAAATTATTCTGAAGGATGCTATCAGAAAAGGACGCTGAAGATGCAGGAGCGCATCCCCAAGCGCCCTCTGATCAAGCCCTACGATCGGCACTGTAATATCCCTATCTAAATCACTCTTTTTTACTTTTCAAGCAATGCCTCGTCATCGAGCCACCTTGATCGATGAGATTGACCGGATAAGATTGGATCGCCGCTGTTCACTCTAATAGGGATGATCGCTGCGCTGCCTTTCAAAGCATTTTAGTCCATTGAATGCTTTTCGTAAAAATGTCACAAATGCGCATAACTTTTTTTCGAAAATTTAGAGAATTTTCACCTTCCTGATCGATAATAATTTGATCTCTATATTTAGAAAGTTACTCGCTCAAACCATTCCCCTGTTTGCGAATCCACCTGAACTTTGAGATTTTAGCCGCTAATGAAGGAGAATCTATCGATGACGATGAATCATGAACTGGATTGGTTGGCCATTGATTGCTAAACGTTCCCCCCTCGTCAATAGTCTTCATTGACTTACATACATATTTGTATCGATACTACTATATCCTTGCCTTTTCAATCTGAAGGTCACCTACATCCCCAACAGTGAATTTGTGTATTTTCAGGTATAGTGTAGCTTCCAAAAATAGTCGGAGGTCTATGTACTTTCAAGCTATTGCAAGAAGTTTGACTCAACTCAATCACACTTTTACCTAGAATATCGCAGCCAACATGGAAAAAAGAGCCCGAAATGGCAAATTGGCTAAAAAAGTATTTTGTCTATAACTTGCCTAAAAGTGCTCCAATCTGAAATTCGAACAAAAAATATTCTTCTGCAAGACCTGATCATTCCGAATTCACCCGCGGTGATTTCTTTCGCAGCTTATCGTTATCACAACTGAGCTAGTAAGGAAGAATTTACCTGATGCAGTTTGAAGGTTTAAACGCATACGCATATAGCATAAACTTAATCAGCTGGCCTGCGTTTTACGTCCTTCTCATGCTTTAGAAACTTTTAAGCTATGATCACCACTGCAACACCAGCACATCGTCGAGAGTTCAGCTGCACCGATACAAGAGTCCGGAGCAGCAATGACAGCGAAATTTGATTTGTCCGCAAGGGAGTATCAGCAAGATTGTGGAACTCGTGTTTTGATTGGTCTTGAAAGCAGAATTCCTATACCCACGTCCTGTATGAAAACGATGCTTTGGGAGCAGCATCCTATCATTTTTGTGGCGGGAAGGTTTAGTGATGTTGGTAATAAGAACAGCAGAGTAAATTCGGAAAAAAATCGATTTAAGTTTGAATTCAACAGAATATTTCGTAGTGGTTTGGAAAAGAACGATTTCTCCCGCCGCGTACACGCTCGGTTGAAATAGCGAGACTAGTAAGTCTGCAAGGTCTGTACCAAGACGGCTACGCCGTTGGAAGCGTGGTAGACGAGCCAAAGAGACCGTATTCGAGCCGGTTAGAAGGTACTCGTATTGAGTGGGGAGTTTGGCAGAGAATGGGTGGAGCATAGAGACTTCGATGGCTCAATGTGGCTCAAACACGGTCATTTCGGCTCGTTTTCGACGCTTTCAACGACGTGAGCGTTGTGGTAGCACGAGCCGAATTCTCAAACAGAAGTAAGAGTCTGGAGGAGATCAATACGATGGGTAGCCAGCTTTTGATTCTATCCAACACCTGAGTTCCAGATATTCAGCTTCCCGAAAACTCACGTTACATCCCGCCAAACATGCTTCAGCGGTTTGCTTAGTAGTTAGAAGTTAGTGATATCCCATGTTCGACCCCACTAACACGCCGTGTAATGTGAGACTACTCTTCAAAAAATGGTTGTAAATTATCGTCAGATGGTTCATTTGGTCGGCGCTGGTCGCGCTAGCTTTAAATGCACAGGACACCCAAAAATTATTCGTTCACCCTCAGACTTTAATTTTGGGATTTTTATCTGATTTTATAGTACACTCCTCCTATAAAACGTGCGAGATTTCAATTCATTCGAATAAGCGAGATATAAGCAACCACAACAGGCCTGACCTCCTTCGCTCCCCTCCACGGGTCACACCCTCTACCGAATTTCCGAACTCGATAGTGGCTAGATGGATAGATGAATTCTCAACAAGTCTTCGCTCTTCGGTGCACTGTCGGACTGTCTCTTTATCATGACCAGCTCTCGCTTGCGAATGAAGAGAAATACACGCCTGAGACGACTCGTCCAGCAATTTTTCACGCTCAAAATATAGGCATCTTTAAGAAGCCACAACTCTGTTCATGAGGGTCTTGAACGATTTCAAAGATACAACTGTGAGCAGCGTGTGACTCTCTCCAAGATCACCTCAAAAACCGGAAAATTATTCTTGGGTGTTCACGATGATTTCCGTTCCCGAATTTTCCACTCAAAACAATTCGTTGGCAACTAAATAAGTGTTACCAAAATCACGAAGAAACGGCCAGAAACGCATTAAAACGTCTTATTTCAGTGACGACATTATTCTCTGGCCTGAACTAGTTGTCTGATCGTATGGACATGTTCAAGATGGTTGCCCCCGGTAAAAAAATGAGCTAATCAAAAATGGAAAAATTTTCTGGGCAAAACAGTATTAGTTAGGATCCGAAGGAAAGGACGGAGCAGGAAAGAGTAGAGAATCGCAAGAGACGGGCCCACAAAAAATTTCATTGTCACAACGAACAGTTCCTGTGAGAGTAAAGACGCGGGGTGAGAGTAATGAATTTCGTGCCTTTCTGGTACGTTTTTCTCGGTTTCTTCGTCATTTTAGTTCTACCTGTGGGCCAAACAATCGATTCAGCGACTAATTTCACAATCGAAGATTATCGTGAACACTGCATTAAAAAGCAGAGTTCACGATATTCTTAAATTTTGAGAATATTCGCTATGTTTTGGTACCCGGGTAAAACTAGAAGGACGTAGAAATTGAGAAAAAACGCATCAGAAGTACATGAAATCCTTAAAAATCACCCTGCCTCTTGAGTATCACAGGAAGTGTTTGTTGTGACAACCAAAACTTTTGTGGACCCGTCCTTTGCAGTTCTCTTCTCTTAATTGCTCCGTTCTCTCCCTAGAGCCCTAACTGATCCTTCTTTGCATAAAATATTCTTCTATTGTAGATTGACCCCATTTTCCACCTGTGGCAACCACCATGAACATGTTCACCCATTCGGACAACTAGTCCATGTTATAGAATAATGTCACTAAAATACGAAGTTTTAATGCGTTTCCCGCCGTTTCTTCGTAATTTTAGCAACACTTGAAGACCAAGGCATTGTTTTACGTAAAAAACTCGGGGACGAAAATCATCGTCAACACTGCCTTTAAGCAGAATCACACGCTGAACACAATTAATCCTGGTCGTTGAAGGCCCTTTACAAGCAGAGCTATGGCTCCTTGAAAACGCCAATATTTTGAGGGTGAAAATTCTGTGAACGAGTTTTTTCAGACCTGTATTTTTCTTTAGGGGTATGGTATACTTTTGCCACACACGGTCGCGTCGCTTTGCACAAGTCGCGCCTGTCGCGGAGCTCCCGTCCTTCAAAGCTGTCGCAGTTCGCTGCCCGGCGACAGCGACAGTGATTCCGACAGGCATCGACCCTCCTCGACACGCCGCTGCAACAGACCCTCGATAACTGTTCCCACGAAGACCAATGCCGTTGCTCCGATGCTCCCCGCCCCTGTCGCTCGCGACAGTGACAAAGTATATCCTACTCCTTATTCGCAGTCGTTGTGTGAGAGTGAGCCAAGATGATGAGAGAACAACCTCGCCCGAAGGATGTTGCATGGCACCCATTCGCCCACGATAGGACGCGAAAAGTCGCAAGTAACGAATATACTCCTCAGGATATTTTGCATGCAATATGTTTTCAATTGGTGTAAGCATGAAGAATATCTTCTTCACAGAATACAAGAATCTTGTTACATATCAGCTTCATATTCGCCCGTTTCGTCACCAGCTGCTTGGAAAAATGCAGCAAGATTTTCATAGCAGGAGTGCTGGTCTCCGGGATATACGGCCAATTTGAAAACTGCTGTCTCCTAATTTTTCTCCGTATTCTGAGGTAAAGAGGTTTGGCCGCAAAACTCGTTTGACTTGGGCTCAATGAAATTTTGATTTTATCAACTTTGCGCCAAAAAATCTCAAGAGAATACTACCCTACCTTGGCTGTGTTGAAAATAGCTTCAATGCATGCTTAGAACCTGATTACGTTGCAAGGATATACGGCCAAAGTGTATAGTTTCAGATGGCGTTTTGCGTAAATATATTTAAGCCAAAGAACATGATTTCGATTACTCCTCGTAGCTTTTTGGCCTTGAACCTAATGTACCTGACCTAGTGAAGCTTATGGTTTTTGGTATGACTTGATTCTGCGCGTGCGGCCGCACGCGTGTGCTGCGCCTCCTTCTGCCAAATACTTTCTCGCTGTCTCTCCCATCACTCCGCACATGCGCGCGAAGGAACAGGGCAACTTTGATCCCAAAACAGAGGATAGTATGGACCAGAATTGAAGCGCAGTCAATCACTATTTCACAACTTCTGCTGGTACGCAATGCGTAAATGAACGCATGCCTTGACGAAATATTCGACCACAAAACATAGCAGGGACGGCTGTCAGACTGATAAGATAGCGTCGCGGAACCGTCACGTTTCTTTCCTGCCGCGAACATTCTATCACTTTTTCTATTTTGTTCGTTTGAGATAAATGAATTTCTTTCCAAGGCTTCGAAAAAACATCATTGACGAGGATTTTTTTCGTTGAGAAGAGGGTAAAACTCGGATTAGCTCAACATGAAAGAGAGGAATTTTTGTTACGGGACTATTCCAAAGCCTCATTCTCATTCTTCTGTTTGTCTGTGCTTGGTTTTTTACTATTTACTGAGTTCTTGCAGAAACTTCCCGCCTTCTGTCTTTGTATGATTTGACCGAATTTTTGGCACTGTCTTTGGCCGTGTGATCCTCGAGTCTCTGTTCTTAAAGGCAGTGTTCACGATAAAAGTCGTTTTCCTGTTTTTTCCGCCTATCTCGAAAACGGCCCCATGCTGATTCCAATGATGTCTCTGAAATCGCACAAGACCTTCTGGAAACGGAGTTATAGTCTCTCAAAAATTGAGCTAAGGAAACGAGGTGGACGAGTTGTCCGAGGCTTGTAACTCCCGTCTTTCGCAGCCAATGTATGCGAGCTGACCTGAGTAAAGAGAGAAGTTGAGAATGAAGGGAAGAACGGGGATAATGATTGGAAATCATCGCTCATCTCACGATCTCGAGCATTCATTTGTTCACGTAGGTGGGAGGGGGTGTGTATACAAGTCTGTTGGTACCTGCTCGTTGGTGCCCCTGCTTCTACTGAACCCAGCAGACGTTTGAGTGTACACAGGGAACGTTCGAGCGATATAGCGTGCACAACTATATCGCGAAAGTATCCCGCACATTGCATAAAGGTGTCGCCGTCCGGCACACTAAGGCCTCTGGTCCATAACACCTTAGGATCCGTACCTAGGAGTCATGGAGTCTTTGGCCACAAGCCACAATTTCGCCACCCTGAACTGTCGATCGCTGTCGAGTGATATCCAAAGAACTGCGCTATCCAGACTTCTGAGCTATTTCCATGCACCGTTTGCTGCTTTGCAGGAAACCCGCCTCAGGATAGACCCGTCATCAGCGTCGGAGAGTACACCATCTACTGCGGTAACGCTGACGATAGGAGAGTGGGAGGCTGTGCAATAGCTGTAAGGAAGGATTTCAATGGTATGGTCAAGGAGTTTGGCTCAACGTCGTGCCGGAATGCATTCGTACGACTGCGGGATCACAGAGGATTCAATCTGTGGATAGTGAGTGCTCATGCGCCCACTGAAACCGCCGAAGACAATTCGAAGGATGCGTTTTATGAGGAACTCAATACGTTGCTGGCCAGGATACCTTGTCAACATGCTGTTGTCGTGGGGATTGACGCAAATGCGAAGATGGGACTTGATCAGGAATCCGAAATTACTCGGTAAATGGTTCTACCCAGTGGAGCAAACATCGGACAATGGCTACCGCCTTGTCGACTTTTGTGAACGCAGTGGTCTGATTATTGCATCGACATTCAAGAGGAATCATCGCCGCCATCAGCTTACGTGGCAGGGACCAACCCGGCTATCTCCAGAAGAGCAGCGGAAGCGGAAGATGACAACTTTGAAACTACAGCTTGACTATGTCCTGACTAGGAATATTCCAGTATCGGACATTCGAAGATCTAGAGCTGTGTGGGATGTCGCATTCGATTCGGATCACCGTCCTGTTCTGTTGAACTTCACTGCGAGGATTCATAAGAGGAAGCGAGGGGCTCAGCCTCTCCAGAGGATTGACATGACAAGTCTCAGAGATGAAGAGTGCAGAAGGAATTTCCGACAACGCGTTTCTATTCACATCGGAGTACGGACTAAGAAGAAACTTTGCGACGCGGATTCTTTTTGTCAAGTGCATCCAGGACGCTTCGAAAGAGGCACTCCCGGTTGTACAGCCTAAGAAGAAGTTCGCCTACGTCTCAGAAGAAACAACATCTACCTACAACAGAGTATGTGCTCTCCGAACTGCAGGAAACTTCGTGGAGGAGAAGCGTCTGAGGAGGAAGTTGCGTCGGCAGCTTCAAAGTGACCGCGAACGAGAGTGGACGTGTAGAGCTAAGGAGTTCGAGAAGGCTTGGGAGGAGAAGAATCCGAAGAAAGCCTACACGTTGCTGCGACAGTATAGCGGGAAGATGAAGAGATGTTCTCCTGTCTTGAACGCACTACCAATGGAGTTGCAGTTGGTGATGCGACGCTGCCAATATGGAAGGATTACTTCAGTTCACTACTGAATCGTCCAGCGCCATCAGTACCTGAGCTCCCGCATGTTCAGAGAGCACATTACGATGTCAGTGAGGAACCGCCGACTGAGTCTGAAGTTTTGGATTGTGTCCGGAAAATGAAGAATGGAAAGGCAGGTGGAGATGACAACATCACTGCTGAAATGCTGGAAAGCTCTTCCTCCGTCTGGGATTCGTGAAATGACCAACACCATCCGTGCCATATGTATGAGCGAAAGGATACCCGATTCGTGGAGACATGCGATCATCGTACCTCTTCACAAGAAGCTATCCGTCACGGATCCTAAGAACTACAGAGGAATCTCTCTACTTCGTGTCATGTACAAGGTTTTAGAACGTATCATTCTCGAGCGACTTATCAAACATCGTGAAGGAACGACCAGAGATGAGCAAGCCGGTTTTCGACCTGGAAGATCGACCATCGACCAAGTGTTCGTCGTGAGAAGAGTAATTGAATCGTGGCAGCGCTTTTCGAAGCCATTACAGCTTGCTTTTTTGGACTTTGAAGCCGCGTTCGACTCTCCTCATCGTGATCGATTGCTCAATGCTCTGCGAGCAGATGGAGTCCCGGAAAAGTATGTTCGGTTAATCGAGGACATGAACAAAGGAACAACAGCAGCAGTTCGTACACCTGTCGGATTTACGTCAGCTTTCGAGGTGAAAACAGGAGTAAGGCAAGGAGCCTTTGCAGGACCTTTTCTTTTCAACTTCGCCGTTGATGACATCATGCGTAGAGTTGCAGAACAGTTTCCTGCGGATGTGATCCTAACACCATCAGGACGCTCCCTTGTCGACCTGGAGTACGCCGACGACATTGTGTTATTCGCTGAAAACAACGCAAAACTGCAAAGGATTGTGAACCTCGTTTCGAAGTATGCCGCAGCCTATGGACTTCGTCTTCGTCCCGACAAATGCAAGCAGATGTGGGTCTCTCAGAGGCCTTCAACTGGAGTTTGTGTGGACGGACAACGTATCGAACTGGTGGACGATTTCTGTTTTTTGGGCTGTTTGCTGAAGAACGATGGTAGTTATGCAGCGGATATTCGACAACGATGTGAGAAAGCTACGTCTGCATTCAATTCTCTAACCAAGTGTTTGTGGTCTACCACCATCGCGAAGGAAGTCAAGTTGCGCGTCTACCTATCCGCTATTCGCCCTATCATGATGTACGGATCGGAGACGTGGGCAGCACCGAAAACGCAGATGGAAAGGTTGGATTGCACGGAGAGGAAGCTTTTAGGCGTTTGCTTGGATATTTCTGGCCGCGTGTATGCCATAACGAAGACCTTTACAAGGAAATCGACGCAGTACATCAACGCTTGACACGAGGGAGGTGCCAGCATCTCCTAACGCCATCTCAAGCAGCAATAGAAAGTCGACTTCGACTGCTCGGGCATATACTAAGAAGAACGCCGGATCGTCTCGTACAACACGCTTTAAAAATGCTTCCAAATCCTGTCTGGAAACGGCCACCTGGGCGTAGGCGAAAGTTCTGGACGGATGTGGTTAAAGAGGATTTAAAGTCACTCGGCATCGAAAGACAGTTCAGGCGCGATGTTTCGTTTCGCAGGAAATGGAATAGTGACAGCTGGATGGAATGTGTTCAAATTGTGGCTGAAGACCGTGAAAAATGGACACGGCTGACTTCTAGGACGGCACACCTCGGTGAAGATGCGGAATGACCGCGTCAGGCGAAAGCCAACCGATTAAGTCAAGTAAGTCACGTAGGTGGGCGTGTGTTGCGCTTTTGGGGTTTGCATTGCGTTCGAAATGGCAACTTTGGGCTCTTTTGGAGCTTTTCGTGGCTCGTTTTAATGTGTTCTTTCGACGTCAACGTTACAGTGTGCCCCTCCACTACCCATTCCTAGTGGAAACTGAAACACATTTTTATCGTGGACACTGCCTTTAAACGCACATCGTTGCATCATTTGTTTGTTTTCTTCTTGCTATTTCCTTAACTCAAATGTTATGGAAACCCTGAGTGCTGGAGCATATTTGAGTGCTTCTACTGATTTCTCATCTGCCGTTGGAAGCCAGAAAAACTGACTAAAAATAAGCGTATCGCGGACTCCTAAGAAACCTCTTTTTTTTTGGTGCTATCACCCTATATGCCCATTTCCGCTTATTTTTTGACGTTGATAACGGCGTAAATGTTATGGTACAGGTTGTACTAGTGTAGTTATTTCTCTTTCTCATGGGCGTCTCTCATAGTCCTCACCGAAAATGCGGCACGTGCGGGATGAGCGTTGGACTCTGGAACTTTTCACCGCGCGGCACGCGCGAAAAACAATTATGGAATCTCCGGTGGCACCGCCACGGCGGTGCGGGTGGAAATTGGGCCTCAACTGTGACATGCACAGAAATTTCTACACTTTCATTTGCGTATACGGTAGCGTAGGATAGTCTCAGAACTATTTATGTTGGAGAGGACTCAAACTGAGAAGCGAGTATTGATTCAAATATTGAGACCGCCATTGCGGTTTGGACAGTTCCGTTACGACGGTACTGGCTGGGAGGCACGCGCGTCCCGCGCGGATCGCGCGGTGAGAATTTTCATAGCCCGCCGCGCGTGTCGCACTCGCGATAAGGACTATGAAAGAAGTCAAAGGCTTTTGCCAGTGTGTATACACTACCATTTGAAGACTTTCGCCAAAGCATACCTTTCTATCACAACGCGTGAATAGGAGGTATTTGCAAGGAACCTCCTCAGAAACTCAACGGGTCCGATCGCAGATTTCAGTCGGGTCGAACCGCTTTCCGTTTTCGCCCCTTACTTCTGCCAGTTGAGACGATGTGGGGTAGAAATAAAATCTGTTCTCCCTCCACGTCTTCTCACTGCGGACTACGTGGAGCAACAGTGCTAAAGGGTCCGACCTGAGAGAAATCTGGGGATGAACCCCGTTAGAGCTGGGGTCGGACCCGGCGAATGTCTGAGTCCTACTAACTTGTTAGGTAGCCTGAAACCTTCCCACCTACACTGCTAGGAAATAAGGAATATGAATGATGGAGAACTTGTTTGAAGGCAGCATACACGCTCGCAAAAGTTATTGAGATAGGAACCTTAAATGGGTCGTGAGGCCCAAATGTATAGAATAATACTCACATCTTACGAAGAGACACGTATTTGAGCCTTATTGAGCCAGCGGAACATGCAGTCTCCGCCTGTTTTCTTTACAGTTTCCACCCCTCAATACAAGGTCGTTGAAATTGATTGTTTGAAAAAGGACACTTCGGCTAGTTTCAGATGCTTCAAACAACGTAAGCGTTCTACTGCAGGTTATCTTAATCTCTTAGTGGTTAGCTTCGCTATTTCAACTGAGCGTGTATGGTGTAACTCGGCCACTTCTATTGAAATACAGAAACAACCCGTTATCACTTAATTTGTATAGCGTTTTCGTTGATTTTTTCATCAGTTTTCAATACTATCAGCTCCAAACTTTCGATTTATGGCATCAAATCGATATCATTTTGAAGCGTGTATGCTGCCTTCAAACCCACAAAATACGATGCAAAGCTTCAGGTTGGATCTCCTAGGCGTTCCGTCGAGATCAGAATTATTTACCTTCCCAATTGTAGGAGAAATCGCAATGACTTGTTGATGATGTATGAAGTTTTCACTGTATTTTAGTATTCGAGGTTCTGTGGCTAGAAGCCCAGTCAGAAAAAACTTTATCTGCAGCAGGGTTTTCCACAAGTTTCGAACGTTAATCAATCAGAATCTTTTTGACACTGAGCTTATAATTAGCTTCCTTTAAAACTTTTATCAGCTGCCAAAGGATAGTCGATGAGTTGTAGCCTTTGTATGTAATCTACTCGCTATACTTTAATCGTGCTTACACTATTCACTTGTTTGAGAAATCCTTTTTATCATATCGAATACTAATGATCAATAATATCGATTTTTCACCTGTTGCACAAAGTGCGGCATTGAGTGGTATTCTTATGATTGTGGGTCATACGTTTAAAAATTTTTACTCATACGACAATATCGTCTGCTAGATGTTTCATCATTCCAAAATGGAAATCGTGGGGCAAAATTGAAATCAGAAAAGGAAGCCTAGGGAGAAAGTATGTGAAATCTCTGAAAATTTAGTTTCCTGGCAAAAGTAACGATTTGGCAATGCCATTCAAAAGTCTAAAAAAGTTCCTATATCTTGAAATATATCTTCAAAATGATTTGGCTAAAATAGTTTAGAGTAATAATAACGATTATGAGGTCCGTTTCCGGATTTTCGTAAAAATAATGCGCTTTTTGGAGGGTACAATAGGTATGAAAATCGGAGAAAAAACCCTATAACTTCATTCAGAGTGGGTCTAGGCAGCTGCGCTGGGCGTATTCGGACTTTTCGTCCGAAAATGGTTCTGGAAAAGTACATTTCATTTAGAATGGCTAGTATGACTTGTAGTAGTTGCCTTGTTAGATCCTATTCATTTTGTTTTTTTTTTCTCGACGCCACCTATTAAAGGACCTTTTTATCAGTGTTAATTTGCAATTGTTTTTTTTTGCTTGTTAGGATGCCGGATTTTGTTATCATGGTCAGCAGGTTTTACCTGTTTTGAATATGCGCTACGATCGTGCACGTCCGTCAAATAAATAAATGTATAAATGAAGTTGGCTCGGTCCTCATCAGAGCAAAAGGCACAGTAACAAGTCGGAATAAATACTCTGAGTAGGTGGCTCTTGAGCTTTTGCAGACGATTATTGTGTACGGCTTTAATCAAAGGCAAATAGACTGGCCTCATATAAAGCGATAATGAAACAGGAAAAACCGTGATCGAAATGCTGCCGATGCCATGAATATTGTCCATGGTTTATAAAGTTAGCACAGGTTTGGCAAGTCGACTGATGTGGTGATTCTCACCAGGGATGAGCGGAATGAGAATTTTAAATTTGGGAATTCGAAACTAAATTAAAATTCCGAAAACCAGAAGTCGAAACAGGTTTCAAAATGTTGGAAAGCTGCCCATCCCAAAGCCCCACCATTCGCTTGCATAATGTTCATTCCCTGCTTCAATGTGATTTTTATTTACTCTCAGTAATGATGCGTTTTTCCCTTTTGTGTATTGATCTGGCCTTCCTGGATTTCGCCATTGTTTCTTTTTTCAAGTTTTTGATTTGATGCGTTCGTTTGAACGTTTATAATAAATAAATAATTATCTTTCTATCACTGCGCCTGAATAGGAGCCTCCCGTGAGGAGCCACCTACCCACCTGCATGATAGCCTGGAAGCTCCCACCTTCACTCGCAGTGAATGAGGAAGATGAATGATGGAAAAATTGTTTGAAGGCGGTGTTCACTATGGTCTTCAATTTCGAGATTATCTGCTATAACGACAGCTTCGAACCCGGGTAGAGCTGAAATGGCAAAATAAAACAGTGGAGCCGTTTGTTATGACAATGAAATCCTTCGTGGATCTGTCCTTTGAAATTCTTTACTCTCTGTTGCTCCGTTCCTTCCTTCGGACGCTAACCAATGCTTTTTTGCATGGAATATCCTGCCATAGATCTCATTTTTCACCGATCAAAACCACCGAAAACATGTTCATACATCCGGACAACTATTCCAGGTCAGAGAATAATGTCACAAATGGGACGATTTAGTGCGTTTTTCGCCGTTTCTCCCTAAATTTGGTGACAATTCATGGCCCACGCATTGTTTTGAGTGAGAAAGTCGGGAACAAAAATCATGTTGAGCACTGCCTTCAAAACGTTGTCACATCTGCAATCCTTCAAGAAGGCGCTAAACTTGTGGGAAGCTCCGCATTATACAAGATTAGCTCTATGTTGATCGGGGGTATGTAATTCGCTTCACATCCCCTAATTGCGTTGTGCTCGTGAACATAGAATCATCTCTGTTGACTCCAATTCTGACGCTAAGACTCGTTATAATAGTGAAGTCAAAAAATTTTTGGGAGCGACTTAATTTTTTGGGATTCTGAAACGAGTTAAATTGCAGAATTTGAAAGTACAGTTACGCGTGATCGTTTTTTCCTTCTGGATAATCTAAATTTTATTGGAAATCAAACTTTTATTTTTACTACATATCTCTCAAAGATATGAATGAGTTTAGTCAGTTTCCGGAGAACTATGGATATCATTGAGTTTTGTCGAAATGAAGCCGAAACAGTGGCCATGCCTCCTTGAACGATTCTCGACCCCGAGCCGCACCGCACAAGAATTGGAGCCGGCTGACAGTTCAGCTCGTTTCCCCGATCTCTGCGCCACTGTTTTTGCTGTCCGCTCTACTGCTGTTCCTGTCCGTGCAAACTGGAGGAGCCTGGTGAGCAACAGCAGTGGTCGCGGATTGTCAGGAACAGCCACTGTCAGACAACTCGATTCCCTGTTCGGTGCGAATCGGAGCCGATAATCGTCCACAGTTATTTTCGAAACGTTACCCGTTTTTTGACTAAAACGTAAGCTTTGGGTCCCTCCAAGAAGAGTAAGAGCAGAAGTACGACGAAAAACGGTTAGGAGTGGGTTAAAATTTTGTGGACCAGGCGACCCATTGGATCACCCCGTCCACATCATATGACAGTTGTCCTGCTTTCGTTCCACCAGAGGAATGGGCACCGAACTTTTGAAGATTCTTTATCGCGAAAGGTTTTAACGTCCCAACATGTGCAATGGCCCACCTTATTTTCGAAGTTTTCGATACAAGAAACAGAAAACAAAATCACTCCCTAAAAATTTTGATGCGAAAAATATTTCCGACGTCAGGCTTGACGCTTTGTCTGCAGCCTTCCAAAACACAGCAAACGGGCATAATAAAAATTTTCAGAGGTTTTCTTTGAACAGTTCTTCTCCGCTACTTGAGTGTTCTGTGGATACTTTTCCCTATCAACCTCTACTTAATGGACTTACCTACTCAAAACATCGAAAACTAGAATATGGGTTTTTACTGTGAATACTGGCTCTAAATCCTTGACAAAAAAAACAACAACAGTTGTCCTGCATGCTCTACACACAGAACGCAAATCCTGCATTACATACATATCGCTTGACCCACCAGAAGCTGTGAAATATACTTATCAATAAGGAGCGGTCGATTACAGAGCAATATCCTACTATATATATTTTGGTAAATTTGTGTGTGCGTGTGTGTGTTTATGTATGTGTGCGTTTCTCTGTGTGTTTGTTTGACCGTTTATTCGGCTTGACTTTCAAGACGGGCTACCTTACGGGTACGGGCTCAAGAGCGCGCAGAACGCCGTAGAAAGTGTGTGGGACCCAAGTGGAAGTGCGTAGGACGCCGTAGAAAGTGTGCGGGACCCAAGGTAGAGTGCGCCGGACGCCGAAAAAAGTGTGTGGGACCCAAGTGGAAGTGCGTAGGACGCCGTAGAAATGTGCGGGACCCAAGGTAGAATGCGCCGGACGCCGTAGAAAGTGTGCGGGACCTTAGGTAGAGGGCGCCGGACGACGTAGAAAGTGTGCGGGACCCAAGGTAGAGTGCGCCGGACGCCATAGAAAGTGTGCGGGATCAAAGTGGGAGTGCGCAGGACGCCGAAGAAAGTGTGCGGGACCCATGGAAGTGCGTAGGACGCGGTAGAAAGTGCGGGACCCGCGAAGTGCGTAGGACGCCGTAGAAATGTGCGGGACCCAAGTGGAAGTGCGTAGGACGCCGTAGAAAGTGTGCGGGACCCAAGTGGGAGTGCAGAGGACGCCGAAAAAGTGTGCGGGACCCAAGGTAGAGTGCGCCGGACGCCGTAGAAAGTGTGCGGGACCGAAGTGGGTTAGCGCAGAGCTTCAAAATCGTTTTGTGCATCTATAAGAGAGTGTATACCACCCCTTTCTTCACGTCCCCTCCCCCTTAACCACTCATTTCAACTGCTTAGCTGTTTATATGCACCAACCTTTCTAAATCGGGTTTATATACGATGGAAATGTGAGTTAATCAAAATATGCATCCAGAAAACACAAACATCATTATACTTCATTTGGCAATAAAGGTAGCAGGGGTGTCGGTTGGTCATGGAGGCGTTTACTAAATCTCAAACAGCGGTTGTCTTTATCTTTACAGAATTGAATATAAATGAACTACCACTTTAGGACCTCTTAAAGCTAGGTAAGGGTCGGTGTGCAACTGCATAAGAAAGGAGGTTAGCAGGGTTTGCATGGTTTGAAATAGTTTGTAATTTCTGATTCCTCGAGCGTTTTCGTCGAAACCAGCTCACGTGCTGGCGCAACCGTACTCCAGCAACAGAGGCCGGCGATGGCCGGCAAGCGTGAGAACTTCGAACGCCATCTCACATAGAATTAGCGGAGTTCGATTCATTCGCCTTATACTTAAGATGCCGGCGAAGCCGGCAAATGGGCCGGCGTAGCCGGACCCCAGCGGCAGAGGCCGGCGTCAGCCGGCGACGCCGCTGGTATATATATATATATATATATATATATATATATATATATATATATATATATATATATATATATATATATATATATATATATATATATATATATATATATATATATATATAGAGAGAGAGAGAGAGAGAGAGAGAGTTCGCGTAATGATTTTAGTCTGTTGAATGGACGGTGCTGCGACGGTAGATCACCCCTCGCAAATCGAAACCCCAATCTCAAACGAGGCTGCCAACATCGCACGGCCAGCCGCCTGGTCCATGTGTCAGACTAAATCGAAAATGGAAACCATACATGAATCCTATATCGGTATCTTCACCACCGCCTGCAAGAGGGTTGTGCCGCAATGAGTTTCATGTATATTGATCTCCAACCGACCGACCGCTTCTCTTACAATCGGATACGCAGAGGTGCAACTTTATGTGAATTACGCTAGACTTTCATTCCGAATTTTCAGTCTCGAATTTATTCAGAAGGACAAATCAATAGATTTTTCGACTAAATATTCATCCAGTTTTCGTACCCCATCATTTCACTGCCCAGTTCCGGAAGAAAACTCAACTGCGCTCTTGAATCGCTCCAGCCGCGAAGCGGCTGGAGAGGTTTGGTTTTGCCCGGGACTTTTGATCACTTAGAATTCTGTAAAGTAGTTAATAAAACCTGTTAAACAAATTCTCCAGAGATTTCCATCGGGATATAGGTGAGAGGGTCGGTCCAGGAGGCACATGCTGACAAAATTTGAGCAAAATCGGTTCAAAACTAACAAAGTTAGATCGGCGAATCCTTATCAAAAATTCTTGTTGTGCGCGTGTTACTGCTTCCTGCTCCCTGCTTCCTCGTGCCTTACGCACCCTTAGTAGTGGTCACTGCCAATGGTCGCAGGCGATGAGTTGGACAGGCAGGTAAGTTCATGTATGGATAGATAAGCAGGCTGGTGAGTAGGTAGACAATGAGTACTTACTGTTTAACATTAACTACTTCACTTATTACTGCTTATCATATCAAGTGATATTATCAGTTGGTAGATCAAATCGCTAAAACACGTTGTAGGCTGTACTTTTCGATGGGAAGGGACTAGGAAAGTGACCAACAAGTTTGTTACTTACTGTTCAACATTACCTACTTCACTTATTACTGCTTATCATATCAGGTGATATTATCAGTTGGTAGATCAAATCGCTAAAACACGTTGTAGGCTGTACTTTTCGATGGGAAGGGACTAGGAAAGTGACCAACAAGTTTGTTACTTACTGTTTAACATTACCTACTTCACTTATTACTGCTTATCATATCAAGTGATATTATCAGTTGGTAGATCAAATCGCTAAAACACGTTCTAGGCTGTACTTTTCGATGGGAAGGGACTAGGAAAGTGACCAACAAGTTTGTTACTTACTGTTTAACATTACCTACTTCACTTATTACTGCTTACCATATCAAGTGATATTATCAGTTGGTAGATCAAATCGCTAAAACACGTTCTAGGCTGTACTTTTTCGATGGGAAGGGACTAGGAAAGTGACCAACAAGTTTGTTACTTACTGTTTAACATTACCTACTTCACTTATTACTGCTTACCATATCAAGTGATATTATCAGTTGGTAGATCAAATCGCTAAAACACGTTGTAGGCTGTACTTTTCGATGGGAAGGGACTAGGAAAGTGACCAACAATTCGATGGGAAGGGACTAGGAAACGAGTTTGTTACTTACTGTTTAACATTAACTACTTCACTTATTACTGCTTATCATATCAAGCGATATTATCAGTTGGTAGATCAAATTGCTAAAACACGTTGTAGGCTGTACTTTTCGATGCGAAGGGACTAGGAAAGTGACCAACAAGTTTGTTACTTACTGTTTAACATTACCTACTTCACTTATTACTGCTTACCATATCAAGTGATATTATCAGTTGGTAGATCAAATCGCTAAAACACGTTGTAGGCTGTACTTTTCGATGGGAAGGGACAAGGAAAGTGACTAACAAGTGTTTTACTTACTGTTTAACATTAACTACTTCACTTATTACTGCTTATCATATCAAGTGATATTATCAGTTGGTAGATCAAATCGCTAAAACACGTTGTAGGCTGTACTTTTCGATGGGAAGGGACAAGAAAAGTGACTAACAATTCGATGGGAACGGACTAGGAAAGTGACTAACGAGTTTGTTAATTACTGTTTAACATTACCTACTTCACTTATTACTGCTTATCATATCAAGTGATATTATCAGTTGGTCGATCAAATCGCTAAGACACGTTGTAGGCTGTACTTTTTGATGGGAAGGGACTAGGAAAGTGACTAACAAGTTTGTTACTTACTGTTTAACATTAACTACTTCACTTATTACTGCCTATCATATCAAGTGATATTATCAGTTGGTAGATCAAATCGATAAAACGCGTTGTAGGCTGTACTTTTTCGTAGGGAAGGGACAGGGAAATGACTAACAAGTTTGTTACTTTCTTATGACGTCATCAAAGTGCATGGGCATGTGGTGACGTCATCAGGACGTCGTGCCAATCACATAGGACATGTGATGACGTCATCAGTGTGTCGTGTAAAGTACACAAGGCATCTGATGATGTCATCAGGACGTCGAGGAAAGAGAGTCGCGCGTCATTTGTAGCGTGCGCAACAGGTCAATTACTAACTGATTGTCATATTAATCCATGCTGTTTCGGAAATATTGAAGATTTCCAGAGAGATTACTTTGTAATATCAAGAAAAAGTGAACAATTCTATCAAAAAGGGGTCTTCCAAGCGAAAGAGGTTTGGTTGGCGTCAGAAACGTTCCAACAAAAAGGGAACAATAGGCAAGTAGGATGAGGAGAGTCTACAAATATTGAACAATATTTTCTGAGACTGATTTTCTTGGCCGAAACTTCTTAATAACAAAAACAAACCGTTGCGGCGTTTACACGGAAGCACTCTGTGGTTCCAAAAATGGTCCTGACTACGCGAGAACCGTTGAGATGTATGTGTATATAAACCTTATACTTACCATTAGAATAGAAGATGATGTCGCAAAGACCTAGACAGACGGTTAGGTCTAGCTGTAAGGAGAAGCAAAACTATAGAATAGAAATACAGCATTAGGCAAGAGTATTCCCGTAAAATCTCGTAAAACGAATAGGAACCCCCTTTCCGGAAGACACTAAACTCTTCCTCGTAAAATACCACAACGGTTTGTTTTCGCTGTTAAGAAGTATCGGCCAAGAAAATCAGTCTCAGAAAATATTGTTCAATTTTTGTAGACTCTCCTCATCCTACTTGCCTATTGTTCCCTTTTTGTTGGAACGTTTCTGACGCCAACCAAACCTCTTTCGCTTGGAAGACCCCTTTTTGATAGAATTATTATGAGATTTGATCACTTACTCGAATATTTAGATACATTTTGCGATTATCCATTCAAGTCAAAGACAGTACATATCAGTTTCGAGTTCCATTTATTCATTCAGAAGTTTTGAGCAAAGGCCATCTTTGAAAAAATAATTTTACTATAAAAAATTGAACGTACCCTTTTCAGAAAATTAATTTATCAGAAAAATCTAGAAACCGATATTCGAAGAAAAAATTAATTCGAGAATGGTTCAAGGGATTATTGAAACTATTTAATCATTGCGTTCGATGGAGAGTCTGCCCGAATGAGACTGCCCGCCCACGCGGTCCGCGAGTGTGTTGATCAGCCGTCGCGCAGGCATTATCGGACCTGTGAATCGACTAACAGGATCATCAGACGAGTAGTGAATAATATCCCAGTCAACTGTATTTGAGTCGAGGAAAGGCTCGTTCAAAAAAGTCTTCGTGACGGCTTCTCGATCCGCACGGCGACCACGTTGGTGAACAGTCTCATTCGGAGAGACTCCAGAAACGTGATATACGAATTATACAGCCATTCGAAATTAGCATTCAATGCTCCTGTTCAGTGTGAGCCTGCTCTTGCTTCTACTTTTTCTATTTTATGCGCTTCCGAATCTTTGAAATCTCACTTTCTCAGTGTATTCATCAGTCTTCAACTCATTGAAAATGATGGTAATGCTGATTTGTAGCTCGACTCTGATCGTTCACCGGCCAACGAACACTTATCTTTGTTCCATTTGTCATAGCATCATTCGTCCTTGACGGCAGAATTTCATTGCAGATATCATTTCGGAACATTTCCTCTCTCTTAGATCTGCTTCGGAAACGCCAAACATTTCCTGTGCTTTTTAGGACTTTTCTGAACATTGAATATTCATGAATCATCTTTTCTGTGTTTGCTCATCTGTCGAATCGATGCTTATCAGCGACGAATGCAGGCAAACGCAGCAGTGTAACGACTTCTCAAAAGTCTGGAAAATCTATGAACAGCTTCTTCTGAATTTTTATTTTGAATATTTATCTCTCCTTTTTATGGTTAATCTAATAGATCAGAACTGTCCCCTACAATAAAATAAGTTAGCGTGGTACGTATCACACCTGTATCTGAATCCATGAACACATGAATAAATTAATGTTCCACGTCGTTTTACTATTGCTTGTTTGGCCCGATTTCGTAAGACATTACATTTTCAACGAGAAAATATTGCTGGAAAAAGTTCTATCATAACATTGAAGCTTTCTGTGAAGATCTTCATAGCGTACATAAAGTCTGCCCGGATGAGATTGTCCACCCAAACGGTCGGCGTACGTGTCGAGTGGCCGTCGCAGATGGCATTTTCTAAACCAACCTTCCCACACCTGCAAACAGCTTATGGGATAATATTAACTATTCGTACAATACTCCTGTTGATCGATTTAGGCTTCAAATAAATTCCTTGGTGAGGGCCGCTTAACATGTACGCCGACCGCGTGAGCGGACAGTCTCATTTGAACGAACTATAGTTTGCCGCTGGATTTTCCCTCTCCATGATTCACGAACTCGTACTCTTCGCGAGTTATTTGGTTTTATTATAAAATATGATTTTTCAGGAAAACCACGAAAATGGCGACTAGACGACAAGAAGGTGAGAAGAGTTGTGTTATGCAAATCGAAACATGGGGTCCTCGTACTCAACTTAGTCTGAGAAATGAACGGAGCTGCGACGGTAGATCGCCGAGCGCGATTCAAAGCCTGTTGGCTGGTGATGCTGCCAACGCCGCACAGCCAGTGCCATAGTCGTGTCTGTTCCGTTCAGCAGACTAAATTCGATACGCAAACCATATGGAACTGGCCAAAAATGGGAATTGCTGAATCGAGCTTGCCAACTTGGATTTTCCACGGCTTCTATAAAAACTGATTCAATGAATCGAGCAAGCGTTGAAACCATCTGATGAAGATTTCAATCATTAGCATTTCAAGCCAAGCAGGTTTGAAAATTTCGGTTTTCTGATTTTTATTTTTGAGCCATTTTGGCCTTTCTGTTTTGTGATTTCGTTTTTTTAAGCGGAAAGAGTAAAAAGTAAATATCCTAAGAGGAATTTTTTGTTGATACAACAACATACTAGGGGAATCAAAGAAAATCGAACGCTTTAAAGCCTTCATATTGCACCAAATTTCGACATTTAGCTGAGTTATATAATACATAATCTACTTGGGATAATTGAAATTGATCTCGAATGATCGACTTTCAGATCAAGTCGAAAATCACACTTTTGTGATTTATCCGGATCAACTTTTTAGATGATCGACTTTTTCGAGTAAGTACATAGAAAGTCAGACTTTTGGGAATGATCGACTTTTCGAATAAGTCGATCACTCTTTTTCGAATGACTTTTAATTTTATCCGCTACTTCAACTTTTCGAATGTTCGATTTTTTCGCATAATAAGTCGAAAATCATTTTTTTTTTTCGATTGAATGGCTTTTTGGAGTAAGGCGAGAATCACATTTTCTCGAATGATCGACTTTTCGATTTACCCAGGATCTCGACTTTTCGAATGGACGACCTTTAGAATAGACCGAAAATCGGACTTTTCGAACGATCGGCTTTTTGATTTATCAGGAATTTTAACTTTTTGGATAGTCCACTAAATCGATTAAATCGATGACGACTCTTTTCAATCGTGTGATCATTCGATCATTGGATTCGGTCCGAGTATGATTCATATTACTAAAAATAGCAATTGTGTGGGAGAGACTGTGAACTGAATATTTGAACGATAACCTTTTTTCTTTCAGAAGAATACCTTCAACACGTGGAGAATCCAAATTTCAATCAACAAGGATACCAAACCAGTGAGTTGTTTCTCATCTACGCACCTCTGACTAACCCTGTGTATGTAGATCGTAGTTCCATATTACTTATTAGAAGATTTTTCTCCTCTAAATCAAGTTACTGCGGGTTTCCTCACATGGGCGAAAAGACTCTCATCAGGCGATTATCAGGCTCTTCAGAAAAATTGTTTCGGTATTGGCTGAAAAATTTTTTGAGGGACGAACGGAATTTGAAAAAAATTTGTACGACAAGTTTTCGAACGAATGAAAAAATAAGAAAAGTCAATCAAATTTTTTTCGAGTATTTCGTTCGTATACATAGTGTCTTTTGTAAAAAAAACATACTTCTCATCACTCATAGCGCGTGCGGATCGCGCGACGCTGCTGGCTCCGCCTGCCCTCCGCTCTCTCGCTGTTTCTAATATATGGTTGGGTCCGTAGCTCGTTTCCTCAAGAACAAACATTTAAGTTCAAACAGCGGCTGGCGCGGTGGTTTAAATCTCACCAGCGGCTGTCTGCTAATTACCAGCCAGCCGCCGCTGAGATTTAAACCGTCGCGCCTGCCGCGGTTTGAATTTAAATGCTTTTTCTTGAGGAAACAAGCCACGGACCTAACTGTACCAGCACGCTTAGGAACCATGAGAATTTCGCGGTTTTACAGCCTGTATATGCTTCGGGCGTATCAGCTCCTTTTCTTGTATAGAGAAGAAGCGGATACGTCTCCATATGTACATATAAGACACTGGTTACGAAAAGGAGGGAAGTAGGTATATGCCATTCGATCTCCGTAGGAAACTCATTATGAGTTCGCTCTCTGGCTTCTTCTATGTGTTTCTACCGTAACTGGTTCAATTTGTAGTTAACTAGAGGCCTATCAGGATATGCAAAGCACCTGCTATCCTATTTTTCAGCGATCTTTTCGAATAACAAATACAATCTGGCTAATGTAAAGGGTCTCATATCCGATACAAACACTGTAGCAAACAACTATTGGATAAAGATCTGTTTCAGTGATATACATTGATAATGCGCTTCTTACCGTATTAAGTTATGTGTTACCAAACTCAAAATGAAGGAATTATTGTAGGAGTCTGCAAAATGGAATTTTCTGCAGAACATGAGGTTTTTTCTCACTCCCTGTCCTAGTACTATGCTGTTAGGTCAGTGGCTTGCTGCCTCAAGAAAAAACATTTGAATACCACCAGCGGCTGGCGCGGGCGGTTTGATTCTCACCGGCGGCTGGCGGTATGGTATGGTGGGTGTATCCGCGAAAGGGACAGCTGCGGACCACTCAGCAGGCCGCGCGCCTGCCGCGTGCGCCGACCGATCACCAAACTTCTCGTGAGCACCCACGACGCAGCGCAATCTGCTAAGGTGCCCGCACCTGTCCCTTATATGGTTACGCGAACTATAAGCTGATCAGCTGCGCTCTTCTCTCGGCCTGAATCGATTAGCGGGCCGGAGCGCGCCACCGCCCCTCCAGCCGCGTGTGAGATTTGATTTTTATGACATAGCGCTTCTGTTCCTTGTGCTAGATTGCTGGTGAGATCTGGTAGCGGATTCTCATCTTCAACCCCTTCTAACCTCATAACCCTACGTTTTTGGTGCGCCAAAGTTTACCGGGATGCTCTACCGGGCCCATTCATGAAATTCAGCCTGAAGAAAGGAAAGTGGTTTCCAGCGCGAACGATGCCTTTAAGAACTAAAGATGGAGGATGACTCATTTACTGCGATATGTATTGGGCCCATTTTGACAGACAGTGCATACAGTTCGTCCCGAAAATTAATGTTCAATTTTTTTTCTTGGTCATCTCTCTTGAATTTCTGATAGAAGCTTCTCTGTGGCCAACCGCTTTCTTTTTACCATAAGTTTTCTTTATTCGGACGGACGGTTTTTTTTTGTCAGAAATCCCATCATGATTCAAATTCGGGATCATAATTGCAAAGATTAGAATCTGATCCTACACTCTACAACTACTTTTCCTTTTATATTTATTAGACTAAACCAAGGCTAATCTTTGGGAGAAAGTGGCAGTGTTCACCATAAAAACCATGCCTGATTGTCCAATGTTTTGCACAAGGGAATCAACGAAGTAGATAACAATAGCGGGAAGGTCTCTCAAAATCATTAATTTTCGAAGAGAAAGCTCTTCAAGAAGCTCCAATAACAAACTTCCCAGCCATGCGACATAATTTTGTTTCTTCTATCCAAAATACTTTGGAAAAAAAGTGTACCTCTCTTTTTGGCCGTTTTTCGTCATTTCTTCTACGCTACAGATCTTAGAAGTACCCAAATCGTTTGATTTTGCGGTATAGTTTCGAAAAAAAGTCGAACAAACGAAAATTGAAAATTTTTCGTTCAAAGTCTTTTCGAACGAACGAAAAATTTAAAAAAAAACGTTCTAACAAATTTCGAACGAACGAATTTCGAAACTAATCGAAATTTAGTTCAACATTTCGAACTTTTTCCGAAATTTGTTCGAAAAAATTCCGAACGAACGAAATTCGAAAACTTTTTGAAATTTCTGAGGTCGAACGAACGAAATTTGATAGAATTTCCTTTGAAAAAAAATCGAACGAACGAAAAATTTCTGTACGACGAATTTTCGAACGCACGAAATTTGAAAAAAAAATCGTTCGACGAGTTTTCGAAGGAACGAAATTCTATATATAAAGAATAGCATCGGCAGAATACAATATAAACAACCTATATGCAACATGAGATCAATACATGGCCACTAACTCCTCGACCTCTTCTGCGTCAGTTCTTCAAGGTTTCGTCCGTGTCATTCAATTATATGAAGCTCTTATAAGAAGCGGCACTAGCATTTGGGCGCAGAATCAGCCGATCCATAGCCATCCTCTTTTCGCTTTCCTGCATCCATATTTCCCCCGCCGAGCAGCGTCGCTGCTTCGTGCTCAAATTACGAATGTTTATGTTGTATCTGGTACACGAGTTCTCAGGAACTTTATTAGTCGACAACGAACAACAACATAATGACATATGGATCGCCTTTTATAGGCCTGGACAATCAAAGTACAAAGTATCATGTGATCACGTGACTTCCGGCCAATATCGTTCGACCCCATTGACTTCCGGTCCAGGCAGGCGCGTAATTAGTGGAGACCAAAGTTCAGTTGACCATACACATGGGTGGTGTGACATTTGTGGACTATTGACCATTGATTGCGCTGTTCTCTGGTCACTCGACCATTGTCCACAACACCTCCCCTTTCTTAAGCTAGAGGCGGTACCCTCTATAAAACGTCGTAATTCACATCATTCGAGGCGCGAGCGGCGCGCGCGATGCCTCAGCCTCCGTCTGCACCCGCTCTTTCACTGTCTCTAACCTCCGCTCCGCACCAGCACGCGTAGGAACCAAGTGAATTTCGCCGTTTTATGGCCTGTACATCATGCTGGCTGGATCCATGTGCAGACGAGGTGGCGCATGTCGAATGCGAGAGGATCGTCGGACTTCAGGTGAGGCATTCGGATTGGCGGTTGACGTCGATTCCGTGTCGAGTACTGACGGTGATGATGATTCGTTAGAGTCGTCTTCACAGTTGAATAGTGGTAAGTCAAAAACATCCAGCAATTTATTTGCTGTTGAAATTGAACTCCTTGGTTTGAGTTGACTTACATGTCAAGTCCATAACATGTTTTCGCATTCCACAGTGTACGTGCTGCTTCCAGTTTTCCGTTTGACAGTCCCAGGAATCCATGTGCTCTTTTGTCCACGATAGTCTTTTACGTAAACTTTGTCATCGACTTCGAAGTGTCGATGGCGGGCTCCATGGTGTCTGTTGTACTGGGCTTCCATTGGGATGTCTCGGGATCCTTCCTTATTGTTCTCTTCTTCAGGGGCCATCAGGTCTAGCACAGTCCGTATTCGGCGGTTCAGGAAGTTTTCGACAGGCAATTTGTGATTAGGTCCTGATGGACAGGGAGTAGAGCGGTAAGAAATTAGGAAGGTTTGTAGTGCGTCAGCCGTGGGTTCCTCCCCTTTCAGTTCTGCGAGTCCTCTTCTGAATGTGTCCACAAAACGTTCCGCTTGTCCATTGATCTGGGGGTGGAAGGGCGGGGAGCGAATGTGTGTTATTCCACGTGAGCTGCAGAAATTCGCAAAACCTGTTGAGGTAAACTAGGTACCGTTATCCGTCACGAAAATCTTCGGGTTTCCAAATTGCGCGAAAATCTTCTTTAGGACGTTTATGGTCGTGGAAGTTGTGATGGCACTCATTTGAACAATCTCAGGCCATTTCGAATAGGCGTCCACGATAACAAGGTAGTAGTTTCCATCCAGGGGCCCAGCGAAATCAGTGTGTACTCGCATCCATGGGGCAGTCGCCTTCGGCCAGGAGTGGAGTTCTGCCTTTAATGGGTCCTTTGATGCTGCTGCACAACTGTTGCAACTTTTTACAAGCGATTCGATATGGGCGTCGATTTCTGGCCAGTAAACGAAGCTGCGAGCCAACATTTTCATTCTCGTTTGTCCGGGATGTGCCTTGTGCAGTGCGGAGAGTACTCGGTGTTCAAGTGACTTGGGAATGATGATGCGAGTGGAGGTGAGCAGACAGTTATTGACTGTTGTCAGGCTGCCTCGTCGGTTGTAGAAGTACCATAGTAGGGAGCTGCGATCAATCTTGGGCAATATTCCGGATCGTGTGCAGTCAATAACCTGTTGAAAGAGTTTATCTGCGTCTGTTGCGGCCCGGATTGTTTCGGAAGATACTGGTAGACTCGTGCAATTAACGGTAAATTCCGCTTGGAAGTCGGCTTCTATGGCGGCTATTACACGGTCTTCAGTTTCCGTTGGATGTGCTGCGATAAGTCGAGATAGCGCATCCGCCTCTTCGAAATAAGTGGTTTTGACATACTCAATGGTGAAGTCGTAATTGAGTAGAGTGGTAGCCCAACGTTGAAGGCGGTTGGCAGTATAAATGGGCATCCTTTTCTTGCTTCCAAAGATAGAGATGAGCGGTTTGTGATCCGTCTTCAGCGTGAAATGACGGCCGTGGATGAAGCGGTGGAACTTCTGCACTGCGAAAACTAGCGCTAAGGCTTCCTTCTCGATTTGGCTGTAATTATTTTGTGCAGGAGTTAGGGCTCGGCTTGCACGATAAATAGCCTTGTCGGATTCATTCGGGCAGCGATGCAGCAGAACTGCCCCGATACCATAATTTGAGGCATCTGCGGCTACGATGATCGGCAGACTGGGATCAAAGTGGGTGAATGACAGATCCGATTTGAGAATGTCCTTTATACGATCAAATGACGACTGACATTCCGGTGTCCACGTGAATGTGACATCTTTCTTGGTGAGGGCGTCCAAGGGAGCGCGACAGCTGTGTAAATTCTTGACGAACGTTCCGTAAAAATTTACTAACCCAAGGAAAGATCGTAGTTGGGTGACGTCTTTTAAGTGCGGCATCTTTTGAATTGCATCGATTTTCGCAGTATCGGGGCGGCGTCCTTCAGCGTCGATGACGAAACCAAGGTAGTTGATCCTAGGTTGTAAGAAGGAGCACTTTTCCAGGCGAACACGAAATCCATAGTCGAGTATTCTTCGAAATACTGCGTCCAGGCGATGATTGTGTTCGTCAATGGTTCTGCCAGTAACGACGATGTCATCGAGGTAGGCAGCAGATCCATCCAGGCCAGCAATCAGGGAGTCCATTTGTTGCTGGAAGATGCAGGGAGCGGGTTTCACACCGAAGGGTAAACGATTGAAACGGTAGAGACCTTGGTGTGTGTTGATTGTCAGCAGTGGCTGAGAATTTTCATCCATTTTCAACTGAAGGTACGCCTCCGCCAGGTCAATTTGAGAGAAGTAGCGTCCTCCATTTAGCTTTGTGAATATGTCGTCAGCAGTTGGAAGTGGGTGCTGGCGCTGTTGAAGGGCGTCGTTCAAACCAGTAGGATAATCTGCGCAAAGACGGATCGATCCATTTTTCTTTTGAACGGCGACGATAGGTGCTGCCCACTCGCAATGGTCGATGGGCGAGAGTACATTTGCAGCTACCAGCCGGTCGATTTCCTGTGAGATACGTGGTAGCGCGACATACGGGACGGGGCGAGCTTTCCGGAAAATCGGTCTTGCTTCCGGTTTCAGCGTAAGTGTTGCTTTCGCTTTCGTGCAACATCTCAGTCCTGGCGCGAAAACAGCAGCAAATTGATTCTGTAGACGTCTGGTGAGAGAATTTCGTAGGTTGCTGAGCGTGGAGGAAAAAATGTTGCAGATAGTCTTCTCCGTGAGCTGTTTGAAGAGAGGCTCGTTTTGGGAGATCCAGTCGAGTCCAAGCAGCGACGTGGTATCAGCAACATGACAATTTCCTCTTCCATTTTGGCCATCGATATTGAAGTTGCATTCGAATTGGCCTCGTAGATTGATATATTTGTTGTTGGCCGATTTCAGTGTTACGAGTGGTGTCTGCAACTTGGGGCGGCCAATTGCAATCCAATCCTCGTGACTCAGCAAGGTAACATCAGTCCCTTATCGAGGCGCATCCGTATGGGTCTTCCATTGATCTGCACTTGTCTGTAGATTCGATTGGCAGGTTTGACCTCACTGGTTGTAGAGGCGACGATGACTACGTTGTTTGCATTTCGGTGCTTCTTTTTTGCTGCCATTGTCGTCTTTCAAGCGAAATTCTTGCAGAGTCCTTTTCTATGTCCAACTATTTTGCATTCGTGGCACTTTCTGTTGTTGTTGTATTCGCAATCTTTTGACAAGTGTGGTCCTCCACAGCGAAAACAGGGCGAGGGCGGGTCCCTTGCCGGATTCTTCTTAGCCTTGACGGCGTTGATTCCATGCTGTCTGTGGTACTGTCGATTGGTTCCCGAGCGATTTCTCATCCTTTCGTATGTCCATAAACTGCTGTATTTCGGCACTGAGTTCCTTGAGCGTTGTGTATGGATTGTCCTCCATTTTTCTCGGGGCACGGGCACGAATATCAGCGTCTTCAGGAGCAGCCAGTCCACATATCCATACAAGGCGCTTCATTTGTTCAGGAGTAACATCATTGAATTCGGCCATGGCGTGGCGTCTATTGACCAATCCGGTATAGTCGAGGGGGCACTCAGCATTTCGCTGAGTTCTCAGGTAAGTGTAGCGGCGAGCGAATACTGGCGTATTATGACCAAACAGATTCTTCAGTGTCTTGATTGTATCCTCCAAAGAGACTTCAGATGTTCTTTTGGGCAGGGTATGGTTTGTGAAGCGGGCGTACGTGGTTGCGTCCAGTCTTGAAACGATCAGCCTGGCTCTCGCAAATTCGTCCAGACTGGAACCATGCTTAGCGATCACGTCTTCGTAGCGATTGAACCATAGATCGAACGTGCAGCCGGTTTCTGGATCGTAGACGAAGGTTGGCAATCGGGTGGACAGTGAGTTTGTTACGTATTCCACTGTTGAGGCTGGAGCGGCCGTTGGTGCAGCAGACGTGAATAACCGTTCCATTCTTTCCATGACTGCATCTAGTCTTCTGCTGCTGCTGCGCCTGTGCTTCCAGAATAGCACGCAAAGTGGTGGCATCCATTTAGTCCGTTGAGTCTTCTTCCAATCGCTGATCGCCACTTGTTGTAGCTGGTACACGAGTTCTCAGGAACTTTATTAGTCGACAACGAACAACAACATAATGACATATGGATCGCCTTTTATAGGCCTGGACAATCAAAGTACAAAGTATCATGTGATCACGTGACTTCCGGCCAATATCGTTCGACCCCATTGACTTCCGGTCCAGGCGCGTAATTAGTGGAGACCAAAGTTCAGTTGACCATACACATGGTTGGTGTGACATTTGTGGACTATTGACCATTGATTGTGCTGTTCTCTGGTCACTCGACCATTGTCCACAAAATTTTATCCCGTTTTCCCACTAACAAGAATCCACTATCGTTGTCCTTTTCTGACTCCCGCCTAATCCGCTCCTTCTGAGAGAGCGCGGAAGAACGTTTTGCTTCAGCCTCCGCACAAGGTGAAGATCGCCAACTTGAGAGAATTTGTAGCAACCCTCCTCCCAGAAAGGTAGGAAATTTTGAAAAATTCTATTGGCTAATACGTATCTCTTCAGCTTGAGATTCATATTTGCATGTTTGTTCCACACAATATCGGCAGCAGGAGGTGTGGTAGAACATGATGCAGCACGAGCTGAAGAAGATTTGACCCTTGATGCGGATGGCTTCTCCACAGCAGCCTCAGAAGGGGTGTATAACTTGCGTAGGTCTGTACGGGGCAAGCGCATCACCATCTCGGAATGTTCATGCAAGGTAGGGCGACAGTATATGTGACCGGCGGCATTGATCTTAAGAACCTATAAGATAGAAAACTTTGCCGGCCCACGCCTACGCCTAGTCTATGAGCTAGACACGAGATGCGACCTTGGCAAGAAGAGATGAGTTCCATTGCCCCACGTTGTGCTTCCTTTGCTAATACTTCTCTATTCAGCTTAAGAATCACGTTTGCAATGTTATTTCATTCTTTTACAGCGCAATACAGCCTTGTCTGAACATGCGAAAGACTAGACGAGTTGAGGTTGAAAGTTTAATCCCCCAGCAATTAATTATCTCTCAACACTAGAGAAGTTGCATATATCGCGTGGATAGTCCGCGTTTCCGTTTCCTTGACACTCGGAGCAGTACAAAATAGTCCAGTATACTTTGCTCCTGCCCACTAACCTCCTTTTCTGCCTGGATGGGAGGGCTCTCTAGCAAAAAAACTAGAACGTCGATGAGCCGTGCGCCCGTACCCACCACTGAGCGAGGCGTCCCCCCTGCGCTTGGCGTCCTTCACATCCCCGCCCCAGCCCCGTGACTCACAATGGGCGCGACGCCCGGGCAAGACATCTCTGCAGGATCATCGATTAAATGGCTGATTCCTTCAATTACAATATCCTTAGTCCTCTCACATACTGGGCGCGTGGTATACTTCTTTACCAAAAATATCCTCTGAGACAGCCCCGTGGCGGGTGTCCCATTCAAGTATATGCGATAGATTGGAAAACTTTCCCTACTAAAACCGAGTGAAGTGCGCGATTATGTAAGAACTTGGTCACTGGGCCTGCAGTGGAGTTGCTATAAAATTGTGCTCAGTACAAGGCACGCGTTCTGATCCTAGCGATCAACGTGCCACGTAATTTGCCCAAGCAAACATGTTTTCTTCTGTTTCAAATTTTCCGTACACGACCAAGCAAACGAAATTAGGAAGCACCCCCGCCTCGCGCTTGGTTATTCTCTTCCCACAAAACATGGCCCCTTTATCGATTTTATCCCCCTATTTTACTGGTTATCGGTAGGTCGGGTTTAATCGATATTCAATTTGACCTTTATACCCGCCGGGTTTTAGGCGCTATTCATACTACTCAACGCCAGCGCGGCACGCGCGTCACGCTCCGCCATGGCGTCGCCGCTGCAGTATTCATACTGCCACCCGGAACGCCTTGGCGTTTTCATCCACTGATATTATTTATCGATCGTCTCATTCATTCCAGCTTCACCGCTCCGCCATGGCGTCGCCGCTGGAGTATTCAAAGTCCCCGCAAGCGCGGCACGCGCGCCAGGCGCGTAGAAAGTATTCATACACAAACGCCACGCCAGCGCGGCACGCGCGTGCCGCCCTGGCGTTGCGTAGTATGAATAGCGCCTTAGGAGGAAGAAACAAATGGTCCCACACTAACAACCAAAGAAATCAAAAAATAATAACTATAGAAGTAATAAATAGAAAGCAATGGCTTGTATACTGTATAGAGCAAATTACTACCTTTTGTGCGGTCGTGATGTGGCGGCAGGCAGAATCCAGTGGGTGGACACAGTGGGCACGCAGTGGCAGCTGAATCTGTGGACATGAGGCTGGCAGCAGAATAGGATCGATGGCGGGAGACGGCGGGTGAAGATCTGTGTGGTCGCAATAGCAGAAATAATCTCGCGCCATTGCGTTCGACACGTATGCATTTCGAAAATCACTTGTTTTAACGCATCTTAACGTGTGCTTCGACTTGAAAATGGCACTACGGCAAAGAACCCTAATCTTGGCCGCTATCATTGATAACAAAAATATATTTGAAAAGAATTCGTACGACAAACTATCGAAAGGACGAAATTTGAAAAAAATTCGTCCGACAAATTTTCGAACGAACGAAAAAATTTCGAAAAATCTTACAATTTTTTTTCGAAAAAGTCGTTCGTGTACAACGATATTTTGCGGAAAACGGGAATTTGTTCATTATGAGCACTGTCTTCAGCTTTTAAGGAGCTGCTGCCACACCTCAAGCCTTCGGAAAAGAGCCGTATTATTCGTGGCACGCTCCTCAGACAACCTCGGGCTTGTAAATTGAGGACGAAAACACTGAACTGCGAATTGGGAAGAATTAGATAGCATATTTTTGTCTGTTTCATCTTTATTTGGGCCCCTTTCAACGCCTCTTCTCTATTAGACTTTGAGCGAGAGTCATTGCGAACGGTCTCTCACAGAAACTCTAACAACGAAATTTACAGTAGGTTCTATCGAACCTTAAGCGGAGATTTTATACAACTTGCTCGTAGGTGGTCCATCAACCAACGCGCTCCACTGCCAACAATGCCGACGATCGATTTCGATGATGTTTTCGCGTATCGCTCTCTCGTCTGCGCCCTCCTCGCCACGTGTGCTTCTCCTCATCATCTGCACCCATCATTGAAAGTGCTTAACCACCGGAGGCCGGCTGGCGCGGCGCGTGTGACGCAAATCTGCGGCGCGCGCGTTTGTGCGATTGGAGCACGATTATACACTCAACCAAAATCCCGTGTGTGCGAGGGAATGTGATATACAGGCGAAACGTGTACCTAGCTCTTCTTAATACTCTACTGACGAAACTCGGGAAGTAAAATTGATACAATATGGTATGAACACTAAATTTCACACTTCTCTAAGGTTAAGAGGCGAAACTACTCTCAGCTCTTCCTATTTCAGAAGCAACATCACTGTGAGAACCCACGAGACCAATCTCAACAGCATATGAGGAGCTAAAAGTGTATAGAACAGACCATTAATAACGTCCTTTGAACTGATTTAAGGAGAACATTTTCTTCCAATTCTCACATAAGTGATTCCACTCATGCAAGGTCATTCCACCGTCATTAATCAGTCCTAGAACTATAGGAAATTTTCTAGCCTGCCTGTTAGCAGAAAGTCTGATTATTCTTCTCCATCATCACAGTCCGTCCTGAGTTCGATACATTTCAACCTCAGAAAACTAGATATGAGATCGGATTTCTTAGGAATAAATCACGCTAGTAGCAACATCAAACTTGGATAGACAAGCGGAACTTGGGTGATTCGATTGATGGTTTTTTTTTGAGAAACATTTCTGCAGAGCAAAACCTCATGAACTACACCCCTTACCCTTCAGAGCTCCAGTATTACTCGTAATCTCTGAGCTTTTGAAAGGGACTAAGCCTCACTGCCCTAGAAAGAGCATGAAAAACGATTCATTAGACAACATTCAATATTCCTTATTCGCTCAATGGTTTTCACATTCTACTACTTGACAGTGGGGAACCGTCTCGAAAAGATAAACCGAGCACAGCAGAGGAGCAATAGACTAGTTTTTAACAGCTGTTAAGATTGGTCTCGTGGGTTCTGTTACAAGGGAGGCTAGTCATCTTCCGGTGGCGATTTGGAAAACCATGTTGTCGTCGCTGTAGGTCTGTGACAGAAAATAAATTACCTGCGCTTGGAATTGGCTAACTAACTGCGCGGATTCCAAAAATGGCATTCACATTGCGTCACAAGAAAGTAAAGTATCAGGGATTTTTCGGAGCGTTCAGAAAAAAATTCCGGAATTGGCGCAAAACATTCAAATTGGTGTTATTTAGGGCGCTGAACCCAAATCTGGGGTCCATTCCTCGCCAGACTTAGAGTGTGAGACAGCCCGAATAACCCCTATGTACAAGTTTTGAGGCGATTTGATCGTAGCATTCTCGAAATCGTCAAAAGTCGCGTTTGAGCAGCAAAGTTTCACCCACTTCGAAGCTGCGGACCGAGTCAGATGAAATTTTTCAAATATTGACAAGTGGGCCTCAGATTCGTAATTAGCACCCAAAACAAGCCCCAGAAACGAGTTTTAGGCTCAATCCGAGAATTTTTTTGAACGCCCTGAAAATTGTCAATCGTGTACGCCTTTTTCTGTTGGCTATGCTATGGAAATGTCCAGTTTTGCAAATCTCCTGTAAATATCTGAGGCACTTAGCAGATTCTGAGTATGGAATATTGGAGCACTGTCCTCCTCCTTGAACATATCAAAGTTGCATCTCGAAACTCCACCTTATATGTGCAACCATCCCTTGTTATTGATGTTGCTTCTGTAATAGGAATAGCTTAGACTAGTTTCGCCCCTTAACCTTGGAGAAGTGTGAAATTCAGTGTTTATACCACGTATTGCATTGTTTTTACTTTCCGAGGCTCGTCTGTAGTGTATTAAGCAGAGCAAGGCTTCGTTTCGCCTGTATATCACATTCTCTCACCTGTATACGATTTCAATCGAGTGTATAATCGTGCTCCAATCGTAAAAACGCGCGCGCCGCAGATTTTCGTCGCACGCGTCACGCCAGCCGGCCTCCGGTGGTTAAGCACTTTCCCCATCATTCCACTGGTTTTCGCAACAAAACACCCGTCGACCTCCCTGATAGACAGCTGATTCATCCTCCTACATTTCACAATTTCTTCGTTTCATATCTTCATTCCGATCAAACATGTTCTTCCCATTTGTGGGTACAACACCGGTAAATTTCCTTCAGCGAAGACGCAGCGGGCCAATAGATTTCATATTTTTCCTCCTCGATTCGCTATATTTGGAATCGTCATACATTTTTATTCAGAGTAGTTACGAATTTGCCTCAGATTTTCTCGAAATGTTCCATTTTTCGGAATTTAGTTTTATGTTATGAAGGTTTTTTCGCAATGTTTCACCGATTGCTCTTATGTTACTTCCTTCAGTTTCATATTCATTCTATTTATCGAGGGCAAATGAACTGTAAGAGGAGTAAAGCAGAAAAGCAAACAACTTAGAACTCAAAACAGCTTACCTTTGCAGTGTACCGCGACCCGAACGCGTGTGGCACAGTGGCAAGAGGCGCCATTGTCACTCACACGGTCGAGTGATCGATCTTCGCCCAAAGGCAACAAAGCCTTCTCTTCTTCTTTGCAGCTACAGAGAGGGGTTCTGTCATAGGTTCAGAAACTCGGCCACTAGCACAGGGTTCGTCCACAGATCCATTCTCGTTAATGTAGTTGGTCTCAACGGGCAATTGAACAGGTGCGCAGTAGTATACCCTTGACTACCGCAAATCAGGGCACTCGTCAGGTTTGCTGTTATCCTATGCAAATATGACATAACGTCGGGATGGATCGCGAAGAGACTTCGTGTTCACTGTTGAAAGGGGGCGCAAACTCGGTGCCATGTGCTATAACATAGGTGCACCGAGTTGGCGCCAACCTTCAACAATGCACGCGAAGTCTCTCCCCGATCCATGCCGATGTTAAGCATGTGGAAGTGTCCACAGCGTAACGATGCAAGGGTGCACCTGGCACGCCTGCCAAGTTCCAAGCACAAAGCCTTCTATCCCTCCGGGGTCGGTAAATTGGTAGCAGACTTGTCTGGTCGGATAAGAACATTGACCTCAACATTCTTGCCCCTGCAAGTCATTGCACAGGCCCACTACACTTCCAAAAGCCCTTGCGATTCTGGATAAAAGTCGAATGTGCGGCGCATCCCCAGACGGATTGTTATACGCCCAGAACTTCATTTTAAGACATGCAGTAAAAGGAAAAATATTCATTGAATGAGGTTCTCTTGGAGATTTGAGTTAAGCTGTCACAATCAGCATTTTTTCCGACGAATAGTTCCTAAGGATCCCAAAGGAGGCGCAGCCGATTGATCTAAGAAGGAGATGGCTAGAAGTACCCATTCAGCCATGTTTTCCTGTTCGCCTTCCTCCCGAGCAGACATGAAATCCCTATTCTAGCTTCCCGAGTATTAGTGAAAAATATTTGTGAGCTAAAAAGTGACTAGCCCTGTAGGCATATCACCACTAAGCTATGTAGGGGGTCGTTCATACTTCCGCCACCGAGCTGCGCGGCGAAGTGCTATTCGATAGTGTTGATCACGCGGCGCGGCACGATCAATATTATAGAATTGCATTTCGCCCCGCCGCTCTGCGGCGGAAGTGTAAATGACTCCTACTTTCGATTTTTGAAAGACAGCATGCGGACCTCAGATTCGTGTTCTACGTTCCAAACTATTTTCCTTAACAAAGTTTGGGCTAAAATTTTCTTTGGCCTCTGCACCCCGGAAAGGTGATTAGGCTAAATCCTCCCATTAGGCTTTAGAGGTCAAAAAGTATCCTCGAGCACGTATTCTGTTTCAAGGAATACCTTGCAATGACAGAGACATTAGTGAAGCTGCACGCAAGATCAGTAGCTACTTCATCGTTCTGAATAAGCTTTCTCGATGATATAATGCTCACTGTCTCTACCGCCAAATCATAGTGCATCTCTTTTCTCCACTGACCCCAAGGAACACTGTGCTCAACCCGTTGTGAACTGTGAAGACGCTCGTGTGCCTGCCGCACGTTTCCCGAAGCTGCTCGGCCTAGTATTGAATCCCTCGCTGAATTTCCACAAAAATACTGAGCAGAAACAGGCTACAGTGGAAGCAAAGCTACGAGCTCTGGGAGGAACGTCGTTGGGAAGCAGCAAGGAGACAATGTTGATTACGTAAAAGGCAATATTGCAGCCGGCGTTGGAGTATGCAGCACCGGTATGGCAACACATAGTATCGGATTCATCGTGGACGAAGATGCAGCGAGTTCAAAATGCTGCATTTGGGATTGCCACTGGGTGTGCAAAGAGCACTCCAGTGGAGCATCTTCATGCTGAAGCCCGTATTCTGCCTGTTAAGGAGCACTGTCAACTCCAAGCTCTGGAAATTGATTGATTTATTACACGGTAGAAAATGGTTATTAAGGATTATGAATCCTGTGACAGAGAGAGATCAGAAGGCCTTGTGCGGATGCTCCCGAAAAAGTCAACGAATATACAAAGATGAACACTCCATATTGGATCGTGTTCGTCTTTTAGGCGCGGAGCACACCAAGCCTCATTTCCATATTGGGGATCGTACCACCTATAGTTAAGAACACCGAGATGGAACTAGGTAGGCGGGCTAGATGTTCCCTTGCCTCGCTGTGCTGCGGTCATTCCCCTATGCTGGTGTCATACTTGCATAAGATCGATTGCAGTAAGCCACACGACTGAGCATCTATTCGATTGCCCAAAGAGGACCACCACACTGACAACAATGGATTTGTGGACGAATCCAACTTCGGTCGCCCGTTTCTTAAACCTTTGACAAAAACCTTTCTGCGGCTGCAAAGAAGAAGAAGGAATACCTTGAACTGAACTTCACTTGTCAAACACAATTTGCTGCCGTAATTGACGCGCTACTGCTCAGCGTCTAACTTGGAGGCCTATCGCGAGCCAATATCGAAAATTTTTCCCTTTGGTTTCATACTATTTGATGACAATACCAATGCTGGAAATACTAGGCCAGTTCAGTGCTCAAGTGGGCCGTCGTGTATATTTTCTCGGACAAAAAGGGTGTGAGCGATCGAGTTTCCTTCGCATTGCTCAAATTTCACATACTTGCAAATTCATACCATTCAATTTTAGGCAGCTTCCACGATTGGGAAACCTGTCGACTTTTTATGGAAATTTAAGGCATCTCAGTGCTGAAGCATATGTGAAGAAAAACCTGAGAAACTCCGATAGAAGTTTTCCAGAGTAGCCTGGTTTCTGCACGAGGTGTGGAGAAGGCCTTTTAACTCGGACGCCCTCAGGAGCGTGAGTCATCGGTTAATTTTGTTCTGCGATTCTCTCAGATCCCCCCCAGGTGCCTGATTTTGCAAAATTTCTGGCGATTTTTTAGTTTGTTCTTGTAAAATTCAACTGAGGGGAACATCTCATGTAAAATGGAATTGTTCGTAAATAGCTGAACCTTAAGAGTGTGCACCTCCATTCGTAATGGTCCATTTGGTCTCCCGGCGGCAGAGTCAAGCAGGGTCGTTGCATAATTTTTCGAAATCGGAGCGACACCCACCATCAAATTTTTTTCCAAATTCCTATTTTTGCGACCCCCCCCAAGGCACGATTTATTCATGAAAATGTCTTGAATATTTGGGTCGTTCGGAAAACCAAAATAATCAATATATTTGATTGTCAAAACTGTCAAACGCCAAAAATTCGTTCAATAGTCAGGCTCGCGCGTCTTAAACCTGAGCAGTTCTGCGATCCTCTCCTTTGGTTACCAAAAATATCGAGAATTTTTGCGATAGCCTCACCGAATTCTCATTTTTGGTCCGAAATTTGAGCGACCTCCCTCAACCCAACCCCGTTGCGAAATTTAGCAACCCCGCTTGACCCTGCCCTGTGGAGCTCCACATCCGGCGCCGGACACGTCGGGTGCTCATTTACCATGGTTTGTGATAGCCGTTGCGGGACTAGTAGATACCAGGGCATCAGTTTCGAAGCTGCCGCGAGGCTTCATGTCCCAAGGATAATTCAATAAGCTCGAAGCATGTTGTTTCATTCCCGAAGCGGGTGTGAGTGCGTGACCAGCTGACGAATCGTGTGCCCTTGAAGACCATCGGTTTTGTGTAATCGTGCGCTCTCGCAATGTGTGGACGTTGCCCAAGGCGCTAGTCATACTCCTCCACGCTAAAGCGTCACGCGCGGGTTTGGCGTTGGAGTGTGAATGACCTGACGCCACGCCCGCGTATGATGTCCGCTCCGCTATGGCGGAGACGGCCGTAGCGAACTTTTTCTCATTTTCAGTGTTAGTCCATCTTCAATCTCACTCCGTTACGTAATAATTGAGTCCGGTAGCATCATCTACTACCATGATAGTGAACGCATGTACAGATTTCGCTTGCTGGGCCAAGTGAAGGCTCATTTTAATCTGCTCCGCCATAACGTCGCCTTTGGTGTACTCATAGTCTCCGCAAGCGCGTCTAGCGCATAGAAAGTATTTAAACTCCATTGCCTCGCCAGAGCTTGACGCGGTTGCGTTTAGGAGTGTGGGCACCTAAGATAGTTGACTAGTTCAAAAGTTTGCCTGCATGCGACTTCTGCAAGTTGTGTTGTTGTTTCGCTCGCTACTATGACCCTCATCTTTAAGTTAGCCAGCACGGGTTCTCATTTTCGATGCATTTCGTGACGTTACCGATGCTCTAAGCCGCGCTGAATCAATCTCCTTGTTTTGCTAAGACCCCGGTTTAAGTCATGTGAGCGCATTTCATTATTTTCGCAGAAATGTCTGTGTTGTTTCCATGGAAACGCAAACCATTCTGTTCGTCGAAGTCGCATAATTTTTCTGACGTTGAGACAGTCTTCTGGTGTTTTCCGCTTGTTTCTGCAGGTTATTGCTTTTACTACCCTGCTCTTGATTTTGTGTTCATTTGAAAGAGATTTCTGGAAAGACCTCTGCAGAAGAGTAAATAACGTGAGCTCGAAATTCAGAAATGCCAGTTTTCAACAGAACTGTAGACTTACTCCGTTACTCGAGGTCTCCGTGCAGCGCAGTGGCAAGAGGCGCCTCTGTCTTCCCATGCGGTCGATTGATCGAACCTTGCCCACGGCAAGCCAAGCCCGCTATCCTTGCGGGGTAGGTAAATGGGCGACAATCCTGTCTTGGAGGATAAGAACACTGACGTGAACATCAGCTGGTCTACGGAAGTCTTTGTATAGGCCCAGTACATATTCAGAAGTCTGTAAGGTTCTGAGTGGAAGTCGAAATGTGTAGCGCGTTCCCGGATGGGATTGAAAAACACAGTGAGAATTTTAACTTTCACTCAAGACTGAAGTAACGGAACGTTTGCAGTCCTCATGAGAGAATGCCAAAGTGGGCTTCAGGCGGCTTTTAGCCATCATGTCAACAAATACAGTCTTGCCGAGGGTAGTTTATTGGCTCTGTACCAGGAAGTACGCGATGAGTCATCGCGTAATCCTGAATCCAATGCTTATCAGTTGAACTACATTGGTGTAGTTCTCAAAGAGGGCGGTACCCGTGGTGGGTTCCAATCCCATCTTCATGCGAGATTACCGAAATCCATCTTGCGGGTGCCTCCTGACCGCCCCCAGATCATTGACGTCACTGACTAGTGCCGTTCTTCTTGTCGTTGAGCCCGAAGAACGCCGGAAATACGGAAGCGAAGGCGGTAAAATTGCGCAGCCGTGCTGCTTTCTAGTCCGAAGCGAGATCAGCAGCAGTGGGGCGCACTGTAGTTGTGATCATTCCTTTTATTCTGCTCAAAACTTTTGAAAGCAACGACACCCTATCGAAATATCTTGGCCCATAATGTCTAACGGTTCGGCCGTTCCCCTGAGTCGCCTACTAGATTCCTTCCTCTAGCGATATGGTCATTCTGCTCGAAGAATGACTATTCAGCTCCTTGAATATTCCAGGACTGGCAACACTTCCTTACGGTGTTGAATTATTCCCGAATGGGATTAAAGGAAACCTTCCGCAACTTTTCGAGAGTAGATGTAAGTCTAGAATCGATCCACAGCCACAGTATGTTCCCGATTCTCCTTGGAAGACAAATAGCCTGATCGAAGACGGTCCATTAAACCACCAACATCCCCAGGCAGATTTAGCGCTTTGCTTTCAATTTCTGCATTACATTTCATGTTGATAATTCATGACTCATATATATATATATATATATATATATATATATATATATATATATATATATATACAGGGGTGTGTATACAAGTCTGTTGGTACCTGCTCGTTGGTGCCCCTGCTTCTACTGAACCCAGCAGACGTTTGAGTGTACACAGGAACGTTCGAGCGATATAGCGTGCACAACTATATCGCGAAAGTATCCCGCACATTGCATAAAGGTGTTGCCGTCCGGCACACTAAGGCCTCCTGGTCCATAACACCTTAGGATCCGTACCTAGGGAGTCATGGAGTCTTTGGCCACAAGCCACAATTTCGCCACCCTGAACTGTCGATCGCTGTCGAGTGATATCCAAAAACTGCGCTATCCAGACTTCTGAGCTATTTCCATGCACCGTTTGCTGCTTTGCAGGAAACCCGCCCCAAGGATAGACCCGTCATCAGCGTCGGAGAGTACACCATCTACTGCGGTAACGCTGACGATAGGAAGAGTGGGAGGCTGTGCAATAGCTGTAAGGAAGGATTTCAATGGTATGGTCAAGGAGTTCGGCTCAACGTCGTGTCGGAATGCATTTGTACGACTGCGGGATCACAGAGGATTCAATCTGTGGATAGTGAGTGCTCATGCGCCCACTGAAACCGCCGAAGACAATTCGAAGGATGCGTTTTATGAGGAACTCAATACGTTGCTGGCCAGGATACCTTGTCAACATGCTGTTGTCGTGGGGATTGACGCAAATGCGAAGATGGGACTTGATCAGGAATCCGAAGTACTCGGTAAATGGTTCTACCCAGTGGAGCAAACATCGGACAATGGCTACCGCCTTGTCGACTTTTTGTGAACGCAGTGGTCTGATTATTGCATCGACATTCAAGAGGAATCATCGCCGCCATCAGCTTACGTGGCAGGGACCAACCCGGCTATCTCCAGAAGAGCAGCGGAAGCGGAAGATGACAACTTTGAAACTACAGCTTGACTATGTCCTGACGAGGAATATTCCAGTATCGGACATTCGAAGATCTAGAGCTGTGTGGGATGTCGCATTCGATTCGGATCACCGTCCTGTTCTGTTGAACTTCACTGCGAGGATTCATAAGAGGAAGCGAGGGGCTCAGCCTCTCCAGAGGATTGACATGACAAGTCTCAGAGATGAAGAGTGCAGAAGGAATTTCCGACAACGCGTTTCTATTCACATCGGAGTACGGACTAAGAAGAAACATTGCGACGCGGATTCTTTTGTCAAGTGCATCCAGGACGCTTCGAAAGAGGCACTCCCGGTTGTACAGCCTAAGAAGAAGTTCGCGTACGTCTCAGAAGAAACAACATCTACCTACAACAGAGTATGTGCTCTCCGAACTGCAGGAAACTTCGTGGAGGAGAAGCGTCTGAGGAGGAAGTTGCGTCTGCAGCTTCAAAAGTGACCGCGAACGAGAGTGGACGTGAGAGCTAAGGAGTTCGAAAGGCTTGGGAGGAGAAGAATCCGAAGAAAGCCTACACGTTGCTGCGACAGTATAGCGGGAAGATGAAGAGAGATGTTCTCCTGTCTTGAACACTACCAATGGAGTTGCAGTTGGTGATGCGACGCTGCCAATATGGAAGGATTACTTCAGTTCACTACTGAATCGTCCAGCGCCATCAGTACCTGAGCTCCCGCATGTTCAGAGAGCACATTACGATGTCAGTGAGGAAACCGCCGACTGAGTCTGAAGTTTTGGATTGTGTCCGGAAAATGAAGAATGGAAAGGCAGGTGGAGATGACAACATCACTGCTGAAATGCTGAAAGCTCTTCCTCCGTCTGGGATTCGTGGAAATGACCATAACACCATCCGTGCCATATGGATGAGCGAAAGGATACCCGATTCGTGGAGACATGCGATCATCGTACCTCTTCACAAGAAGCTATCCGTCACGGATCCTAAGAACTACAGAGGAATCTCTACTTCGTGTCATGTACAAGGTTTTAGAACGTATCATTCTCGAGCGACTTATCAAAGCATCGTGAAGGAACGACCAGAGATGAGCAAGCCGGTTTTCGACCTGGAAGATCGGCCATCGACTGGCGTGTTCGTCGTGAGAAGAGTAATTGAAACGTGGCAGCGGTTTTCGAAGCCATTACAGCTTGCTTTTTTTGGACTTTGAAGCCGCGTTCGACTTCTCCTCATCGTGATCGATTGCTCAATGCTCTATGAGCAGATGGAGAGTCCCGGAAAAGTATGTTCGGTTAATCGAGGACATGAACAAAGGAACAACAGCAGCAGTTCGTACACCTGTCGGATTTACGTCAGCTTTCGAGGTGAAAACAGGTGTAAGGCAAGGAGCCGTTGCAGGACCTTTTCTTTTCAACTTCGCCGTTGATGACATCATGCGTAGAGTTGCAGAACAGTTTCCTGCAGATGTGATCCTAACACCATAAGGACGCTCCTTGTCGACCTGGAGTACGCCGACGACATTGTGTTATTCCGCTGAAAACAACGCAAACTACTGCAAAGGATCGTGAACCTCGTTTCAGAAGTATGCCGCAGCCTATGGACTTCGTCTTCGTCCCGACAAATGCAAAGTAGATGTGGATCTCTCTAGACCTTCAACTGGAGTTTGTGTGGACGGACAACGTATCGAACGGTGGACGATTTCTGTTATTTGGGCTGTTTGCTGAAGAACGATGGTAGTTATGCAGCGGATATTCGACAACGATGTGCGAAAGCTACGTCTGCATTCAATTCTCTAACCAAGTGTTTGTGGTCTACCACCATCGCGAAGGAAGTCAAGATTGCGCGTCTACCTATCCGCTATTATTCGCCCTACCATGATGTACGGATCGGAGACGTGGGCAGCAACGCCGAAAACGCAGATGGAAAGGTTGGGATTGCACGGAGAGGAAGCTTTTAGGCGTTTGCTTGGATATTTCTGGCCGCGTGTATGCCATAACGAAGACCTTTACAAGGAAATCGACGCAGTACATCAACGCTTGACACGAAGGAGGTGCCAGCATCTCCTAACGCCATCTCAAGCAGCAATGGAAAGTCGACTTCGACTGCTCGGGCATATACTAAGAAGAACGCCGGATCGTCTCGTACAACACGCTTTAAAAATGCTTCCAAATCCTGTCTGGAAACGGTCACCTGGGCGTAGGCGAAAGTTCTGGACGGATGTGGTTAAAGAGGATTTAAAGTCACTCGGCATCGAAAGACAGTTCAGGCGCGATGTTTCGTTTCGCAGGAAATGGAATAGTGACAGCTGGATGGAATGTGTTCAGGTTGTGGCTGGGGACCGTGAAGAATGGACACGGCTGACTACTGGGACGGCGCACCTCGGTGAAGATGCGGAATGACCGCGTCAGGCGAAAGCCAAACTGATTAAGTAAGTAGTAGTAAGTCAACATATATATATATATATATATATATATATATATATATATATATATATATATATATATATATATATATATATACACCGTGTATTCTGGAAAAGAGAGGTTATTCGTGAGAATTCTTTCGCTGAGCAATGTTTTTTAGCTCGCATGGTGCCTAAGGCAGGGATTATATATTTGGCACAGATCGCACTGATATTTTATATTTCTGCGTTGGCGCAAATTCGGTTCACTAATATGTTATAACATATTCTTTGATCAGAGCCAAATTGTTTGCCACACATCTTTTCGTGCATTTGTGCAGGGCGAGGTTAGAGACAGTGAATAAGTGTGTGTAGAAGGAGACGCAGCATACGCGCGTGGACGCACGCGATGAACGGAAGTAAAATTTACTCCGAAATGGAGGATACGTCTTTGCGTTAGTGCACAAGAAGGAACGCAAAGCATCACTGCGACCCGTGCCGACTATACGATCCCGGCCAGGCATATAGAAGCAAAAAGAATGTTGTTCTGCAAAAGAATCCTCACGACTATCTTTTCCACGGCGCCAGAATACAGCTGCGTGCATGTATGAGTCGTGAATTCTCAATATGAAATGTAATGCAGAAATTAAAAGCGAAGCGCACATTCTGCCTAGAGATATTTTGGTGTTCTAATGGATCGTCTTCGAGCAGGCTGTTTGTTTTATAGGGAGAAAATTGGGAGCATAAAGTGACTGCGGATCAATTCTAGGCTTGACATATACTCTCGGATAGTTGTGGACGGTTCCTTGTACTCGCTGTAATCACGTTTGACTATAAATTAGTCATATAAGGAAGTGTTGCCATGTAAATCATGGGATATCCAATAAGGAGCTAGATAGCCATTCTTCGAGAAGAGTGCAGTCTTACGCAATAGGAAGGCCCTACAGCTCAGAAGGCAGGAGGGCTCAGCACAGCCTTTGCTAAAAGAATAATCACATATGTACTCTGCAGAAATTCAGTGACCAAATCTATCAGGGACGGTGTTTATCAAATAGAAGTGCATGGTTTCTTCCGGAATGCTCCTCTCTCTTCTGGAACAGCGCTGGAGGACAATCGATCTGGCGGCTCCTTCGCACTGCCATTCATCGCGTCGCTGTTCAGAAATGAAACCAGTTCATGTACCGATGACTAGTCTGTTACACCCTTCGTTCTGATTGTTTTTGGAATCGATTCACGACGAGCTGCGTTCGATGACTCGTATTTTGTTGACTCGGTAGACTCAGATTGCTTGGTCACACCATATGAAATGTTCTTCTCGGTGAATTGGCTTGTGCGACTCTAATACGATGATCACTTTGTGTTCATTTTGAATAGTTACTACACCCCTGGACCGAAGGCTATTGAAAGGCTGGTTTCGCGCTAGCCGTGCAAATCCAGGATTTTCTTCTCGGCGAGGTTTATTTCGGCTGATCAGATTTTGAAACTTGAATTCGATGTTGGCTGGAAGTCAAAGCCATATTTGGCTTTTTGTTCCATATACGCACTTTTCAGACGACTGTTTCCTTCCATAATTGGGTTGTCGCGTAAGTTTGATCCACTTCAGTTCATATGTTTTTAAAATTTCGCATTTGGCTATTGACCGATTATGATATCCCGCTTGTAAGCGCAAATCCTCTTCCATCTATTTCTTCATTCCTCTCCGCTAGAACCTGGTGATTTCAGAATTTCATACTAAAATCTCTTGGAAACACAAGTACGAAGTGAAGGCTCTCTCGCTCTTGACCAAAGTATCAGCGCTGTAATTTTTGAACGGATGCAAACACGAGTTGCAGGAAACATATGCAGCGGCAGAATTTTCTGGTTTGGGTTAAGGGGTCGTTTATACTTCCGCCGCGGCGCGGCGAGATGCAATACAGCCATATCGATCAGCGGCGCAACCTACGGCGCCGCGAGGCGATTTAGAGTTTTTCTGCTCGAAATATTCCAACGGTGCCGCACGCGGCCCGCCGCCTGAGCGCTGCCGCGCCGCCCGAGGAAAGCAGGCGGCGCGGCGACCGCGTGCGATCCCGTATTACATAATGTCTTCTTTTTGCTGTTTATTTCATACAAATTCTCAATTTTGTTCATCTGATTCATCTCTAAAATTCCTTCCAAGGTCCTGGGCGTCGTTAAGAGTAGGCTGGGTTGTAAAAAATTCATTTTTTTTAAGCTTTTGAAATTTTTTTTTCCAAAGAGAAATCGTGTTCGAAGACTCTATTCGCCTTCGGGTGCTGTGTTATGGTACGAAAAATTATAGATGTTTCTTTTGCACATGAAATCACTCATTATAATCGGCCTTGTGTTATGTCAGAGCTACTCTAGGCTGTGTTTAACGTCATTCTGCGACGTCGCCGCGTAAATTCGAAGCAGCCCGATTATACATCCTGGTGGCGCGATTTTTCAAGCGGCGCGCCGCTCCGCGGCTGAGGCTCCATGACATTGCTCACCTGCATGCGTACGCGTCACGGCCCGGTGAGTGTCGCGCGCGCGGCGAACGCCGAAATCGCCACCGTGTGGAAGAGTCATCTGCACCTAATACGACAAAACAGTTTTCGTTAGCGGCATAAAACGAACACAGCAATTCAAATATTGCTCCAAAAAATGCAAGTTTACTTGATTTCACTTGAATGCTAGGATGTTGCGTCGCCGCCCTTCCCGCCGCGCGCGACGCTCACCGATCGCGACGCAGAGCGCACGGGTGAGCAATGACCGCTCCCCCGCGGCTGAAGTATAAACGACCCCTAAAACGTATAGGATGCGTTAGCCAGGGCGCTCCTGGGTACGCACTCCTGTAGTGTTCACTCTGTGCTCTTTGATCAGCTTATCTCGTCACTTACTAATATGTCCACAAAAACAGCCACTCGTGTCCTGTCTTGTCTTATTGAACGTTTATTTCGCTTGTTTCCCTTGTCTTATCTTCCATGTATCCTCTATTTCGAAGTAAAGTTTACTGCCATTGATCGCGTGCGTGTGCCGCGTCTCCCTTTCCCAAGCATTTTCTTGCTGTCTCTGCCCTCGCCCAGCACAATCACGCCAAGGAACAAACTAATTTTGCCTCTCAAACGGAGGGGATAACTCCCGAGGTATCAGCTGCTCAGAAACCGGATAGAAAACTGCAAGATGTCCTATACGTTCCAGGCTCCTGAGTAAATTTGGAGATTTTCCTCGACATGCCCTAGCTATATGGTTTCCGTTTTCAATCTAGTCTGACGCATGGGGATGGGCGGCTGGCCGTGCAGGGTTGGCGGCCTCAATGGAGAATGCAGTTTCGATTCGCGCGTGTAAGTCTACCGCCGCAGCCTCATACATTCATCAGACTAAATTATTGTGCGCACTCTATGTATTCATTTGATAAATGGAGAAAGCCGTAAAAGCAAGTTAGTTACTCAGCCAATCGTCGCATTCAATGCGCGTCGAGTATGCATTCAGCTTAGAGACGAGGCAGTTTCGAGCCCAGTCAGGGAATTTGCTTCTAGGGGAGCATGTGCTCCTATTGTATTCCAAGTTGCAGCACGTATCCCAGCAAATAAAACGCTCAATGCGTGCATGATACACATTCAGCTCGATGACAAAGCGACTTTATAATCAGCATACGACGCATTTTGAGGCGAGACTCTGATGTCGGCGGCATCACCGGTTCAATTACCCAAGTTTGCTTCACTTGTCTTGCTCAGCCGCTGGAGACATCGTCCAGTCGCTGGCGGCCCCAGATGGTGCTCAACGAGCTGGCCGAGTCGCAAGTCGATGTGCCGGTCGGTGTGCTGCTACTACAACTCTGGACTTCCGTGCAGCACGTGCTGCTGTATGGTGCACCTACCCCTGCGATAGAGCTTTTTGATGGGTGTGGTCACTCGAGTTGAATGTCTATTCGACACGCATTGAATGCGGCGATCTTCTGAGTTTGAAGGTGACTTCTATGCCAGCCAGTGGTGTGAACCGGTGAGGGTCGCTCCTCCTTGGTGACCTAATTTTTGAAAAATGTCGAAATTTTTCATGTCTTCATAGACGAAAATTCCTCCGACATTTTCAAGACTGAAATTTCTCGAAAAATGTTTTTTTTGTAGTGAAGCACCACATTCCTTACTCTAATGACGAATCTCGGGAAGTGTTTTTTATTTGGGCTCAAAATATATCCTCCCTCCTGGTCCGTCTTGATAGTAACCGCTTCAACCTTTTAAACAACTATGTTCAGGATTTTTCCGTCGAATTATGCAATTTGGGGCGTTCGAATGGGCATTTGAGCTTAAGTGTTGGTCGTATTTCGGGGTTTGTGGTTTGAAGGAGACGAGAAATGATATAGTGCCTTATTTCCATACATCACGTTGTCGCTGCTGTGTTCTCTTGGCATCAATCGCGACAAACATCAACCGTGACTGTTTCTCAGTCTAGTTTCCTGCAATTCATACAGCGCGTTTCGCAATCCCCATTGTCAGTAAGGTGTACCTTTCTGAATTAGGCGTCTTTCAGTTTTATTTTCGGGTTAGACTTAGTGACCAAAAGGGGTTGAAACCCCTGCACTGGCATCATTTTCAAAACCTTGGACTGCACTAAACTTGTTCATCCATTTCTACCATATGTCTTCTATTGCCTCCTCCCAGGCAATGCATTGCCACCTCTGGTCGGTTGTCCTACTCCATAACCGTTTCCAAAATGAGCGGTTTCTTGGATCACGTGGCAGCATTATATGCTCGAAACAGAAAGAAACCCATGAGTATTTTCGTAAACACGTTCGGCTTCATCCACTGAAGTCGGCACTCATTGCGTATCCTTCCCAGTATTGCGTAGACGATGACGACGTACTGGTGGATTAGTATGTTATTCCCCTGGGGCCGGATTCATCGACGAGTAACCCATGGATTAAGGGCAAATACAATCAAAATTCTCTGCAATAATCTTTGGCAAGCTTCTCTATCCTCCTGGGTATCCTTAACCCGTGAGTTCAGCTTTGATGAATCCGGCCTCTGTTCATTCTAGGATGGATAGAAACAGTTGCATAAACGCCTATATCATATTGAGTCATGAGCATGCGGTGCGTGTCAAAAACGACCTGCAATATCGCAACACGTGTGAGAAGCTGTCCCTGCCCTGTATTTCTTCTCCCCTGTGATTGCCACCCTCCAAAACAGTAAAGCTGGGCTTTTCCCACCGTCGGCGACGTTTTAGGGTGATATATTAAGTACACAGGTAAACCACAGACATCGAAGACGGTGGGAATTTCCCAGCGCCACTGTTCTGGAGGAGAACGTCAAATACAAGGGGCGGAGAAAAACAGGGCGGGGCTAAATTCTCACTCGTATAACGTCATTTTGGGTCGTTTTTGACGGTTCAAAATGCGTAGGCGTTGGGTGCTGAGGCCTACCATTCTATTTCCGCAGTTCTCTCAACCTTGTTTACGAGTGTGCATACTGCCTTTGAAAGATTTTACGTATCTTCGTAATCAACTCCGCAAGGCAATTTTGAATAATTATTTGACCAGCCAGTCTTTCAGCTATGTCGGGACCCTACGGCCAACCTGGCTACAATCCGCAGTATCAGAATCCGTATCCGGCTGGAGGACCGCCGCCAGCGGGTTGGAACAATCAAGGACCACAACAAGGTGATTTGTACTTTTGAGTTTTTTTCTTTCGGGAATATTCTTCGGTACTAATCTAATTTTCGGGCTCCCGAGGAGGAGTTTTTTAAGGCTTCGTCCAGAAGGGTGATTTAAAATGCTGAACACGAATATGGGATTCGTTTTTGGTTTTACGGGAAATTACGGTAGTCCGGTTAAAGGCTGCGATTTGATTGCAACCTTGCCTAGAGAGGTTCTTTGGGATTGCTGTTTTCGGATCCGTTGCCCGCTTTCAGACCATCGATGACTTATGGTAGCCAAATGGCAATAAACCCACCGCAATTCTCTTGAAATCGGAAAAGGGCCATTTGATGTGTGATCATCTCCTGAAAGAACCCCTCCGGCAAAGTTTTTTTGTGGTTACCAGAATCCGAAAAGTGAAATAGTGAGTAATATTCTATAACGGGGGATACCTATGGATTTTTTGCTGTCGTACCCGTGTTGTTTCTATGGGTATGGAAGTCTTGAATCATCTTTCCGCCTGAGAGGTGTGGAGAAATTGAGAAATGGGCTCCGTTTTTCTTCTGTGGTTGAGTTTTCCAATTTCAGCCGCTTTTGAGAAAGAGTTCCGAGTTGAAGAAATTTACCGAGCAGTTCTTGTTCATGCTTTGTGTATGGTTGTTGAGCGAGCTGTCCGTTTATACACGCACTAGCTTTTAGGAAAGCAGCTTTTGGCGAGCCCTCGATGTTCTTAAGTGTTCAAGCATTAGCGGTTGCGAAATTCCAGAGTGAGGCACGCATTCCCCTAAGTTTCGCTGAAAATGCGTCAGAGTGGATTTGAAGAGGAAGGGAAGATTCCAGAGCAAGTTATATTCTGAAATCCTTGCTGAGATTTTCAGTAGGAGGTCATACTTTTGTTTGAACCACATCAGCTCGTTTGTGTGGCTCGGGGATTTGTGCTCAACTTGTGATGATCGCAGAAGTGGGCTCCGGGTTCTGGCGATGGGAAAGGGGGTAAGGTCTGGGGCGGTTGTGTAATTTCTCAATGGGGGGTGACGGGTCGTAAAAAATTGGACCCAAAATGAAGATTTCGGGTCAAGATGGTAAGAGTTTTGGGCCGAAAACGAAAATACGGGGAGGGGCTGTAGGGCCAAGCGAGGCGTTTTGTAATTCTTCGAAATCTGAGCGACCCTCCCATCAAAAATTTTCCAAAATCCAAATTTTTTGTGCCCCCCCTCCGACGCGCGATTTCTGGGCAGCTTATGTTTGTTTGATTACTAAAACTGTCACGCCGGAAATCCGTTTAGTAGTCGGGCTCAAGCGCTCAGAACCTGAGCAATGCTGCGATTCTTCCCTTTGGTGACCAAACATATCGAGAAATTCGGGATATCTTCACCAAGTTTTCATTTTGGTCCGAAATTTTCGCGACCCTCCCTCCGTTGCGAAATTTTGCAACAGGGTACGGCGTGAGGTATGGACAAGGCTAAATTTACTCAGACCCCTCTCCTCCAAAAGCAAACTTTTGGCGATTTTTGCGACCTCCCCTAACTTTCATTTTCGGGCCGGAAATTTCGCGACCCTCCCTCCGTGGCGAAATTTTGCAGCAGGGTACGGCGCGAGGTGTGGACAAGGCTCAATTCACTCAGACCCCCCTCTCCAAAAGCGAAATTTTGGCAATTTTTGCAGACCCCCTCCCAGAAGCGCTCAGAATGGTTCATTAGGTCTCCCGGTGAAGCTCAGACCCCTCTTTCCCCACCCTTGCGCAGCTCAGACCCCCAGTGTGGATATCCATACCCCGCGCCGAACGATGTTTCGGAACTCCGCTTCACCCTGGGGGACTGGAAGAAGTTTCTTGAAAGAAAATTTCTCGGCACTATCGAGGGACTTATCCCAGCACAAAGTGAAGATTTGAAAATTGGTCTGTTGAGTTTTGTGAGAAAGGTAAAAAGAAACAATTCGAAGCTGTTCAATTCAATTAACGCACACGGGTAGGTCAGAAACTGCAAAAAATGCAATTTTTCGTTTTTCCGGAATTTGAACATTTTCAGCCTTTACTTTGTTCAGGGTTTTTTTTTGGGGGGGGGTGGGTGCTGAAGACGAATATAAGCTCCATTTTCAGTTTCTTATGAAGACTGTAGGAAAATATCATGTATGTTTGTCTACAGTGTCCCACCGTAATTCTCCGAAAAAAAAATAGCCCTGATATTCGTTTTCAGCGCCCCAACTTACCTCCCTGGACAAAGTCTGGGCTGAAAATTTTCGAAATTCTTAAATTAAAAAAATGTTTTGGGTGTTTTTGATCCACCCAGGTGCATTAAGGAAATTCAAATTGTTTCTTTCCATCTTTGCCCCCCCCCCTCCTCCCACAACATTCAAGAGATTTTCTGAAACTCCAGTCTGTGCTGGGATCAGTCCCTAGTAAGGGGAGGGGATCTTAGCTCTGCTGGGGTCCTTCACAGGGGCCCGCTAGACCTTGAAAGTGGGACAGGTCAGCTCCCTGCCATCAGTTCAAAATTGGTTGGTGTTTAGCGGTGCAGAAATTTGTAGTAATAATTTGTTTTTGGAATTATTGAAATTCGATAGGTTTTTCATTTGTTTGAAGCTCACACTCGCGACTCACCTGAGGGGAAGTCTGAGAAGGGGCCGCACGAAGCTTCTTTCCGAAGGGAGGGGGCCGCACCTCTCGCAGGCCGATCACAGCGCCATACCTCACCCTGTGCTATTTATTTTATGGCTTGTTTTTTATTCAAATCACTTATGTATTTTGGGCTCTTCTGAATCCACAACTTTCTTCTTTTCTTCAGGCGGATTCGTACCTCCACCCATGCCACACCCTTCAATGATGGGAATGGGAGGAAACCCACATTATGCGGAAGGTGGTGAATCGGACAAGTACAACCTTCAGTTCAAGTAAGAATTGGCTTAATCGGTGTTTTCTCACCCGTAGATCATCTGTTTGTTAATGCGGCTGTGTGTAGCGTATCTGTATCTGTGGAGATAATATTTCAAAGTTCGTTTTCAGCGATCGAACGATTCGCGCTGCTTTCATCCGGAAAGTGTTCTTCCTTGTGGCGATCATGGTATGTTGATCCTTGTCTCCTGGAATTTGTACTCTCAAATCAGTAGAGGTTTTCAGCTTGGTGTGGTTGCAGTCATGACGGCGATTCCTTTTATGAATAACGACACAAGACTGTTTGTTGCTAGAAATGTGGGAATGTATTGGGCTGCATAGTATGTTTTTTGGTCTATCAAGAATGCTGCTCAGTATCTTTCAACGTGTTCAAAGTACCGTTTTAGTGGTGTATTCCTTGTTGTATACTTGTCATTGATGTGCTGTGAGTCGGTGAGACGTTCTTTCCCTGCAAATCTCATCATGACGGCCATTTTCGTGAGTTTTTTTCCAAAAAGTTTAGAGTTTTCGCTTTTTTTGCTAAAAATGTGCCTCTTTCAGACCCTAGCCGTCGGATACATGACGATGATGATCACCGCCCATCACGATATCGTATCAGTGCTTCTCACACTAATTATCTGCACAATCTGCTGCGGATCGATTATCGTCTTCGCGTCGCAGACCAAATACGACCTCACGAAGTGGGTTGAAGTTTTTGCAGTTTCGGACTTGGGGCTCAGCTCATCCCTAGCACCATGTTGATCGAGTTCACAGAATGGCAGGTGTCGAGTTGAAGTTCGGCTGACTAGATCCTTCCGGCGCGGCCCTAAAGCAGCGACTCATGCAGGTGTTTGGCACATATACCAGCCGAACTCCTCCCAAGCTCGTCCTCATCCTGTGTCTGGCAAGGAAAGGATCGTTACATGCCGTGGCCATTCCAAGTGAGATATGCTTTTTTAGGATCACTTTTTGACGTTGAATTCAAATTTTTACATTGCAACTGCGAAACGTTTCTCTAAACGGGGTTTAGCGCTTTTAACGCTTCACTCGTAGACTCATCATAACGTGTAATTCGTGAGTCTTCGTCGCCGCCTGAGATACACTCATGTGACTCCTACACCAGGGATGATGATTCTACACCAGATGACTGGGATGATTCCTGGTGTAGAAATCACATCGGTGTATCTCTGGAGGCGACGAAGACTCATGGATTACCCGTTATGACGCGTCTACGGGGGGAGCTCTAAAAACGCACATAACTTTATTCAGAGAAACGTTTTGCAGCTGCAATGTAAACATTCGAATTTTACGTCGGAAGTTGATCCTAGAAAGGCTTATTTAGTTTGGAATGGCCACGGCGTGTAATGATCCTTCCCTTGTGAGCAACAAGCCGTCCCGTATGCATATCTCTCCTCGAGCATCCCCGTCCCAGTAAGAGCCGTCTGTGATCGGCCAATTGCGTCTAATGATTTAGTAGCCTCGCGAGGCTGGCACTGTTTCCGGCTCTTGAAAAAAGGCCTAATAGTGCGGAAATTATCCGAAAATATATTATTTGGGAGACTACGTCATAGAATGGTGATATCGATCAAAGACACCATACACTTTGGTCAAGGGAATGTACAATGTCTTACTTACTTGACCTAATCGGATAGCTTTCGCCTGACGCGGTCATTCCGCATCTTCACCAAGGTGTGCCGTCATAGTAGTCGGCCGGGTCCTTTTGCACGGCCTTTAGCTACAATTTGAACATGATCCATCCAATTGTCACTATTCGATTTCCTTCTAAGCCACCTTTCATAATCCTCATCGTAAGCCCGGCACGCGCTTGAAACAAATATGAAATCTCCTTCGGCACCCAGGGTGGTTTAAGTGGGGCCTCAACTGTGACATGCACAAAAATTTTTGCTTTGCAACTGCGTATATGGTAGCGTAGGATAGTCTTAGATTTACTTATGTTGAGATGGACATGAACTGGGAAGCGAGTATTGATTAAAGTGGTGAGACCGCCATGGCTGTTCGGGCGGTGCTGGTTACGCGGCACGCGCGTGCCACGCGGTGAGGACTTTTATAGTTCACCGCGCGTGCCGCGATTGCGGTGAGGACTGTGAAAGATGGCTAAATAATATATCGCTTCTAAACTGTCTATGTTTTGATGCCGAATGGCTTCGACTCGTCGACATTGCTGATGCGTCTATTTTTGAAGCGAGTTTCTTGCAAAGCAGCAAGGGGTGTATCGAGAAATAGCTCAGAAGCCTGGATAGCACAGTTTGCTTGATATCGCTCGGCAGCGATCGACATTTCAGGGTGGCTAAATTGTGGCGTGTGGTGAAAGACTCCATGAACTCCCCAAGTACAGAACCTACGGTGCTACGGAAAGTGACTGACGGCCTCGCTGCGCTGTGGTCACTCTACACTGCTTATGTCTTACGTCAATAACATCGACAGCAGTCCACCTGACGCATCCGAGTCCGGACTGCGGTGGTCCCGCACACGACACGGTGCATCTATTCAATTGCCTTATGAGACCGCTGCTCTAACGGCAATGGACCTTTGCACTAATCCTGTAAGGTCGCCCAGTTCCTTAACCTATGACCAAACCCTTTGAGGCTGCAGAAGAGGAAGACTGATGGCTTAGAATCGCTCTTGTAGAGCAGTTCTGGCTCGATTTTGGCATTTTCAACGGCGTTGACGTTATAGTATGAGTCGCACTGGTCCCTTTGCTTTTTGGTCTCGGCCACGATGACAACGTCAGGCGCTGTCTTCGAGCATGTTTTCTTCAATGTTATCGAAGGAATGGCTATCGAAGTCTACAAAATCTTGATTACCGATGGATTGGTTTCCGAATTTCGATTTCCGAAAATATATTGATCGTCCCTATTTCTGTCTTCAAAAATTTCCAAAAAAGCCGTCATCGCAGGTTACAAGCGTGCCCTCTGGAAAGCTAACTATAATTTCACTCAAGTCCTAAATACCGGTTATAGTGCATTTCTCTAAATTGATCGGAAAAAAGGACATCCAGTATGCAATAATTTCTTCTAGCATGATGGGAATTATGTTCATCTTGTCAATGTGCCTGATGGTGTTCGGCCTGGTGGCGATGATTTCGGCCATATTCTTCAAAGTGAAGTTCATCTACCTAGTGTACGCTGCGTTGGCGTCGCTCTTGTTCATGTTCTATCTGGCCATTGATGTTCAGGTGAGAAAACTTGACTGATTGAGTGCTATTTCTAATCAATATACTGTGCTTATCTGGGCCAAATTCCGGTCGCAATTGCGTCTCGACACGCATTGCGGCCGCACGCTCCCGAGTCAGAAGAGCTTCCAGCGCCGCAGCCGCCGTTCTGCTGACTCTAGGTGGATTTCGGAAAATGGAAACTAGGGAAAATTGGAGAAAATTTTATAAAAAAAGCCACATCGAGTCGGCTTTGGCGCTGGAAACCCGACTGGCTCGAGCGCGGGCGGCCGCAAAGCATGTCGAGACGCAATTGAACCAGAATAGTTGGCGGAGCCAACACGATACGCGCTTCTGTGATCAGTAATCATGTTCCAGATGATGATGGGTGGACGCAAGTGAGATTTCACCAGAAGATCACATCTTCGCCGCAGTTCAGATCTTTCTCGACATTGTCTACATCTTCTGGATGTTGTTGTCGTTGTTTGGATCAAGCAAGTTAGCTTCACGTCAGGCCATAAGACGGCCAATGTCTCACCGTCGACTGCGTACCACGCGCTGCGCGACCGCACGATGCGTCCGGAAGCAGACAGGTTTTGGCCGCCGCGCGTTGGTTTTCGGCCGCCGCGCGGCAGTATGTCGAAGGCGTCGCGCGGCGACAAAACTCGTCGCGCTGGCCGACCCGTCTGCTTCCGACGCCGCGTGCGGTCGCGCAGCGCGTGGTACGCAGTCGACAGAGACATTGGCCGTCTTATGGCTTCCTGTGGGTTCAGCTGCATTGCCCTCATCCCATCGCTTGTTTTTGTTGTAGTATAAGTTGTTCCGAAAAGATAATATTGGCTTTGTGAGAGATCAGTTTGTTTGGAATCTTGGCCGAAAGTGCGCAATATAGTATGAAAATCTCCTAAATCATTTTCCGGGACGACCTAACATAGGCAGTACTCGCTTTGTTCACGTCTGTACAGGCGACAGCATGGTTTCCGTAAATTACATTCCACCACTACGGCCTTGTTGGAAATTGTGAGCTATGTGCTGGACGGCTTCAATGCCATCAAACCCCAACGTACTGTTGGTGTGGCCCTCGACTTAACAAAGGCATTTGACACTGTCAATCTAGGCCTACTATCAGAGAGTCTGTTGAAGTCCACCATCAAGCCATGGCAGAAGCGGTGGATAACTGCCTTCACTAAAGGACGTCGGGCAAATGTGCTATTCCAGGGACATGTTTCCAATAGCATCCCCATCGCCGCTGGTGTCCTCAAGGAGGAGTTTTCTCGCCTGCACTTTTGGGTTTATATCTAGAAGATCTGCCCGTTCCCCCTCAAGACATCAAGGTCGTTGCATACGCGGATGATATTACTATTCTGTGCCGAGATCGCGACATTAAGGTAGCCACCAGTAAGATCAATGACTACTTGATCGAGTTGAAATGTTTCTTCGATCGCAAAATGCTCACAGTCTCTGCCTCCAAATCGTCCGTCACCGTCTTTTCCACTGAGTAATGCAGAGCACAGTGCCCATCCTATGGTTAAATGGGACGAAACTCAATTGCAGGCCACCCGATTCCCCAAGCTGCTTGGACTCGTGTTGGATCCTTCGTTGAAGTTTCATAAGAACACTGAGCAGAAGCAAGCCACAGTGAAAACAAGACTCAACGTCCTGCGTGCTCTCGGTGGAACGTCCTGGGGATGCAATAAAGAAACGATCCTGACCACGTATAAGGATATTGTGCAGCCCGCCTTGGGTATGCTGCGCCAGTCTGGCAGCACATCGTGTCGGACACCTCTTGGTCCAAGCTGCAGCGCGTCAAAATTGTGCTCTGCGAATTGCAACAGGCTGTTCCAAAAGCTCTCCAATAGAGCACTTACATGCTGAAGCTCGCATATTGCCAGTTAGAGACCACTGCCAACTCCAGGCGCAACAAATGTACATTAACATCGTGAAGCAGCCGAATCACCCTTCGCGAAGAGTACTAAACCCGGTGAGAGAGAGATGTATCAGAAAGCCTTTCGCTGATGCTCCGTCGAAAGTAGATGTGCAGAGATGGACCGAAGCACAACAAGAACGCCTCCGTCTCTTGCGCGCGGAGCATACCCGATTCGTGAACGAACACTTGAGCAGAGTTGCCATAAACCCCATCCTGGGAGTCGCACCTCCAAAGGTCTCCGAGACAGATGGAACTTGGCAGGCGTGCCAGGTGCACCCTTGCATCGTTACGCTGTGGACACTCCCCCATGCTTATGTCATACTTGCATAGGATTGACAACAGCAAACCTGACCAGTGTCCTGATTGCGGTAGTCAAGGGCATACTACTACGCACCTGTTCAATTGCCCGAAAAGACCGACTACATTGACGACAATGGATCTGTGGACGAACCCAGTGCTAGTGGCCGAGTTTCTGAACCTATGACAGAACCCCTCTCTGTGGCTGCAAAGAAGAAGAAGAAGGCGACAGCACGAGGTGTGATTCATCACAGAGAAGGGCGAACCCTTGAATGTTCAAGATGGACAAGAACTGGTGAGGGAAGTTTTTCGCAATCCGACTTCCTCATTCTTCAAAACTTTCAACGTGGCTGTTTCGTCGGAATATGATATGTCTGAGAGCGCAAAATGTTTTCTATGTAAGGGAACCTTCGTACTTGAAACACGGTCGGACAGCTTACCAATGATAACACCAAAGAAAACATACGAATCGATGGGATTTGAAACGTCGACAAAACTGTAATTTGGGTGATCCGTCGGAAGTGGATTGAGTCGTGTTTTGCTCGGTGTCTGACCGTCTTTTGAGTATTTTAGCCTGATGCTCCTAATGCTTTCTACCCCTTTGAGAAAAACTTTGAGAAAAAAACTTAGCGGTTCTCGAATTATGTGCTGATTTGGTGAAAATCTTCAATACTGGGCACCTCAGAGTGTTTCTATTTACTTGCAGACACACCTCCAAGTTGCCAATGTTGATAGGACGTTTCAATATGCTGAAGGCTAGGTAACATCGTTCGCGTAAAATCTCACGGAGCGTGCTTATTGATTTTTTCTGCAATTTTTTTGTTTGGCGACTTCTGATTCTTAGCGTTATTTAACCAGTTTCGCGCGCAATTCTTTAGCAATTGTTTATACTCCCGTCACCGGGCGACGCGGTGTAGTGCATTTTTGTGATAATGATCACGCGGCGCGATCGATATCATAGGATTGCACTGCGCCGCACCGCTCGGCGGCGGAAGTGTAAACGACCCCTAAGGCAGAGACGAATGTGGTAGTAAATTCACTTTGTTGCCATGCTCCGCCGAGGCTTTCCGTGAACGCTATTAGCTAGCCCTCAAAGGGATCAAATGCTCTAACGATTTGAATGACTTTGATAGTGTTTCTCAAAGTAAACAGAGGCACTCATTTCGACATAGTATTGGGTAACCGCCACTTCGATGAAAATAATTTTGGCTTTATAACTTTATATCATACTTTGCACAAAGGCAAACGCTGAAATTTTTTAGCATTGACGAAATCGGATGCAGAGAAACTTTCGTTACAACCTAAGACCTTCAACGGATTCGGCCCAGGTCGATCTACTTCTCACCTTCTGCTGTTCCCTGCGTCTGCATGTTTCTTTGGTTCAACGCTTGGTTAACAACTAACAATGATTTTATTTCTGTGTTTGCGTGTTTTCCCTGCTTCCTAAGTGGTACCCTTACTTGATTGGTTTGGGGTCGAAGCATCCCGCCCTGTCAATTCCCAGCTGGGTTAGGAATAGATGTAATTCAGGAGGTGCTAGCGCAGTGGGGAGGGGCACTGTGGTAATGCACTCGGCCACGCCCACTTTTTCGTGCCGCAACGACTCTCCTGATTTTGGCAGGCGAGGGAAACCCCGGGTAGGTGCTGAAATTCAGTGCGGCTTTGTAAAATGGGCGTTGCCAAGTGCATCGCGCCATAATGCCTCCCCCCCCGCTAAGAAAGCAGCAATCAGGAAATGTAGACGGTGAAGCTATTCTGGGCTCATTTACTTTTCATCGAATAGCCAAGGTCCGTAAGTAACTAAGTTAAAAAATCGTAACATTTCTGCGCATGTCTTCTGGGCTTTATTCCTTCTTTGTTATTAGTCCAGTTCGTCAGATGTTACCCAGTTGCACACCGATGTGGTAAGCGCCGGATGTCCCGCCGGGGTTTTCGATTATAGCACCGTAGAAGCAGCTCAGGGTCAACCGGGGTTGCGAAATTCCACAGCGGGAGGTGGGGTTGGGGGTCGCAAAGATTTCAGCCCGAAAGTAATGGTTGGGGGAACGCAAAAATTTCGGACTAAAAATGAAGGGTTATTGAGGATATCCTAAAAATTTTCGATACTTCTGGTCACCAAAGGGAGAGATCGTAACATCGCTCTGAACGGATTTGCGGCGTCTGACGGTTCTAGTGCTCTGCAAATATAAACTGCCTAGAAATCGCGCCCGGGGTTGCAAAAATTTGGATCTGGAAAAAGGATGCTGGGGTCGCTCCGATTTCGAAAAATTACGCAACGCCCGGCTTAACTCTAGTGGCTTGACGAGTTGCGGTTATACCCAACCAATCACTTTCACTTCTGGCCAGCAGCTAGGCAACATCTTGTGAACACGAACATTTGCATTCGCTTGTAAGAAGTTTTAAACTTCATCTTTTTTAGCAGGGATTAAATCGCGTTCGAACGGTATCGATCGAAACGTCGAAAAGTCGATGACCGATCAATAAGTGTTTTCGTCGCTTGAAATGTGACAAGATTCGTTTAATATATTGTTTGTCTGCGCACATACCTACATTTTCCACGAAATATTTGTTGGAACACCTGCAGATCTGTGGTGCGGCATAAATTCAATTAATATCTTGCAATGTTTTCTCACATTTCCTATGGAGAGGTCTGCAGGTGTTTTTTCTTCATGTTTTTCATTCGGATTTGAGCATGCAATCGTTATGCGTCCACTTGGCACAGAGGATAACTTTGGTGGCTGGAGCTTGCACCGGGGACTTGAGATGGGTTTTTGAGAAGATTGTTGCTTTCTGAACTCACCCATATCTCCAAGAGTTGTTTTGGATCGCAGGATTGTTGGTCGCTGTAACTGACTTTTAAAAAGGTCCTGGCATGCTTCTGGATGTGAAGGGTTTTTTGTAGGTTCAAGCGGAGTATATCTATTTACGATCTCGCGATTCTTAATCTTCTAATTTGCACTGAAACGCCGCCATTTATTTTAGGTTGAAGCGAAAGCTCTCCGCCTCTTGAATGACGATTTTTTAATCTTCCAGCGTTGGTCCTCCGGCCAACTGCGATATACCGATCGAAAGCACAAGTTCTTCTCTATGTAATACTGCCTTCCGTTTGGGCCAAAGCTTGCTCATTCGCGAAATACAGTATATGATTCAGTGGTAATCTCCAGTACTGAGCACCTCTCAGTGCTTCTATTTACTTTGCGGTGAACCGTCAACCTAAGTGTGTCGACAGGATATTTGAGCCACCTTAGAACTAGACGATAGCGTTTGCGGAAATTTTTTACGGGGCGTACTGTGCTTATCTGGGCCAAATTCCGGTCCGCAATAGCGCCTCGACACGCTTTGCGGCCGCACGCGCTCGAGTCAGTCGAGCTTCCAGCCCAAAGCCGACTCGATATGGCTTTTTTATACAGTTTTCTCCAATTTTGTTTACTTTGCAGTTTCTAAAACCCATCTAGAGTCAACAGAACGGCTGTTGCGGCGCTGGAACCTCTTCCGACTCGAACGCGCGCGGCCGCTAAGCGTGTTGAGACGCAATTGCGGATTGGAATTTGACCCAGAGAAGCACAGTAATTATTGAATTTTAGCGAATTTTGTGGTTTTGCAACTTCGGTCTTTTCTCGTTTATCCCATAAGATTCGGGCTCAAAGCTTCAAAGTTAGATATAATGGCCAGGTTCCTACTTAACAGTAATGCCGAAAATCAAATTTCCCAAAAAACGATCGATAATCGATGAAAAATGACTATTGAGTTTGGACTTGGCCATTGGCCTTTGAAGCTTCAAGACCGAAACTTCTCGGGTACTGTCAACTCTGGCGGGATTGGTGGTCTACCGCAAAGTATACAGAAGTACTCAGAGATGCTTGCTACTGAAGATTACAACTGAGTTATAGCATACATTTCACAAATGAGCAGACCTTGGGCCCTAGTGGAAGGCAGCGTTAAATAGAAAAATTGTGCTCTCGACCGATATATCGCAATTGGCCGAAGGACCAACGCTGGAAGATTTAAAAATCGCCAGTCAAGTGGTGGGAAACTTTCGCTTCATCCTAGTGCTTCCGGGACTGGTTTCACAATTTCCTATTCGATGGGCCGAGTTTTCTTAACAATTTCTTCTTTTGCCGTTATTGGAAATTGAACCCCTTTTTTAACAATAATAAACTGGTGCTATACGTATTAGGTTCTTGGACTCTTCAAATCTAGAAGCATGCTAGGTATATATATCTTGCTTCGCTTGATATCCTGGTAATACGCTTCCGTCACACTGCTAATCCATAGGCGGCCATGGTGTTGGGACTTTGATTTGATAACTATTGCACTATAAGCAAGAAAGAAGATCATTATTATGCTCTGGTGATTCCTTCACAGCTGCACATTAATCGAACTAATTCGTGTTTGTCTAGTCTGTGTGTACTTAAATGTGTAACTACTTGTCTGGAGTTTCACGGATCAACATTTTCTCTTTGTGATTCTAATGGAACTGTTTCAGCAATTAGGTGTTGTGAGATGATGCGCCATCAAACTGACGTCTGCCGTGTGGTGGACGTTTCGCGTTTTTCTCAGTTCTGTATCGATGCACCTGCATATAAATATACATATATTCTATTCATTTTGTTGTGGAAGTTGGTTCTATCTGTATGACTGGTGAGCTCTGTTCCTGGCGCGAGTTTCTCTTCTATAAAAACATGATTGTAATGCTCCGGCTACCATATGAAGCAGGTCCTTGTGGGGGTTACCTTTTTTCTAACCTGAGACGCTCGTGATTTCTATACATCCTGTATAATTCCCGTGTAAAAACATGCCCGTTGGCTTTGTTTGTAGTTGTCGTTGTGTTTCAAGTCGCGGTTTTATCCCTCTGCTTATTTCACATTGAAATAAATACCCTTTGTGTCCAGACTTTTGATCAGAAATACTGTTCAGAATAAATATTTCGAACGAAGTTGGCGTCACACCTCGGATGTATTTCATATAAAGAGCTGTCCGCTGATCCGGCTTGTGCATAAGTGAAAAGTAGAACAAACTCAGACACTCGTAGTTGCGTTCCGCCAGACCGCTATTGTTTCTGCTTGTCTCGGGGCAAACGCCAGGTCTTCCGTGTGAAACAGAAGGGGTTTCGGAGAAAACCAGGCTTTAAAACGCCGAAGAGCGGTCTCGGGATAAACGGCCGACATTTCGGGTCAACGAATTCGGTCTTTATGCGGCAGCGGTCTGGCGGAACACGAATACGGCTGTCTGAGAAATGAATACGGTTAAATTCGCTTATTGTTGGTTCTTTGTGCAATTAGCTCAAAATCTGAGACTTATTTTCATAAGATTTATTTGATTAAATTTCTGTGATTTCACATAACATTTTGAACAAAACAAGGTATCACAGTAGGACTATTTTCGTCCCCTTTTCCGTTTTGCTGGCGTCGCAGTTGCGTTTGGTGCAGGCGCCAGGCCGGAGAATGTCCTCCATTTCGTGCCCCATCCGAACCAATATACCGTTAGAGCTACGACAGCCATAAGCAGGATAAGGATTGCGGCTATTACTAGTGTCGTGACATCTGAAAGTATCAAGTCGGCAGGGTGTGTCATTATTTTTACATCAGCTTCTGTAACTTTTAGAGAGGCATATTCTAACCGTTACCCCACAACCGACCAGTCAGTACTATTTACTATACTTGTACAATTTCGAAAAAAATGTCGAGCGAACGAAAAATGAAAAATTTTCGTTCGAAATTATTTCGAACGAATGAAAACGAGCGAAAAAAATCCGAAAATTTCGCTCGTGCACAACTATCCTATTTAACATAGCAAAGATAGGACGGAACAGAGGTGTGCGAAAGGAGGGGTGCTTCTGTACACTATGCTAGGTTAATTTTTTTTTCAAATTTTCGTTTTTTTTTTGGAAAATCAATACCGAAAATTTTTTGAAAAATAGTCGTTCTCAAAATGGCCTATCTACACCAAAAAATTCGGTCTCGGGACGAGACTTCATTTTTCGATTTCGAGTTTTCGAAGATCTTTCGCAGATCCGTGGTACGGCGAACAGTACTATCGCAAGCTCTGCCATTTTGCGGGCAAATGAGAACGTAGAAAAATTACCGCTCTCTCTGACTTCCCGAATTTCCGGTAATACCAGTTGAGTGCGATTTTTCCCGCCAGCTATCTGAAAACGTCCGGTTCAATTCATTTCTGATTTTCTACATTTGGTTTACAAAAGTGAAAAAGACTGTATCATTCGTAATGAGCTGTGTATTTCGATCTCCGCCAATAGCGAGGGATGAATTTGTGACTTGAGGTCATCATCCAGGATTGGTCACGAAGGGCCGTGTGAGCAGTTAGATGGGTTGCCTTATAGTCCCCGTCATAGGCGGCCGATTGGCTGCGGCCAGCCCGGTCTGCATCATGCAAATGTAGTATGAAAAATCCACCCGTTGTAGCTGGATTGAGCACGCCTGTGCCGTCCTTGGCCGTCCCCAGTCGATACGCATGTAATACATTGCTCACTCAGGTCCAAAAATCCCCTTCACGATGTGGTCGGGCTGAGCCCACTTTGTCAATCCGGTGGCCGTATTCATGAAACTACGGGAGCCTCCCGGGAAGGTTACAGAACAAGCCCATGTATCCGGCGGGCGAACTTTGGAGGCTCCCGGGAACTTCTGTAGTTTCATGAATATGGCCACTGATACAATTGTGGCTTTCCCGGTCGATACCCGCACTAAGGACGATGCAGGATTATGATTATGATTATGATTTATTATCGGAAACACAACACAATAATAAATTTCTTTCGCTCAATGTGAAAATGGCCGATGCAAAATGAAGAGAGAAATTCCCTTGCCAACGGGAATATGAATTGGGGGTAAGTGGGAGGGAGTGGAGAGGTCGAGGAGAAGGGCAGTGGCCGCCCAACACTGCAAACCGCTAGCGAAAATGCGATTCCGGATACCAACTTCGTAGGTCCCCCAACTCCATCGAGGACCACATGTAGACCGGCGTTGGGAATGTCAGGGGATAAAAACGTACACACATAAGATTTTGTTAGTCCAAACAAGAAACTCAGTCATTAAAATATGCATGTAGGTTAGTAACAAGGGGCGATAGTTATACATACAAAAGTATCACGCACACAGTTAAACGGAGACAGCTGAAAGAAAACCATCGTTGACTGATCGAACACAGTGAAAAAAGAGTTGAAAGGTATAAAAGTAAACGTTTTACCGTGTTGGAGCAGGATCCCATGCAACGCACGCCAGTCGTAAACGCCCTGTTTTAGAAACTGTTCCGAATCAAAACCACCCTTGTGACTTCAAAATGCCGATTATTTTCCTCTTAAAGCTCTGCGGATCACTCGGGAAGGGAGCGGACGGCTTAGGATCACTCGGGAAGGGAGAGGACGGCTCAGTCCTGCCTTCCATCGACCATGGCGTGGCCGTAAGTGAGCTAGTCGAACGGCACGCGTATTTCGTAGTTCGAGCATGTTGTTGATACTGATACAACGGGGTAAGTAGGGTTTGCACCTCTTTTTTGACCTAGGGCCTACTCATACTTCCAACCTCTCGCTCTGCCAGAGCGGCCCGCGCGGCAAAAGAGGTGAGTATGAATGAACACACGACCTCCCGCTCATCCCGCTCCGCCAGTGAAGTATGAATGCTCCAGAGACATCGCCATGGCAGAGCAAGAGGGGCGGAAGATCGGTGGGTTTGCTTTTAGATATGAAGCGATGCGGGTGGTGCTTGACAAGTTTGATAAGATATGTTGGTTTTGTTGTATGTATGTAAAGGCTATCCAGGGGTGAATTCTACAGATTTTCTAAATAGACAATAACTGATAACGCTATCGGAAAACCCATGTCGGAGGCAACTTTCATTTTTATGATTGAATGTTGGAAGGCCCCCTCCAACTAGATTTGAGCCAAGATTCATAATCGCACGACAACCTCGTCGGTTTCTTGCGTAACTTCCGCATGGAGGCGTGCATTTCGATCCTTGTATTGCAAATTCAAACCTAACTGCAACTTTCCCGAACATCTGCGTAAATCTGTATACTTTCTACGACGTCCTGCGCTCTCCCTTTTGGGTGTTGCACACTTTCTACGGCGTTCCGCGCACTCCCACTTAGGCCCCGCACACTTTGTGCGGCGTTCGGCGCACTCCCACTTGGGTTCCGCACACTTTCTGCGGCGTATTGCGCGCTTCCACTGAGGCCCCGCTACACTTGAATGACGTAATTTAGTGCAACAAGTAATGCTACGAGCAAATGCCTCGGCGGTGCGAGAGGGGAGTATGAATGCTCCAGAGACACCACTGTGGCGGGGCAGCAGGCGCGGGAGAGGCGGGGGGCGCGGGAGGTCGCGTTTTTATTCATACTCACCACTTTTTCCGCGCGGGCCGCTCTGGCAGAACGAGAGGTTGGAAGTATGAATAGACCCTTAGGAGCGTTCTTTACACAACTCAAAACCATTTGAAATGTCACAAGGATTCCGTAGTTTAACTGCACTGCAGAAAAAAGTCAGCAGCACCTCGTACCACTCGTCGACGTCGGTTACAAGTTTGTCATTGTTCTCGATGACTATGGAAATTGGAGTGTCAGAGGTAACCTTCTTTAATGAGATCAACTGCACCTCCTCCAGCGTAGGGTTATCCTTGATCACCACGCCTTCTCCTAAAACATGTTCCCGATTTAGTGACTTAGATATCGTCCACCTCTGGATGGGGGAAGCCGCGTTGCGGATTATAAACCATCGATATCGCTCACCGCTGATTCTCCCATTGTGAACAGTTTTACATTTCTTGTTTATTTTCTCTCTTTCTTGCCATTCCTCCATTTACTTAGTTTGTTCCTCTACTCATTTTTCAAATTTTGGTGTTTCAATCTAGGAAAGAAAGCCTAGCTTGCTCGGATGAGTCCGGGCGGAGCAAGCACCGGGAACGGTCGGTCATGGCAAAATATATAGTTGTGTCATTCGAATGGATTCGAATCGATATAATAATTGCCATCCGAATACTTATTTAATGTCGTAATTTTTAAAATCACACTATTCGAGTACTATTTAAAATCGGACCTCAAAAGAAGAGGTCTTTGGAATCTATTCGAAAATTGGACCTCAAGAAAAACAGGGTCATTCGAATCTATTCGATAATCGAAGCCTACTATTCGAATGAACATCCGAATAGTTACATATAATTTTGAATAGTTTCGAATAAATCTGCCCCGTCGTCGCCATTTAAGGTGTACGATAGGATAGCTGGCATTTAGATGGCCAATGGCAATTACCAGGCCATCAGTTGGCATATACTCGGCATGTCATTTAATGCCAGCGACGGACGGCTGGCGAATATGTGCGAGTTGCCTAACAGCTGGGTGATAACAGGCATTCAGCTGGCAATTGGCAACTACGAGGCCGACGGTTGGCTCATCCTTGGCATCTCAATTAGAGCTAGCGGCGGACAGCTGGCGAAAACATGCCAGCTGCTCGATAAATTGCATTCAGCTGGCAAGGGCAATCAAACTTCGAAATTACCGAGCGCATAAAAACGCAGTTATCTAACAATCGGCATTCGGCTGGGGCATAACCGCCCAGTAGCCTTCTCTTGGCACTGAGTCGTCACATGGCTGTCACTCGAGAGAGTTGACGACTACTCACGTTTTAACATGTGAAAGTTTGATCTCTGATTTCATTGATAAGCCGAGCCGGTATATAAGGCGATTCAGTCCAAAGAGTGTTCACTCGGCACTTTGATGCCGGCCCTGGAAGATGACCTGAAGTCACTCTACAGAGGCTAGCATATTTTTGGCAGCTGAGGGGAAAGTCCCCACGGCTAGGGGGGGGCGTGGGGTGGGTCCCCCACCTAAGACCGTTGCGTAGGCGATCGCATGCGCAAGGATCTGCGGTGAGGGACCCACCTCGACTCATCGGTCTGCCAAGAGACTGGCGGAACGCTGGCAAATGATTGCTCGACAGCTGGCTGCCAGATATTAGCTAAGATACTGCCAGCGGTGGGCCAACGTTCTGGCTGACCGCTGGTAGGGTTTCGGCGGACCGCCGGCTAATGGCTGTCCGACACCGGGAATGGCTTTTGCTCGCCAAGCAAATGCCGGCGGTCCGCCAATCCCAATGTCTGAGTACCGCAGCGAGAGGGGGGGGCACTTGTCCATGCCCATTTTTCCGTGCCGCCACGCGACTTGAGAGCACTAACCCGGAACGTTTCTGCCCCTCCCAAAATCAGGAAAGTCGTTGCGGCGCGGGAAATCGGGGTGGCCAAGTGCCCCCCCCCCGCTGCGAAAGCACCCACATTCTTTCTGCTCACGGTATTACTTGGGCCGAATCGTTTTATATTTCTTTGATTCACATACGAACAACTTTTCAAAAATGAGCAGATCAACAATTCAAGAAAATGGGGGAGTGGTAAGAAAGAAAGAAAGTGAAGGTGAAATGGGAGAATGCTGGTCATGGAAAAATCAGCAGTTAGCGATATCGATAGTTTTTTCTCAGTAACTGGGCCACCCCACACGCGCGCTCATAGCTGCGAAGCGGCTTCCCTCAATCCAGAGGTTGACGGTATATGCTGTTTCTAATAGTGAAACTTAATTGTTACCCTTATCTTTTCCAGTGTCAATTTCTTCCACTCCGGATAAAAAGTCTAATATTTTAATGTCTGGGTTTTCCACTATTTGTAATTTGCCGATAATTTTCCTCACAGATCTGAAGTCTTGCAAAGCACTGGTATTCCCTGAACACGTGATTCCACTGAACTCCATTATTATTATTATGTATTTATAATGGCGTCAAGAGAAAACCTGTCCAGTTCTTGACGACGAGATCTCCCCTAATTATTGCACAATGATGACCAGCTATCGTCGTTCTCACATAATCTGCTGTAACGTTGCCACCCATGCAAATTATCTCTGAATGCTACCTGTATGTAATTCGTGACCTAAATGAAGATAAAATTCGACGTGTTAGGATTTAATCCCAGTCCAAGCAACTGTTGGTCTGCACACTTGAAAAAAAATTCTTGAGGGCAGTATTCCACCCGATGAAAAACCGTATTCTAGTTCTCAATGTTTTGAGTAGGTAAGTCCACGAAGAAGAGGTTAGTAGGCAAAATTCCCACAAAACTCTCAAATACCACAGAAAAACTTTTCAAAATCTCTTGAATATTCAATTACGCCTGTTTCGTGCATTTCGGGAGACTGCAGACAAAGTGTCAAACCTAACGTCTGAAGTAGTTTTGTGCTTCGAAATTCTGAGGTAAAAACTTCGTTTTCTGTTTCTTGTAGCGAAAACTTTCTAGAAATAAGATGGGCCAATTTGCATGCCTAACAAAGTCCAATTACACAAATGTCAGCACTAAGGGTAAGAACGACTCCGTCTGTTGCGCGAGAAGCACCCCTAGATCGTACGGTGTCATCTTGAAAAGACGGCCGTGAATCCTATACTAGGAGAAGTATCGCCCCCAGCCTGCACATCCGAGTCTTAACTCGAGACACGAGCCAGATGTACCCTCGCATTGCTGTGATGAGGCCACCTAACTATGCTAATGTCCTACATACGTGAGCAAGAGCGACACGGACCGCGGTTGCTTCAGCCATTATAAAAGAATAAAGGATAAAGTTCTCGGCGGTAATCGATTCCTCTGTATATGCGCCACACAATCGAATTTTATTCAGAATCGCAGAGGCTTTCGAATGTGTATTAGACCTATGCATTGACTAGCGGGATGCAGCCGGTGTTCAAGTCAGTGTTCTTATCCACCCAGGCAATTCTGGTATCAAATCATCGACCCCAGACTGATAGCAGGTTTGTTTGGCTTCGGGAGAGGGTCGATCACTCGACCATATGCGTGACAGTGGCGCCTCTTGCCATTACTCTTCACGCACCCTCCACCCTACAAGCGCTCTAATTGGCCATGATACCCCACACTTATTCAAATCTCCGAGGACACCCACCACGTTAACTACAATGGACCAATGGACGAATCCAACTCTGGACGCCCAGTCCTTGAACTTATTAAACACCTTCTTCGCGGTTGCATAGAAGAAGAGTAGATACCGCGTGTGAAGTCCCAAAGCAACCTGCGGCCGAATTCGCCGGTCACTATACCCCGAGTATGAGGACGAATCAGGGTATAATCTTCCGCATTCCCTAGGAAAGTGCGGATGATTATACTCTGCTGCGCCCTTATACCTGTTGTATAGGTATAATAATCATTGGAGAATCCGGCCTCTGGTTCGACGATCAAAACGGACTGCAATCCAGAAGATTAAGCTGCCTTTTACTTGGCGCGGGTAACAGAAATTTTGTTCGGTATCACTAAAGCGCTGTGCGGTGAAGAAGTGCCTGTTGGCTTTGTCGAATATCTGTTGAATGGATGTTCGGCCGGTCGCACTCAATCTTGCAGAATACTTGCCTGCCTCTTAGCATGCAGAGCGTATATGGTTAGGTCCGTGGCGTGTTTCCTTAAAGGCAGTGTTCACGATAATCTTCGTTTATGAGATTATTCGCTAAATTGATCGATTAGCCCTCGGATAATGCACCGATCATTGTTTCGGACCCTAACTATCCTTCATTTCCGAGCTACTCGCAGTCGTATTATCACTATCGTAGATGCGAAGCGGTTGTTTTTCAAAAAAAGTAACTATGAAATTGAAGAAGTCATTCTCAAAACCGCACCACTCCTATGATAATGAAGCCCAACCCTGCGAGTAGCGGGAAATGGAGGATAATACTGATTTGCCTAAAATAATCTTCCATTTTCGACTAGCCCCATTTTTCACCGGTGACAACCACCTCGAACATGTTCATCCAACCGGACAACTAGACCGAGCCTGAGAATAATGTCACTGAAATCAGGCGTTTTAGTGCGTTTCTCGCCGCTTCTTCGTAATTTTGGTGACACTTGGTGGCCAACGCAGTTGTTTTCAGTGGAAAAGTCGGAAACGAAAATCATCGTGAACAATGCCTTTAAGAAAATAGAGGTAAATTCAAACCGCGGCTGGCCGCGGCTGATTAAATCTCACCAGCGGCTGGCTGGTAATCACCAGCCAGCCGCCGCTGAGATATGAATCGCAATCCCAGCCGCGGTTTGAATTTAAATGTTTTTTTTGAGCAAAAAAGCCACGGACCTAACCATACTTGCAGTTGATGTCACTCGCTCACAAGGAGGAACATGCAAGGCATGTGCGAAAACGAATTGAACCGTTAGTATCCTCAAACATCTGTGATAACATCGTGTACTAGCTCGCCCCGACCCTCTACTACCGGGAAGGCATAGGTTTCCGGTAAGTGTGCAGGCTGCGGCTGCCGTAAAGTTTTGACTCAGGAAAAAAGTATACATTTGCGTGAAAGAGTTCACTCTCGATGTTTTCAGCAGAAAAAGTTAGGACATCGACGGCTTATGATCTCCGGTTCCCCATCAGAATCATTAGGAGATCGACGGCTGATGATCACCGGCTACCCATCAGAATCAATCTCGTACACTTACCGCATTGGTCCGGTAATGTCATATTCAAATCACCAATGCGTGATCGAAGTGTCATTTCGAACTCCTCATGAATGCACAGGTTCGGATTATTAATGATCTCTGAAAAATATGTACCGGACACTGGAAGAAGTTGAGAAAAGCACTTCAGGTGAGAAAGTTTATGCCTTCGCAAGACACATGAGGTACAAAAAGGAAACCTGCTTTGTTCCACCCTTCCAATTGAACCCACCATTTTCACACAGATACGTTGGAACTTCCACTTCTCGGAGATTTCGTAGGAAATCGATATTCTCGACTTCTGTGTTCTTTATGGTAACACACCCAGTTAGGCGAAATGGTTTCAGTGGCTCTCGCGGCGGTTTTAGTGTTTTGCCCTTGATGACGATGTCGCCATGAAGTGACTCGCAGCCTATCAGATCATCCAGATTCTCCAGCGGCCTCGGAACATCACACACTCTGGAAAATCTTGTGAGCCCACAATCTTGAAAATCCCACACCCATTGCTGAGGCCTAGGTCAAAACAAAGCTTTCGTGGTTTCTTCGCGTACGTGTGCGGAGGAAGCAGCGGGAAGCGCACGCGCACGCTACGTGATGGAGCATGGAAATTTTGTTCTGTCCTGGCTTATAACTTTCATACATCTGAGATTTTTAGGCCTAAATATTGATACCTCCGAGAGCTTGGATGGTGTTCCGTTTCGATGCGCGTCCTCCAGCCTTCAGTTCATTCAGTCTGACGATGGTCTCATTGGAAAGCTTTCTATTTCCCCGCACCATCAACGTGGGTATGAAGGCGGCTCGTATCTTGTTACCTTTCCCGAATACAATCTCTTCCAGATTCGGATTATCGCGAATCACTATCGATGCCACTGAAAAACTTTTGATGGACTGAGACTGCTAGAGAATACATCTCCGGCGAATAAAAGTCCGTCAAAATGAAACTATCCGCCCACGTGATAGGAGTGCGTATCGAGCGGCCGTTGCTGGAGCCACTTTTCTGACTTCAGACGAATAATGAATGTTATCGAAGTCAGCTATTTGCAGACGTGACCCACGGGACGGCCGTTTGCCACGCACGCCGACCGCGTGGGCGGACAGTCTCTTTCGGCTGACTATGTATGTATTCTGTTTCCATCGAGTGAGCCATCCTAGAGCGCAGACGGTAGAGCATACGCAGGCCAGAAGCGAGACGTGAAGGACGCGCGGCTGAGGAAGCGGTAAAGACACAAGGGGATTTAGGAACCAGAATGGAGAGTGGCGGTGGCGGCGGGAATCGATTCTATTTTCTTCTTACGGTAGGCAGGACTGGGTGTCGTAGGCAAAGGACGCTGAGTGAGGTGTGGGCTCTTTGTGGTCCAAGATGGCCCACTCGATTGAACAGGGTATGTTACCTACCGACTGCTTGCTTCCCCAGAGTCACCCGTAGTATCGTTTCTGGTAAAGTGATACGTAGCAAATCTCAGACGTTTGTGGGGTTGTAATGAAGAAAATAGGCTTTCACCTCGACGAGAATAGCGAGGGCAGCACGAAGGGTCGAGCTGCCGCTCTAGCAGCACGTGCTGCCTTTCTGGTTCCCTTAGCAGCACGTGCTGCCCTCGTCCTACAACTCTCACTTCAGCTGCTGCTCTCTGTTGTGGCCAGCGCAGTTTTCTAACATTGCTCAAAGTGGTTCGTTTGGGCAACTATGAGCATAATAACAATCAGCACAGAGAGGTCTTTCTTTTGAACATGAAAGTTAAAACGTTTGGATATCTATGTATTGATTGACGTTTCCTCTTTTTCCCCCAAAACAAGGCTATAAAGTTAAAGCAATTTATCGATCTTCATCTCAGACGATAGCGGGATTGTGATGAAGCAAACTTGGCTTTCACTTCTTAGAGAATAACGAGGGCAGCACAAGGGGACGAGCTGCTGCTCGAGGAGGACGTGTTCCCTCGTCGTCCATTCGGAAAGCGGTCCACTTGGGTAGCCAGCGCATATCCATAAACAGTGTAGTTGTGCCCTGGACGAAAAGACAGAATATCTATTAGATTAGGACGACCCCTTTTTTAACGTTTGATTTTTGAATAGATTTGAATACCCCCTTTTTTGAAGTCCGATTTTTGAAAACATGCGAAGGCTCCCTTTTCTGAGGTGTGAATTTCGAATATATTCAAATGACCCCTTTTTGTGAGTTCTGAATTTCGAATAGATTCAAATGAATTCGAATAATTTTTCGAATAATTTCGAATCGACAAACTGAAAACAACCCAGTTGAGCAGTCAATGTATCCTCTATTGCGGAGCGAATCTTACTGCCATTGATCGTAAGCGTGTGTGCGCGCATGCTGCGTCCCCTTTGCCTCACACTTTCCCGCCATGCGGTCCCAAAACTTGAATTTGGTGTGCCCACTCCACCTACTTTCCTGTGACTACCGAGGAAGTGGGTGGGCGAGCACACCATATTCAAAGTTTTGGGACCGCATACTGCTTGCTCGTTTTAAGCCGGTTTTCAAAACTGTTGTTGCAATGAGCCAGTCTTTACATTTTCTGGTGATAAGTTGAAAGTGGTTTCAACCGTTGCCTTCAAAGAATTTTTTTTCCATTTTTACACAGTATCTTAACAAGTTCAGGTAGTCAACCCTTCGTTTAAGCTAATGATATCGACATAGCAATTACTATTGGATGCTGCCTTTAATGACCGCTGTGAACAAATTTCAGTAAAAAGTAGGCAGGCAAAGTGTTTTCAGAATTGCTCAACTTCCTGTCCCAATTATTACCACCAGCCCACCATCCGAGGATTAGCGGACCGATTTACACGAGTTCTCAACTGGTTTATATCTCTAAAAAAGGCTGCGTTCACGCTACAACCTTGTATCATTTGATTTTGTAATCTTGGACTTTGCAGGAATAACTATACCTCTGAAAGGATATTTTTAGCAATTTTGGCATTTCTAAGGGGTTAATACCTTCATGATAAAAAACCATTGGAGGTCCTCCAACAACTTAGAACTTGAGCGTGCTCCTCTGATTCCCTAGTCCAAATATTATTAGGTACAGATTCATTGGGTACAGTTACACATTAAATGAAGTGAAACTAGTCAAAACAATCACTTCTTGTAGCACTGACGAAGCAATGTTGTTCTACCACATTTTGCACGCGGCGAGGCGCCAAGTGATTTCGAATTCCTTTGACGTGGTCATGCCTGCCAATGAAATACAAGGCCACCTATCGTACACCTTAAATAGCGACGACGGTTCAGATTTATTCGAAACTATTCGAAATAATAACTATTCGGCCTACCATTCATTCGAATGGTATTCTTCGAATATCGAATAGATACAAATGACCCTGTTTTTCTTTGAGGTCCAATTTTTGAATAGATTCGAATGACCTTTTCTTTTGAAGTCCGATTTTCGGAAAGTATCCGAATAGTGCGATTTTAGAAATTCCGATAATGAGTACGTATCCGGATGGCGATTATTCGATTATATCGATTTGAATCTATTCGAATGGCACAACTATAATAAGCAGCATGGGGCGTTCCTCTTTTCAAGCCTGCACATGACCTACTCCATATCAAGGTGTATTAAATTAACACGTTGATTTCCAGCCATGTCACAAGGAATGTTTAAGCTACATAGCAGGGGTTACCGATGTATCTAGCTGTCTGGTTTTCACAAAATCATAATGGCATTAGGTTACTTGAGCAAGTGCCCCACCCTTCGCACCGATTTTCATGCCGGCGGCGATAGTCGGCAATAATCAGAGTGCACTCTGTGAAAACGAGCATTCGGAATTGGTAGTGCTTGAATTTAAATCACCTACACTGATTGGGACACTTCACGCCAGCCTTCTCTCTGATTGCTGGGAATGACAGCCGCTTGAAATCTGTGCCCTGGACGCGTATACACACCTCAAACTTCTGAAGCTCCGAGAAAAAGTCGTTGAACTCCTTTTCACTGAACTTGTTTGCCGTGATCAGGGGACTATCTGATTTTCGCAAGTTCTTGAACTTCAGCCTTTTCAGGTGCTTGCAACTCTTTATGAAACTCTCTTTATCCTCCTTAGCCTTTTGGTAGTTACTGCAGTCTGGAACAACAAAATAATAAGCAAAATCTAGCACATAGTGGACAAGGCGTGCATGGTCCTCTCTTGCGAGAAGCCAGCATTCTTGAAGGCACAGAAAAGCTTATATTTCAGCTGTCCTCTACTGACTTATGGGGTGTGTCGTTATACCGGTAGTTCTTCATAGTTTCGAGGTAGACGTAGCTATATGAGAAACCAGCAGATTCATTACGACATTTCATTATAACAGATAGAGGAAAAGGCGCTCGAATGCACGAAAGCCGCCCTAGGGCGTTTTGACCCCGCTAGCCTGCCGAGGGCGGTTTATATGGCCATCCGGAATACCATGGGTCATTCACGACATGAGGGATTGGCATAAGTCAATGCGGTTTTATAAAAAGAGTCATTGCGTCAGCGGCTATATACAGGCCGAAATTTCTCTTTCCAATTCTAGATAACGATTCTAAGTTTTCTGTTCCGTCCATATGTAACCGCACACACGTGCGAGACGTGCATGCAAGCGTACATATGATCCAGTTCCGCAATCGCGGTCAGTCCGCACAGCCTCATTATCACAATCGTAGGAGCGAAGCGGTTGTTTTGAGAGTGATTTCTTCATTTTCATAGTTGATTTCTTTAAAAAAAAACCGCTTGGCTTTTACGATTGTGATAGTCTGCGCAAAAGCACAACAAGGAACGCAAAGGATCAGTGCGATCCTTGCCGACGTAATGAAGTGGGCGTAATGGGATTTTTCGTTAAGCGTTACTCGTTAATTTTTCAAAAACGCGTCGACCCGTTAATGCGTTAACACATTAATTTTCCGTTCTGTGAAGCATCCCAAAAAGACATTACCTCACCTCAGCGAAAATCAGTAAATCATCAGAGGTCCCATATCAATCAGTGCAACAATTCCACCACAACTAACGGACCAAATTGACGTGATTTCAAGACTTCTTCTTTAGACGTAAGCGTTAGTTGAAAAAAAAATGCGTTTCTCCCTTAACGCGCTAACACTTAGAGGATTATGACGCACATCCCTGGTGCCGACTGTGGGGGTAGTGGCCTCTGATCGAATCATCTTGTACTCACTGCTGAGTGCGATTTGCTATTGCATCCGAATCAGCCGTTTTTGTCCGAATTATTCTAAAATTTGACGCTTCAAAATCCTATTCCCTAACAAATTTGATTCTCGAATCAATCCGAAAATCGATTTTGGAATACTTTCGCGCCGGATCCGGAGCATACTTGCTACTCCATGGCAGCGGAGATCGAGTGAATTCATCTATCAACAAAATTCAGTCTTCTATATTTCTAACCACTATTTCAAAATTTGGAGCGTACTGAATATAAAACCTGCCATAGGCGGTGACTATTTCAACTGCAAGGATCGCGAACAGCACGGTGATATTCATTCAGGTAGTGCGATAAAATGAGAAACACTTCCAATCGTTTGCAAATGATCATGTTAAAAACTTGCTGATACAGTTAGGAACCAGCTTTATTGAAAAAAACAACCAGCGAGGTGGTAAAAGTCTCGCGCGGGTAGTGTTGAATTGAATCGAATAAATGTTATTAATCCTGGTGGTTTATATATTTCGAATGGGAGAGTCACCTCGCCAAACCAACCAGTGATGACAACGAATCTCATATAACGAAATGCCTCCCTCTAAAGGAACAGGACACCCAGAAAATTATTAGGCGAAAACGGGTTACCCGCAACTTTCTTCTGTGTCTTGTCGGAAATTTCGGCATTGCTCTAGAACATTCTGACCAAAACTTATATATAGGTTGCCTCATGGCGTACCTGTACCTTCTTTGCCTCGAAGCTTCAGTGCGGTTTTGGCAGGGAAGACCAACTTGGATTCGAAGCAGGTTCGCCTGGTTCTTTTTCACGAACTCAGAAAAAAAAAGAAGCAAAGCGAGAGTAGCGTTTGGGAATATATCTGATGCAATGGGTTCCTCCACTGTCTTTTACGACACTGCAAAAGTTTGGTCCCGCAAGTTCAAAAACAGTAACTTTCACTTGAACGATGAAGCACGATTTGGTCTACCTGTCGAAGTAGATGACAAACGACTTTTGCAGTTGGAGGAAGAGGACCCGCTACGCAGTACCCATGAGCTGGAAGAGGAACTCAAGTGTCATCGAACCAATATGACTGCTCATGTACATCGCCTTGGAAAGGACTGGAATCTCGGCGCATGGATACCTCATTATCTGAGACGTCACCAGCGTAAGCTACGCAGAGGTGCATGCTTGAACTTGCTGACTTTTCGGAAGACGCTCGCTTGGTTGAACAACTTTGTAGCCGGTTGCGAGAAGCGGGTACTGTTTACAAATCACAGAAGGAAGCGTCAGTGGCTTAGACAACGTGAACCTGGAATTCCAACTCCTGATCCAAAATTGCTTCCTCAGAGAGCTAAGTTTTTGGTGGGATCGCAGCGGAATTATCTACTGGGAGATGCTGTCACAAAACTACTGTTACGGCTGATACCTACTGCCAGCAAGTGCATCGGGTCGTTCTGGCCTTGAGTGGGAGGTAGCAGAATGAAGTTTACCTTCTCCAAGACAACGCTTTTCCACAATTGCAAGGAAATCCAGAAGAAACTTCAAAGCCTAGGATAGCTTGTTCTGCCCCATTCACCATACTCACCACACCTAGCACGAGCACAAAACTCACACTCACTCATAGAGTGCCTCACTTGAGTTCTTCGTCTCGAATCATAGGCTTTCTTTAGAAGCGGCAACCAGAAGTTACCCGATAGAGGGCAAAATTTGTTTAATAATAATGGAACATTTATTAGTTATTTGTTTTGTATGAAAGGAGAAAAGTAAATTTGAAAAGTGGCGGGAAACTTTTGTATCAACCTAATATTTTTAAACTGTATGTCTCTCTTAGAGAGATTCGCACGCTGATGACAAAGGCAGCCTAGAAATCGCTCAAGCTCCCTACAAACGGAGTTATGGCTCCTTAAAGCATGCCTATGTTTTGACGGCGAAAATTTGGTGGAGTTGCCTGAGTTTAGCCTTTCTTTTCGTTCGCACTGCGCCAGAGCGAACTTGCGCGAGAGCGAACCAGGATGAGGAGTTAGACCGCCAAGGAAGTGTGTTACATGTAGCTTACATCCGCCTCGCAATTAAGTTGTTCCCAACGATATTCCAATGTTACAGGCTAGTAACATCCAACTCGCCAAGTGAGTTGCTTCCAACGAGCATGTTCTCAACATTCCGTCGCAATTTGCAATTACGTGCAGACACAAGCATATAATTCACTGCTAATTCAGGTAGACTCTGTATCATTCCAAGTGAACTCATGTTTTCGGTTCTCACAGCGCGCAGCGGTGGCTTTTTCGTCGAAACCTCTTTATCACAAGTTATATATCACCGAGGCCTACCGCTCCGCTGCTGGTGATAGTCGAAATCAACAAGTCACTACGGCTGTACCAGAGCTTAAGTATAACAGTGATATCAATCATCTAGACAATCGAGAAACGGCAATAAATACAGATAAGCGAACACAATGGATATACTTCAATCACAAGAGATTGTAAAGCGGTAACAAACGGATAGGGAATTAGCTAATGCTAAAATCGTACTACAACCACAAGTGTGAAAACGCATGAGTCTCTTCAGAACGATGACTATTTGGAGCAAATGTCGAAAAAGAAAAAAGAAAAAAAGAGCCTCAAACAGCCCATCACGGTACAGGACTCCTGCGTAGAGCGCAATCCCTGCCCACTCCCCTCAAGTCAGAGGCTACTGATCGAAGTATCATCAGTCTCTCACAAGTAGAAAGCCCGTTCAGCAGTCGTGCGCGGAATCTTTCAATCAGTAGCCATCCTCCCTTCGTTTTCCCGCCAAGCAGCGTAGCGGCTTCCCCCATCATGTGATTTACGATAAACAAATGAAAAATCCACTCATGAGAAAAACACATTATTCAAATGGAGTAAATTTGTTAAACCCGTGCATCATGGGTAAAAGTTTTGCTCATTTGATCATCGCATGTTTTGTTCGAGTCGATCAGTTTTAGTTGTTGATTTGATCAGTAGGGTAAGAGTGGGCGACAAAAGCGCTCTACATTGAAGTTGGAGACCGTATAATGTTATTTGGGGATGGTATTAGGCCGTTTTGTCGACATTGCTATTGCCACAGGCCCGAACTATTTGAATTACTGATACCTTTTTCTTTATCAACACACATTTTTAAACAATATTTAACTTACATGCATAAAATCTACAACATCGGAAACACATAACAAGAATGACGAAAATACCCGAAAGATTTGTGGCTGAGGCCAAGAAATGACACGCTATGCCAGCATATTCATAGAACTCTCTCATGAACTTATCTGGGCTGAACTACAACAGAACGAGGCCATCAACACAAACACATAGAATTTATCACTCTTGATCAGAATCGAGTCAGAGTCCGTCTATTTCCGGGAGTGCCATATTAGCTATCCACACCTTCTCGTTATGCACCCCGACGTCGGCTCAGCTGTACCAAAACACCAGCTTCTCGCCATCAGTGGCTTATATCCTGGATAAGGGAGTCGACGATAACGGTTTGTTTTTGAATCCACTGCACTACATTACATTGAATGCCTAGTAATTCAGAATGGTATTCAAAGGCAGAAAGAGAAAGAACGTTCCTGTGGCTGCAATCATTGGTGCCATTAGTGGAAGTAGATGGGTCTCCTTCTGGAATCAGTAATACATCACTGACGGGAAGGACATCAGCTCCCGTTTCGCTTGACCTGTCTTCACTGTTTTTCCTACAGTTCTCGTCTTCACATTTCTCAAGTTCCGTCGAAAGTTGACACTGAGAGAACACATAACACTACGGTTTTACACTACTGGACATGACACTGTTTTTTTGTACTAAGAAACATTGGTGCGCTGTAGAAAAAGTGGAACTTGACGTACAGAAACCCTAGATGTTCGTGAAAAACATCACTGTGAAATGCTTTTTCTAACACACTTGCCGAAAATTTAACGGCACAGCACTTGTTTTGCCAGAGCAGAATTACATCGCGACTCATCAAATACAGGTGTGCAAAAACATTCGCTATAGCAAGATCATTACTCCATGACAGTGATACGTCAATTGATTCACAGGACAGATGGTTCTTAGCCCGTAGTCGTCGGATGGTTGCGTGACGTGTTTCGCCAGATCTCGACCTAGGAATGCAATAACATGAGGGCCGTGTTCGAGAGACGCCAACTTCTTTTCAGCTCGCTGTATGATACGTTGCTTATTGGGTAGTCTTATCTCTCGCCTCCTCAATTCAAAGTGCTCCTTCTTGAGACGGAAATCACGCCGTGAAGTTAGAATCTAGTGCAATAGTCGAGGCCAGTGGGTTATGTCCGTAGAAGGCATACCATCCACCGATCTACCGAAAGAACTGTTTAATGCTCGACTCAGCTTCCTTTATTAAACATTAGTTCCGATTGTTTTGAAGCGTATTTGTGTCTGTCCGCATGAAAAACAAGCCTGCCATATCACAACTTGAGTTACTGGTTAAAACGCATTTGACTATTACTATTCTTCGTTTAATAGTAATTGCTCCAGAAGTAAAAATAATAAAACCAAGAAATTCGTGCATCCGAATCTCATAAGCACATTGAAAAACGATCTGCATCTCCGCTTCTTTCGATCGATGAGCTTTCATTCGTTAGGTGAGCTTCGTTAGATTCGTTGGGTCTGACAATGAGCTCAGAATTATTCCGCGATGGAAAACAGTTTCCCCCCTTTCTGAAGCTGCGCAGCGACCACGATCTTTTAAAGGTGCTAATTAAGTTCGACTACAATGAACATAGCGGAATTTAGGGATCAGCGAAAAATTAGTAGCTCACAGAAGGAATGCAGTCCCGCTGGGTGATCTAGTATTGCTTACATGTACACTACGTTTCAGCAGCCTGTACTCCAATTCGAACACCGCTGTCAAAAATTGTGTCGGACTCAGTCAAGAAATGATGTAATGATTGAACCATGACTACGAAAGTCTGCTTCGGGAAAAACATTTGGTGCCCTTGATCACTGCTCATTTGTTTTTATAAGTTACTATGAGGGCTCCAGAAGCTTCGTCGAATAACATGCACCAACGACCTCCGGAGGGCTTATGCTAAAAGCTTCGTCGTCTGAACATTTAAGGTGAAGTGGAGATCAAGAAATCCATTTTAAATGGATCGTCCATCACTGGGGGAGGGATCGCCGCGACGCTGCTTGGCGGGAAAAATGGCGCGCGGGAAAACGAAGGGAGTGGCTATTGCTCGCCCAATTTCCCCCGCCAAGCCGTGTCGGCCCGACCCCTCATCCAGTGATGGACGATATTTCAGCAAGGCACACAAAATCTTCGCAGAGTACTCCGCACAATACATATTAGCGACGGCAAAAGATTGAATCGCAGCTGCCAAACGTCGTTTGCAAGGTAATAGCTCTGAAGCAACGGCTATAAAAAGAATTGCCCGATCAAGCTGATGGCAGTCATGGTAGAAAGGACGATAGGCAGAAGAGATGTAATTTCACATATATACAATTTTCCCTAGGATATCTCGAAACGTTCACAGGATTGTCGTAATGCTACTGGAGGGAGGCAACGTAAAAGAGACGGAGGAGAGAGTAATGGGATGTCGTAGATATCAAAATGTTCCCTACACTAGCGAGGATGCAAAACAAGCGAAAAAACCACATATCTATCACGAGTGGGCAATCAAATGAAAAATCAATGGTGTCAGTGATGCCGTGGGTGCTCGGCATTGGCTGCGTATTGAGCCTAGAGCGCGACGTACTTGAAATATGCCTTTAACGACTAACGATAAAACCTGTAAAATAGAGGTTGAGTGGCGCTTTCCGGGGGCATACCACACCCGATCAAAAAATCGCACATGAACGGAAAACTCGCTGGGGATCAGCACTAACAGACCGACCTTATGCGTTCACATAACGGAGGAGTTTCACAGCTCGCAAGTAATGTGTTTATCCTCATGTAAGCTACTTGTGAGTCTTGGACTTGCAAGTATCTTGAATAACTCAGATAGTACTCGAGTACTATGATTTGCTCGTGATAATTCGCAAATAACAGGACTCAAAATCTCTGAGAAAGCGGCAGGCGAAGGTGCGATCTCAAGCTCATAAAAATCTGGATCCTGAAAAATTGCTGAAATTAGTCCAGGAAGATATTTGTAGCGCCTACCACGATTAGAAATTTCGTTTTTCCGTTTTTAGAAAACTTCGGCACGTCTTGGCAGGATTGGCTTTGCTGACCTTGGCAGGTTCGTTTTCGCTGATTTAGCCACATTTGAGTACCGTGACCTACCGCCTCGAGAATACATATACACCTTTTAAGACCACCGGTTAGAGGCGCGTTTTACAAACTATGTAAACATATATTCTGACGGGTCGCATTGATCCTGATTCCGAAATTTCAAGAAGTGCGTTCTCTCCTACGCAGTGCGTAAGGACCTACACAAGAGCATATATCCATTTAGAACCTCGCTCTAATAAGCCTACAGTGAGGTTAGACAAGGGTTTACTCGAAAAGTCTAGCTCATAACGTCTAACCTCTTCAGTGCACGAGAACGAAGTTCTCTATGCACTGCGTGCACAACTACGCAAAATGAAGTCCAACCCGGTACTAAATTATGGCAAGGACTAGGATTATTCAAAGCGTTTTACTCATCGACATCTTAACTGAGGTCAAAGATACATGATACCGCGGAGATAAACGCACCGCACCAAAAATGCATCCGAAACGGTTGTGCATACGATGTAAAACGTTGTACGGTTTCGCTCTCCTCCCCCTCACGGTTTGTAACCAGGCACTGCGCTAGCTGTGGGCCGGGGCAGTTTTCTCGGACTCCACAGGAGCCCGACTGGATCTAATTTTCCGCTATTTTCTCAGACCATACCCTCACTGCCAGTGTACCATAATTATTCATTAGTTGTTAACGCGATATCACGTCTGACCTTTCAATTTAAAGAAATATTTTTTTCGCAGTCCAGCAAATTCACTCAATTTTTTCCAGAAAATCAAAGCACGCGGGAAAATGCTTAAGATCCGGACCCGAAATTTTCATTCTTTGAACTATAAGACCTGCACCGCCACCATCACATCATGGAGACGAAACCGCGCTTGACCATGCAGAAACCTCGTGGCCCCGTCCTAAATTTTCCTGCACTGCTTGCCGCAGCTACGGCACTCCGCAACTGCGGTTGTGTATTTGATTTCGATATCAACATTACTTGCTTGAACCTTTAAGAAACCCTTCTTTCCGCGTCTGGTGAGCGAGGCGATAGAAATGAACCAAAACATCTCGGATTATTTATTTTGTTTCGTATTTTAGCTTCGATCATTTGCCGCTTAGCGTTGGCGTTTTCACAAACCAATACTCGCCCTCATCTATAATGAGTTTGAAATGAAAAAGGAAGAGTGCAGGTTGAAATAAAGAATGGTCGAAAACCCAAAATTTCGAAGATACACATTTTCTAAAAGTTCTTGGTGGAAAAATATTAATATTGGAGGGGTTGATGTTCAAATTGCGGCGCGGCGCGGAAAAATAGGCGTGACTAAGTGCGACGTCATAGTGACCCCGTGCTTGCGATAGCCCGCCCAAAAGTTGATTGTAGCCGTTACTGGAGGCATGTGAATGAGTCGCACTTGTCATTTCATGCCGTTCCGTGCGAACAACTTCAATGATTTCTCAAATTTTAGAAATCCACAGTGTTATCTTAAGATGAATATCCTATATAAAAACATCTTAAGAAACACTTTTTAAGAAATAGCACGCATACCTTTAGTTTGTATATCCAGTGACTAGCGAGCAGTTGCCTGAAACGCGATGCGACACCTGAAAAGGTAGAAAATTCACGTGCAAAAACAAATAAAATATTCTAGGATAAAAAAAGCTAAATTCGAAAAAAAGGAGAAATCCAACAAGATACAAATGGCACGAGCGAAAAGATAATGATCACTTCATTATCGAAAAAAAAACTCACACGGCACTTCACCATCTTCGGCTGAATAAGGAAATCCTCGAAATAAAATTTCTGCTGAGCGCGTAAACGCGTTCTACTCGAAGACACTAAATACAGTATACCAACCCAGGAAAAATTGCGGCAAATCTCGGCAATTTCATGATTTACGAATTTTTGCCGATGCTACTTTTTGCATGTAGGACTAGTGACCCTTCGGGTCCCTACCCCGTGGCAGCCATGTGACATGAAGGCGCGTGCCCCCTGGCAGTAGTATAGTTAGGGGGTGATTCCAATGAAGAACAAGCTTCTGACATTGTTAAGCAATGAAAAGTCTCCTAGAAAGTAAAAGCATACTTGTTGTAATAAGAAAAGAAGAAAAATATTATTGGTAAAAATACCACCTCTACAAGAGCAAGTGAAGAACGTCTGTATACACAACTGCTCTGTAAACGATGGGCCAGCATCACAGGTCTTACCCCATGTAGTAATCGTTTGGCTATTCCAAACGATAGGCCGGCGTCGCCGGCTACCTTTTATGTGGTATTTGTTTGGCTACGCCAAACGATGGGCCGGCTACCTTCTATATGTAGAAGTCGTTTGGCTACGCGAAACGATAGACCGGCTCCGACGACCACACTCCATGTCGTACTCGTTTGGCTAAGCCAAACGTTGGGTCGGCTTCGCCGCCCATCGTTTGGCTACGCCAAGCGATTAGCCGGCTCCGCCGGCAACCCTCCATGTAGTAATCGTTTGGCTTCACCTGTAGTAACCGTTTGGCACACAAAGTTCCGTGTACCCACCGAGAAAATTGCGGCAAATCTCGGTATATAGGGATATTGAGGTCCTCGACGACCTCAGCTCCGCTCACCTGGTGGGCGGGGCTAACGTAAGAAAGAAGGGTTGTGCGGCTCTGTGTCAGTATCGCTTCCGAGTTGTTCTATCAGGAGGTGCTAGCCAGGGCCCTCTCTGCCCGCGTTGCTTCATAAATTCACTGAGCCACCTCTTGTTTACACCCACGTAAAGATATAAGGATACGGAACTGCTTTTCACTGGCGGGTACACCGCTATGACTGAAAATATGGACGGAAACCGAGCTCTGGCTATGCGCCAGTAGGGGCGCACCGCGACCGTGCCGCCGTCGACCTCGTCGCAAGGAATGCGGCCCACCAAACCTTATTCCCAACCCAGTACTTTGAAAAATTTGTGGGAACATCTACAAGCAAGAAAATAAAAACAAATTTTTTTTCCTCGAAGAATACTTACTTTGAGGAAGTATAGTGACCACAAAGAAGTTTATAGAGACAGAAAAAATTGTTCCAAGCTCTTTGTCGGCTCAATTAGGCGATTTGCTATCGATAACACAGTCTACTATTTCAGAAACAATTTGAAAATAAACCGAGACAACAGATGGGTAGAGGAAAACAACAAAAAGAAAGAAGAAACCTATGAGAAGAGTTCAATTCAATTGGCTTAAAGGCAGTGTTCCCGATAATCTTCAATTTTTGAGATTGTTCGCTATATTGATTAAGTAGCCCCCGGGTAGAACTGAAATGACGAAGAAATCGAGAAAAACCCACCAGAAGTACACGAAATCCTTAAAGGCAGAGTTCACGATAATATTCAATTTTGAGATTAATCGCTAAATCAATTGTTTGGCCCCAGTAGAACTGGAAATGACGAAGAAACCGAGAAAAACGCACCAGAAGGGCAGGAAATTCTCAAGTATCAGCCCGCCTCTTAAGTATCAATGGAACTGTTCGTTGTGACAATTAAAGGTTTTGTGGACCCGTCTTTTGCAATTCTCCATTCTGTGTTGTTCCGTTCTTTCCTTCAAGCCCTAACTAATACTGTTTTGCTCAAAATATTCTTCCATTTTCGATTAGTCCCATTTTGCACCGGTGACAACCACAGTGAACATGTTCATCCAACCCGGACAATTAGTCCAGGCCATGGAATAATGTCACTGAAATAAGACGAATTAGTGCGTTTCTCGCCGTTTCTTCGTGATTCTGGTGACATTTGGTAGCCAACGCATTGTTTTGAGTGGAAAACTTGGAAACGAGAATCATCGTGAACACTGCCTTTAAGTATCACCCCGCCTCTTAAGTATCATAGGAAGTGCTTGTTGTGACAATGAAATCTTTCGGGGACCCGTCCTTTGCAATTCTCTAATCTTTATTGCTCCGTTCTCTCCTTAGGGCCCTAACTAATCCTGCTTTGCTTGAAATATTCTTCAATTTTCGATTGATCCAATTTTCTACCGGTGACAACCACCACGAACATGTTCATCAACCGGACATCAGTCCATGTTACAGAGTAATTTTACTGAAATACGACGCTTTAATGCGTTTCTCGCCGCTTCTTCGTAATTTTGGTAACACTTGGGGGCAAAAGCATTGTTTTATGTGAAAAACTCGGAGACGAAAATCATCGTGAACACTGCCTCTAACTAAAAAAGAAAACGACAGAAAATTCCTGTGTCAAGTGCGTCGCTACTGCCGAGCGTTCACTCTAAGGCGAAGGTCGTGAAGTGAGGGTAACCTTTAGAGAACCGTGCTATCCTAGACAGCTCTCGGCAATTTTATGATTTTTGAATTTCGCCTATGCTACTTTATATACATATATAGAGATATAGATTTGAGATTGGCAGTAGTTTTATGCAGCTTAGAACCGAGTATTGTACAGATTTATTCGGCCGACGTTTCGGCGTCTTCGCCTTCTTCGGAGCCTGGAAAGTAGTAGAGAGCATTTGGAAAACCTATCCGATCAAGCGTCATTTCACTCAACAGAATCGCCTTCAGTGGAAAGCAGGCCCACCCACGACGCGAAGAGGTAAGGAAAAACAGACCAACCTCTTACACTGTGAGCCGACGAGCTCAACAAGTCACCCTCAAATGAGACAAACGCAGGTGATGAAACTCGCGCCTCAGGCCCCTTATATATGGTAGCGACCTGCCTTAAAGGACCACCTAGGGCGACTGATTAAGGTGACATAGCCCGCAGAGGTCCATGTAAGGCGCTTCTTGAGTAATTGCGACACACTCCTACCTGCGATTAATTTTTTGGATTCCTTGCAGCGATACAGAATGCCTCAAGCGTTTTGCGGGCAGAAATGTCAGCCTCGCGCGCCGAAATACTTACCGCAATTTCAAATAAAGCAGCATGATGAACGCGGACGCGGTGGTCTCCTGAAGGGGTACAACATTTAGACTTAATGAGTCAGCTAAGGTCCTCTTTTATCCAGAGACAGAGTGCTCTCCCCGTCTCCCCGTCTTGTACAGTTGACATGAAATGAGGTATACAACCCCAGAGAACAAGCAATCACCCTCTCTCTTCCGAAAGGACACACCACACATGAAGGAGTAGAACAAAGAAGGTCATAGAGACGGTTACATGTCACCTGTTACTTGAGATTAGCGGGTGGGACCTCACCTAATCAGACGAAATCCTTCAGGTTAGCCTTACGGATGCATGCACGGACTTCAATGCTCAATTCATCGGAGATGAAGGGCAGGCAAAAAGGTATTTTCGTACTTTCTTTCTTCATCGCGTCGGCCAGATGCATAGCGTCGTCCCTCTCCTCTGACATTCCATATTGCTGGAGCGTATCCGTTAGGAATCGCTATTGATTTTGCCATTTCATTAGAAACGGCCTTTTCCTCAATACCTGATGAAACCAAGGCTGCTGTCCTGAACATGCCACCTACAATCGCCCGTTTAATTCTCCAGGGGTGGTCCGAACTGCAATGAACGATGAAATTTTTGCTAGTCGGCCTCCGATACCACTTTGTCCGGCACACTCCTTGAAAATTGTGAACTTCTAGGTTTAGGAAAGCTAGCCAATTGTTCTTCGGGGGTTTTTTCGAGTGAATGTTATCTCCTCTGATTGCTGGTTTAAAAGCTCAAAACATTCGTCCATCTCAGCTTGGGTAGAGCACACTACAAAACAGACATCTATATAGCGACAATACAACATTGGAAAACGATCCAGAATGGGACTTTCCACTTTGACATCAAGGAAACTGCCAGAATCGGAGCTAACCTTTGTCCCATGGCGAGTCCTCTTCTCTGCTTGTTATACCCCCATTCCACCTGAACACGTTGCATTTTAGACACTCATTGAGCAGTGTCATAACCTGTCCGATACTGAGGCCGTATAAATTGACATTAGACTGCTGCTCGTTGAAAATCTCGAAAACGGCCTGTAATTCGTTGTCCGTTGGCCCGCAAAACGCTTGAGGCATTCTGGATCGCTGCAAGGAATCCAAAAATCAATCGCAGGGACGAGTGCGTCGCCATTACTCAAGATATGACACCTTACGTGAACCTCTGCGGGCTATGTCATCTTATTCAGTCGCACGTCCTTCAAGGCAGGTCGCTACCATATATAATGAGGCCAGAGGCGCGAGTTTCATCCCCTGTGTTTGTCTCACCTGAGGGTGACTTGTCGAGCTCGTCGGCTCACAGTCTAAGGTTGGTCTGTTTTTGCTTACCTCTCTGCGTCGTGGGTGGGCCTGCTTTCCACTGAAGGCGATTCTGTTGAATGAAATGACGCTTGATCGGATAGGTTTTCTAAATACTCTATACTTTCCAGGCTTCGAAGAAGGCGAAGACGCCAGAAACGTCAGCCGAATAAATCTGTACCATATTCGGTTCTAAGATGCATAAAACTACTGCCTATATCAACTTTTTTCAATGCCGAGATTAACTGAAAGTCGTATATGGACAGAGATATAGAGATTCTAGCTTTGTGTTCAAAACAATTTCTAAAAATGTCGATTCATTACAATAAAATGATAGTGTTTTCTCGGGTCGAAATTAGGAAATTCCATTATCACAGTCGGAAAATAGTAGAAAAATGAGAAAAAAAGAAATATTGAACTGAACTATTAGGGGAAATAGTATAACGACAGAAGTGAAAAATAGTGAAAGTGAAGTAAGGTCGAAAACATAGTGCAAATCGCAGTGAGCAATATTAGCTGTTGAAACCAAAGGTAATTAGCCAGTACTAGCAGCGAAATAATGGTTGAAATAAGGTGTAGTGTAATACATAGTACTAATAAAGTGTTAGTATTAACAATAGATGGCGAAAATATAGTTGAATACCAGAGTATGTCAAACGAATAAAAATGTTCGAATATTCGAATAAACGAATAATTCGAAAAATTGACTCTTTCAAATATTCGAATAAACGAATTATTCGAAAAATTGATTTCTCCGAATATTCGAATAAACGAATTATTCGGAAAATCGACTTCTCCAAATATTTGAATAAACGAATTATTCGAAAAATTGACTTCTCCGAATATTCGAATAAGCGAATTGTTCGAAAATTTGACTTTTCGAATAATCGAATAACGGAATTATTCGAAAATTGGACTTTTCCGAATAATCGAATTATTCGAATGCTTCGAATACGAATAATTCAGAATATCCGGCCAAAATCACGAGTCTTCGAATGAGAAGTACGGACCAAGTACGAGTAATCGAACCCCCGTTCGCGGCACTACCAACTTTCTTGACCTTTTTTTGTTTGGTAATATGTAGATCAAAGCTATGCCAAAGTACTTCCACGAAAAGGACCTTTCACATTATAATATAAGGGTATTCAAACCAACATTTATCACCGTCTATGAGTAGTTGTTGAACGATACGATCAAAGTCTCTGGATTTTCTCAGCAATATCCATCAACAATATCCGAATTTCTTATCAGTTTGGGGTGAAATGTAAGCGGAGGGGGGGCAATGTTGTGTCGCACCTGGCCACGCACAATTTTCCGTGCTGCAATCCTGGTTTTGGCAGGGGAGGAAACCCCGCGGGATGCTGAAATTTCGTGCGGCACGGTAAAATGGGCGGAGCCAAGTGCATCCAGCAATAGTGCCCCCCACCACTAAGATAGCACCCAGTTTGGTTGGAGACCAGGGATAACCAGAAATCTTTTTCGAAATTTCGGAAATCGAAACGACCATTTGAATTCCGGAAATCGGAACGCCAAAAACCATCGGAAAATCGAATAATCGGAAATACGTTCACCTGAATAGATTCTAACTACCTATGGTGGCTGAATTTACCTACCCTACTTCTAATCTATTTAGCCTTCAAAACTGTTTTGAATCTCTAGCTGGGAGGAGATGTCCTCCCGATGAAAAGACTTAATGAAGCTTAATCTTCTTTCTCATTTTTCACGCAATTCGGATACACGAGAAAAATCTAGAATCCAGACCAATGCTGCTCAAAATTAGCTTCAATTAAGTGATTCCATGTAGCACACTAGATATCATGACTTCAAGACAACACTCACTAATTGACTGTAGCTCAATAAGATATCATTTTATGTACTGTAACTTGAATAATGAGTGTGTTCCTTCTGTAACAAGAAATTTAGCTTCCTGGCAAAAATAGCGATTTGGTAATAATCAAAAAAAAGTTTCAAAAATGTCTTGAAATATTTTCAAAAAATGATTAGGCGTAAAATAGCATGGAGTAATAAAAAAGCTAGGAAATGAAGTGAAATAACCAAAAAATACGATTTGGTGGTCGATCATTTCACAAGCTTCTCCGTTAAACTCATCAAAACGAAATCAAGCACGATATGGAATGGAGCGTTGCCTTCACCCAGCATGACATATGCTGATTCCCTTATTACAGCTTTCAAAAATGGCTTATTGTTTCCGTTGCATGCTTGGTTTCGTTTTCATAAGTTTAACGGAGAAGCTTGTGAAATGATCAACCACCAGATCGTATTTTTGGTTATTTCACTTCATTTCTAGCTTTATTACTCAATGCTATTTACGCCAAATCATTTTGACGAAAATATTTCAAGAGATTTTCGAAACTTTTACCATTACCAAATCGCTACTTTTGCCAGGAAGCTAAATGTTTAGTAATTTCACATATTTTCCCAAAGGTTCCCTTTCTGACTTCAATTTTGCTCAACGATTTCAATTTCGGAATGATGAAACATCTAACAGACGATATTGTCGTATGAGTACAAATTTTGAACCCTATGACTTACAACCATAAAAAAGAAAACTCATTGCCGCATTTGGTGCAAAATGTGAAAAATCGATATTATTGATCATTAGTATTTGATCTTGCATGATGAGAAGAATTTCCCAAAGAAATGGCTTAGAGCCATCAACAATCAAAAATCATTACGGCTATTTGTGCAACAGGCGAAAAAATCAATATTATTGATAGGTATTTATCGATAAAGACTGATGAGCAAAATTCGTCAACCAAGAAACGCAGTCCCAAAAGCAATCACCACTGTTCGCAGCATTTTGTGCAAAAAGCACGAAAATCGATAATATTGATTATCGATCGATGACGTGTCATGAATACGAATTCTGACAAGTTCAATACTTACCTTCGACGATCTGTGTTGATTGGCTGCGAATTCACCCACACACCCCGGTCTCCAGAGCCGTAGCAGAAAAAAAGGAGTTTTCGTGCTCCACGGCTAATTTAGTATGTAAACCCACGATTTTGAGGTACCCTTCAAAGTAAAGGTATCAAGTTCAAATTGGAATAGGAGCGACCTGCATCCATTTCCAGCCTCCTGTCCGAAAATGAGCTCCCTAGCTCAATTTTATCTGGTAGCACAAGATCGTGAACGCCGCCTGAAAAAAAGGAGATTAACAGAGAAAACTTGCGGTTTTCCGAAATTTGCTGAAATTCTAGGAAACCATTCCAAATCATTTTTGGGCATTTTTCACAACTTTTTGCGCTCTTTTCAATGCAGCTTAGAGCTAATTTCTACCTTCAGCCTGAACTTAGATTTCGAAAAACGGGTTGCGCGCGTGGCCGATTCAAAACCAAATCTGGTGCCCGCTTTGCGCGCACCACAACATATAAGCCATTAGAATCGCAACAAGTGGACCGAAGTACAGATGGGTAAAAATACTATATTAGGTGATGGGCCCTTGCTAAATATGGTCTAGCGGATGGACGAGGCGCGCTCATTGCGGCGGGCCGTGCGGAGTTCGCGACACCAGCGGCTAACAGAGTTTCGATCGCGCATCTGCCGCCACAGCCCCGTCCATTCACTACACTACATTCTGAGAAGAGGTCATATGTGCACTCTGCTCAGGCTGCAAGCTCCACTTGAACATAAACATGGGCAGAGGCCCTTACTAGATTCAATAAAAAGAATGAACAAACACAAATCTCACTGAAAAGGGCCCAGTTTGAGAATGGTTCAAGCCTGAATCTGGCAGAAAAGAGCCCTTTCACAGTGGGGTTGTTTTGGTTTATTTCAAGAAAATATAGTTCCTGTCGATTCCCTGCTCTTTTTCTAACATCAAGACAAACCTCCGGTTCAGGTTTAGCCCTTAAAGAACTTCCTAAAAGTCTGGCAGAAAACAATGCGCAAGCTCCTAAATATGTAATCTTCTGATCATTTCTGACTTTTTCCACATTTTTGGGCATTTTTTCGTAAATCGGAGGGCCAAAAACCAATGGAAATCGGTAAATCGGAATTCCGCTCATTCCTGTTGGAGTCATTTCACTTCTGGACCGTAAAAATAGACATGTGACGCAGACTCTGCTTCCTATTTTTTCTGAAATTATTTATTTTATTCGGCTGAATATTCGGATAGTGGGCCGTTAGAATATTCTAATAAACGAATTATTCGAAAAATCGACTTCTCCGAATATTCGAATAAACGAATAATTCGAAAAATTGACTTTTCCGAATATTCGAATAAACGAATTATTCGAAAAATTGCCTTTTCAGAATAATCGAATTATTCGAATATTCGATTGTTCGTTTATTCGGCCGGATATTCGTTTTCCGAATATTCGTTGACATACTCTATTGAATACGATGAAAACCGCTATAAGCGCTTTTTACGTTTTATATTCCCGCGCTCTAATCGACGGCACAATGTACCGTATACCCATCATGCGGCAATGACGTCAAATCTCGGCAATTTTATGATTTACAAATTCCCGAACGCTATGTTCTATATAGAGAATAAAGATTCTGCCGATGCCCCCTTTTGTATATAGAATAGGACCTTCACTGCGCTCGAATGAAAGCGCTAAAAAGCGGAACAGTTAAATAAAAATGTTATAGTCTACAGCAATGGAGAAGGCTGTGGCGCGGTTGAGAACTCGTCCTAACATATGGTAGTCTATTTGTGGTATCAATCACTTCTTTGAAGCAGCTGTTATAAAGTGTTGAGCCTATCTTTTCACCGATATGACCGCATTTGTGGAAGCAATGAAAACAGGGGTGCGTTCCAAGAACATTCCCATGGCAAAACGCGTCTATGGAAACGTAGCCACGGCCACGTGGGAGCAATTTTCAGTTATAATTCGCATACATGGAAAGCAAATTTGTTCATGGTGAGGTTGCTTTTCCTCGTGGAAACGTTCTTGGAACGCACCCCAGGTGAAAATTTTTGAGTGGAAACAGAAACTCTTCGAACAATCTCAGTTGTTTCGAAAAAAATCAGTGATAATACAATCAGACACACACAGTATGACCGCACCACAGCCTTTTTCGATTGCTGTGGACTATACATGCTGGAGTCAAGGAAAAGGAGTCAATCATTGTATTAGCTCAAGGATTGCGATGATAAACTAAATTTGACAAGAATGTTTAAACTCTTGTGGATTCAGTTCTTAGTCCTGCCATTGCACATTACTCTGCTGTCGGAGTGTCCCCTTCGCCTTATCCGGGGAAGCTCCTCAGTTAATTCGAAAAAATCTTTTGCTCTCCTCCATGGAACTTCCCCCACCAATGCCTGATTATGAATGACGACGGTATCACCGGCCTGTTTTAGACGAATTGCCACCATAGGTGGGCGGCTTTGCGGTCTATTCTCATTCATTCCGTCCATGATATTTGTAGAAAGTTCGAGCTAGGAGGTGGTAGTGGAGAAACTTCTGTGGGAACTATTCTGCGAACTGGGAACTTTGGATGAGCCTTCAGTGTAGGAGGATTGGGTCTTCCCAGTGTACGGGTCAAACACGACTTGATCGTAATGTGTCCCTAGCAGCTTGGATCTTCTGGTGGTTTCCGGTTTCCAGCAAAGGGAAAAACCCCCGGTTTCTCTTCAAGAAGTCTGGTATAAGTCCGTCCACAAAGATCTTGTTAAAGAGAACTTCAAGGCATTCGCCGATGGTGGTCCGCGGTGCTTAAGCACCATAGGAGCGCCACATGTATCGTTGGTGTCTCACAGGGAGATAGCCGTGCTCAGCAGTTGGGCACGAAATCGTTCGATCAATAGCCACTCTTCCTTCGTTTTTCCGCGCGCAATTTTTCCCGCCAAGCAGCGTCGCGGCGATCCCTCATCCAGTGATTGACGATATCCATTACCTTTCATGTTTGCATTTCTTTAAAGAAGCGTCAGTTGAGGCGGCAGTGATTATCGGAATATCATCTCTGGGGAAGTTTTCCATCCATCTGAAAGTACTTAGGGCTGTCTTACTATTAGGCTAGTGTACGGCATTGGTGAGCCGGAGTGCTTGCACAGAAGTTTGGCAGCTTTCTTGTTGTTCAGAGCTATAAAAACATATAGTGGTAAAGACCACTAATGCACCAGGCTAGAACGCTCGCTAAAATTTTCATACCGAATAACAACAAACAACTATATACAATGCAAAATATTGAGTGTGTATGCAATAAAATGGGCAAATCGATAATGACAATGTCGATCAGAAATCAATGAGAATCTTAATGTGGAAATAGCGATCCAGATGTGGTGCCGCAGTGGAGATTCCTCGGTATGGTTGTTGTCAAAACGAGAAGGAAGAGCGATGTTGCTGAGCTGAACCGCCCTGCATTTTATGCGATTTCGATTCGCGCGATTCTCATGCGTTGCGGTCGCGCCTACCGATTCGGGAGGTCGAACGGCCCCAGCGGCCTCCCCCGGCCGTGCTCTATCCGCGATCATGGACATTACAAGACAACTTTTCACAACACTATAGGCTTGCCGTCATGCTTTGGTGGGGTTCAGCTTCGTTAATCGGCCGTCCAGCGCTTTCACTGCGGACCCCAAAGCTTGGACGAATTCGCGCAGTGATTCGCGCTTTGCAAGAAAGTTCTTCACGTCTCTTGGTCATGTTTCCTCACTTTGGCAGCGATCTCCATGCTGAGTTCAGGGATGCGGCTGTCTGTTGGACCAGTTCTCCGGATAACATTTCTTGCGCTTATGAGAGCTTTAGCGGTGTCGGATAGCCAAGGAATCTTTACATCCGCCCTTTGGAATGAATTGTGATGTTGCATCCACTATGGTGGATGTTAAAAACCGTTCCATGTGGGTTATTTGTAAGGAAGTAAAAATCGATACACTGCTGTTTCAGCACCGATGAGAGAACTTGGTCAAGTCCGCCTTTTGAAAATTGAAGGTGGTGCTTGGAGGCTGATATGTATAAGAGCTTCGTTACTGAACTCTGTCAAGAGCGAAAAAGGTCACTGACGCCTGTGCTTACGGTATTCCCTACAGCCCGTAGTCATCATTCCTTCGTTTTCGTGCTCGCCACTTTTCCGACAAGCACACTTGCGGCTTCCTAACCGACTAGAACGCACTATTCCTCATAGCCACCCAGTAAAAGAACAGCAGCTGCCCCAGACCAGTTCGTGCTCGGAGGTGACCATTTCGCCCGTCGCCATGGAATTTCAGTCCGTGTGGGCGAAGATTCGACTGCTTGCCGCCGCGTTATCGTAAATATTCCATGCCTGCTGATGGAGTCATCAGCGTGATTTGTGATGTGTCGAAACCAGATAGCCAAACAACACCAACTAGTCGCCGCCCACAATGCGTCTGCATATTTCATACTAAGTTCTCCATTTCAACCCCGGTTCAACTCTGTTGAAACGCCTCCTATTTGTTTCATAATTTTCGCGAACTGTTGGCATCCTTCATATGGTTTTCTTCGAGTTTTCTTTCAAAAGTCCTGTTCTGCTCGCGTGGGGGGGGAATGCTTTTCGTTTTGGTTATCTGCGGTGCCTCATTTTACTTCCACTTTCGCCCTTTCACAGCGTAGGAAGAACCTTACTGAAGCGCATCGCTGGACAAAGTTAGCAGCCCTACTTGTGGAGAAGTCGCGGATCTGAACTACAGGAGCCCGCATGCCAAAGGTCTGGAAGTATACGCTATATTTTATCTGCTTCCAGCTGACAACCGTTACATTTTACACTCCAATTGCGCAAATCATTATGGTTTCTTTAAAGCATCGCTTCATAGGTAATACATAGTTTACAAGGCTATAACAAAGATAACTAACATGGCTCCATATTCATAAACGCAATATGAAATTCATCCACAAATTTCAAATAAGCGCAACAGACAGCTGTCAGGCGCGACGACAGGCGAGTCTGTACATTTCTTTGGCCGTTGGTTTCTAGCCAATAGATTCTGTTCAGCGAATCTTGGAGTGTTCCGTTCCGACCTGAAAACTGTCAAACGATGTTGAAATACGAGATAAAACCTCACCAGAATGAATGGCTTTATATACCCACCTCAGAAATAGATATAGGTTGGATAAGATAGAGTCTAAGCGGTGTACTTGAAGTAACAAAAGAAGGCGACAAAAAAAACGTGAAGCAAAAAACGAGTTATGCTAAGTTGAAGCAAACAAACTACAAAGTAGCTGTACATAATTAACTGACTTTGCGGGCATCAGCACAAGGTCCTCTCAACTCTTCCTCTCGCACGCGTTTCAGAGGAATGCGAAAAACTTCGATTTGCCATGCGACGGCAAGTTTTAAACCTGGAATCGCTGCCTAGACAACCCATTCTCACTCTCGATTAACACATTGGCCCTCATCAAGCGCGAGCTCTTGTTCTGAACGCGAATGCCAAACTGATCTTATCCGACAGTTCTGCTTGTCGTCAGCTCTTCTCATGATGTGAAAACCCACATAAAATTTACCTTAAATGCTTCCTTTGGTTTTCTGAAGGGCGTCTCACTGAAAAAGCTGAAAGCAAGGAATCTCGGTTGGCTTGAAATTTTAACAAAAAATTACTACTGCAACCGCGACATTTCCCTGGATTACACTAGACTTGCCAATCCAGAATGGTGACGCGTTGTCCTCCGGGTTTTCGTGCAAGCACCGAACTCAACGCAAAATCGTCTGACAAAAACATCTAACTGTCGACACTTGGAAGTAGTGGTCGCGATCCGATATGCTTTTCTTCTTTTCCTCTACTCTTTTCTGGTTTAGAGTAGTAGGACCTGTGAGAAAAAATTGCGAAAAACCGCTGTTTAGGGCCAAATTGGAAGCCTGAACCTTCTTGCTTTTTGATGGTGGACGGGCCGACTCCACATGATCGGCATCGGTGATCTTTAATATCAAGAACATCAGCTGGCTTGAGATTGAATTTCAATCGGTGAAGAATAGCCTTCGGATTAACCTGCTCAAATATTTATGTACTCATCTGGTCAAAAACATTGACTTAAGTGCTTGCTTTCATTGTTCAACTGTCTTTATTAGGTAAATTTGCATTTATTTCTTCCTCTGAATGTCGATAATTTTTGTGGGCTCGGCATGAGACTGCTATTTTTTGAACTGTGCACGTGTGCACAAACCGGCATCTTTGGGCCCTAGAAACTCTAATTCTAGCCCGTTTTTCAACGTGCATTCCTCACAGTTTTCCGGATGTCTTCGATCTAAGCTGATTTTCTTAGTTTTTTCGATAACGTTTCTCATCGGGACCACTGCCATTAACGAAGCCAAAGCAAGGATGACAATCGAACGATCAAGGAATGTCAATGTCAGGCAGTGTGGAACGAATACCAGACTTCGTTAGTTACTGTGCCATGCCTCATGCATCTGCTGTAGTTTAACACGGATGAAACTTTTGAAAGAAGTTCCGGAATTTTCTTTCCTTCTCTCCAAAAAATTTGTCGAACCTTTTTATCGAAATTTCGTTTGCTCTATATATCGTTGAATGAAAATCTTTGTTTGTTCGAGATGAAAACTTTTGCATTTTTCTACAAAAATGCGTTCGATTTCCAAGGCACTCCTTGAACCGGAGGTGACGTTGTTACGTTGCTCCTCGTCCCGAGTTTTCATTGGTGTGACCGAACAACTCGCCTGCTCGAATCACTTGCACTCCTCTCCCAGTTACTTTTTTTATACAATTCACCCTTACTAGTTAGTGTACAATGCATCCTTACATTCCATTCCATTTCATATAGACTGTGGAAAAAAAGAAACCATCTTCCTTCGATCTACATCTGTCCTGGGGTTCAAGCCTCTCAGAATATTCCTCACTACTATTCTCTGAAACCGAGTTGGGTTGGCTACCGTGTAACAGGGGTTGATACCGGCTGTCGGTTCGAAAAGGGGTCTGCAGAGTTGAAGTTGTGGCGTTGCTCGCAGCGACGGACAGAGCTGGGTGATGCAATATCGATTACATTCGGCGACGAGGGCAACCGACGCGGCGTGAGGGGCGACGAGGGGACACCGCAGAGTGGTTTGACCCCGCGACGGCCCTGCGTCACTGCCAGCGAGTGGCAACCGACGCGGCGACGACAATGTTCGGAAACAATTTTATCGCCGCGTCAAGGCTGACGCTCGGCGACCAGTCGCCGGTCACTGCAACTCTGCAGACCCCTTAAAGAGGAAGAAGTGTGATCGAGAAGTTTTGGGCCAGCGACCCACTGTATTGTTGAAAACAGATGAGTATCGTTGGTGTCTCACAAGGGGTCTGCGGAGTCCAAGTTGCTGCGTTGCTCGCAGCGACGAGCAACGCTGGGTGATGCAATATCGATCACTCTCAGCAACGGGGGCGACCGACGCGGCGTAAAGGGCGTTGAGGGGGCACCGCAGAGTGTATTGGCGCCGCGACGGCCTGCATCACTGCCAGCGAGCGGCAACCGACGCCGCGACGATAATGTTTCGAAACATTTTTGTCGCCGTGTCAAGGCTGACGCTCGGCGACCACTCGCCGGTCTCTGCAACTCTGCAGACCCCTACAGGGAGATAGCCGCGCTCAGCAGTTGGGCGCGTAATCGTTCGATCAATAACCACTCTCGCTTCGTTTTCCCGCGCGCAGTTTTTCCCGCCAAGCAGCGTCGCGGCGATCTCTCCTCCAGCGATTGACGATAATTGAGTTTATTCATAAAGTAGAGTGAGGAAATGGCCGACGTCAGGGTGGACGGAAGCCCTGAAGTTGATACATATTATCGCCGCTGCCAATGTGGGAAGTCCTTCTTTAAGCAAGCCAGCAACTGGCTTTACCTAGTTTTTCCACACATTCACAGAATCTATATCTTCCAATGTACAAGGTGAAATCCTTAGCTTACTTCGCGACATTGTTCTCAACCTACTTGGCAGGTTTTAAACTACTAAGTTGCTTCGCAAGGTGGCAGGGTCCTGCTGCTGTTTCAATGTGCCTAGTGAATTTTTCTTCCTGTTTTTCTCTATTACAAAACCCTGTCGTCTTTTCGTAATGGAGATTCTAACGCTCTACGCTTCCCAACAAGAAGAGTTTGGGATGTGGAATCCCGAAAAGTGCATACCAAAAGGAAGACGAGAGAGTTAACGAACAAATCATAAAAACCCAACACAATCGAAGCAGTTAAGAAACGAGGAGTCAGTGTGGACTATTTATCAAGAGAAAGGAATCGTCTTTTTCTAGATTCAAATTGAAGGGAACTTCCGTAATTCACATTAGCGGGAGTTCTAAGCACGACACAAGCAGCATTTTAACTCGAAACACCTAAAGCTGGAGCATGTGATTTGTCTGTGAAGCGAGCTAGAAAGCATAACTAAATGATTGGTATTAATATTAATAAGATACTATCAAAGTTTACAATTACCATAATTGGTTGTAATTATTGGCGTTGAAATTCATGGTGTTGACGGTTGACTGTTTACAATTGCAACAACTGGTACCATTCTTCCTAAGAGCGCAGTCAGTATGTATAATACTTATAAATAAATATAAATAATAGCTCCGAATCGAATAATCGAATGAGGATCCGACTGTTTCAGTCGGATAAAAAAGTCGACTTTATATTCGAAAAGTCGAATATTTGAAAAGTGCGATATCCGACTACAGTCGAAAAGTCGAATATTCAAGAAAAGTGCGATATCCGACTACAGTCGAAAAGTGGAACATTCGAAAAAGTGCGATATCCGACTACAGTCGAGAAGTCGAATATTCGAAAAAGTGGTATATCCGACTACAGTCGAAAAGTCGAATATGCGAAAAAGTGAGATATCCGACTACAGTCGAAAAGTGGAATATTCGAAAAAGTGCGATATCCGACTACAGTCGAAAAGTCGAATATTCAAAAAAGTGCGATATCCGACTACGGTCGAAAAGTCGAATATTCGAAAAAGTGCGATATCCGACAACAGTCGAAAAGTCGAATATTCGAAAAAGTGCAATATCCGACTATAGTCGAAAAGTGGAATTTTCGAAAAAGTGCAATATCCGACTATAGTCGAAAGTCGAATATTCGAAAAAGTGCGATATTCGACTATAGTCTAAAAGTCGAATTTCCGAAAAAGTGCGATATCCGACTATAGTCGAAAGTCGAATATTCGAGAAAAATTACAATATCCGACTATAGTCGAAAAGTCGAATATTCGAAAAGTGCGATATTCACGACTATAGTCGAAAAGTCGAATTTTCGAAAAGTGCGATATCCGACTATAGTCGAAAAGTCGAATATTCGAAAAAGTGCAATATCCGACTATAGTCGAAAGTCGAATTTTCAGAAAAAGTTATCCGACTATAGTCGAAAAGTCGAATATTCGAAAAAGTGCAATATCCGACTATAGTCGAAAAGTCGAATATTCGAAAAGTGCGATGTCTGACTATAGTCGAAAAGTAGAATATTCGAAAAAGTGCGATATTCGACTATAGTCGAAAAGTCGAATTTCCGAAAAGTGCGATATCCGACTATAGTCGAAAAGTCGGATATTCGAAAAAGTGCGATATCCGACTACAGTCGAAAAGTCGAATATTCGAAAAAGAGCGATATCCGACTACAGTCGAAAAGTCGAATATTCGAAAAAGTGCGATATCCGACTACAGTCGAAAAGTCGAATATTCGAAAAAGTGCGATATCCGACTACAGTCGAAAAGTCGAATATTCGAAAAAGTGCGATATCCGACTACAGTCGAAAAGTCGAATATTCGAAAAAGTGCAATATCCGACCATAGTCGAAAAGTGGAATTCTCGAAAAAGTGCAATATCCGACTATAGTCGAAAAGTCGAATATTCGAAAAAGTGCGATATTCGACTATAGTCTAAAAGTCGAATTTCCGAAAAAGTGCGATATCCGACTATAGTCGAAAAGTCGAATATTCGAAAAAGTGCAATATCCGACTATAGTCGAAAAGTCGAATATTCGAAAAAGTGCGATATTCGACTATAGTCGAAAAGTCGAATTTTCGAAAAAGTGCGATATCCGACTATAGTCGAAAAGTCGAATATTCGAAAAAGTGCAATATCCGACTATAGTCGAAAAGTCGAACAATCGAAAAAGTGCGACATTCGACAATAGTCGAAAAGTCGGAATTTTCCGAAAAGTGCGATATCCGACTATAGTCGAAAAGTCGAATATTCGAAAAAGTGCAATATCCGACTATGGTCGAAAAGTCGAATTTTCGAAAAAGTTATCCAACTATAGTCGAAAAGTCGAATATTCGAAAAAGTGCAATATCCGACTATAGTCGAAAAGTCGAATATTCGAAAAAGTGCGATATCCGACTACAGTCGAAAAGTCGAATATTCGAAAAAGTGCGATATTCGACTATAGTCGAAAAGTCGGATATTCGATGCAGAATTTCATTTGGAACAGAAATGTATAGATGTATGACAGAAATCACCAAAAAGGTTGATAAGAGAGCTTACCACTGCAGTACAGACAACAGATGGGCCGACCGAAGCGAAGAGATTAGCAAAGACATGTTATGGTCAGACTAATTCATGTACGAAGCTGCGGTGCTGCATAACAGGAAAATATGTTCCCCGGGAAACGAAGAGAAGGTGAGTATCGATCGGGTGGTGGCCACTGTGTATCAACACCCCTGAGGAGGCGGGGGAAACGGGGGAGGAGCGAGGTTCCTGATTAGACGCAAGACAGGGCTATCCCGTATTGCGTCCAATCATGAACCTCGTTCCTTCCCAGTTCTCCGCCTCCTCAAAGATGTTGACTCACCCGTATCGATCGAATGATTTCGCATTTGCTTAGTGCGGCTTCCTAAATGAATAACACGGGTGGTAGCTGACTACTAAGCGTTTTATACACTGCTTGCCGTCACGGGCGATCAGTTCGCAGGTCAATTCAAAAGTGCGAATTTATTGCAGTGATACGATTAGGTAGTTTGTATTTTAGTGGTGTTGCTCAAGAATTTTCATTTTCTTTCTTTTACCTTCTGCTAGATTATCTACCGCATCGCCCAAGGTCAGCTGTTCTGATTCGCCGACTCAAGGACAGGTCAATCAGCATTAGAAGTTAACGTTACGAAGATTTCAATATCTTGATGGCATTATATCATCATTGTTGTCTGCTCAAGAGGTGTGACATACTAGCCTTCTGTTTTACCCTTTGCAGAAATGGCCCTGATCGCATTGTATTCGTTTTGTACCTAATCCGCTTCAATGAGCGCAGCCCATCATTGATTGCCTGGAAGATTAAGTCTCTTATGATAAACTGATAATAGTGCACGTGCAGTTCATAGCGACACCTCCATTATGCATATAGTGCGCCTTCTAATGGTAGATCCCCAACTACAATTTCTGAAAGTTGGGCTCCGCAGAAAAGGTCAAGGATTTGGCATTGCTCCTAAATGTTGTGAAATTGTTTTATTGGATTTGGCTCTCAACTTGATTTTTCAAATGCAGTGAAATTGTCGAATTGATTTGGCTGTGATGATACTATATGCAGATAACATAATCATTAAATGTAGTGAAATTGTTGCAAACGGATTTGGCAGGAGCTCTATCAATTATCACAGTCAAATCACGCGTCAGAAGGGGTTTTCCTTGAAGCGCATATTGAATCGAATGAGAATAGGAATAAACCTAGCAGCAAAAACGTTTCTATACAATGCGAACCGTGAAAGCGTTGAGGACACGAAGACATAGAGTCAGTGGCGAGTAAATTGCGTTAGATTTCGTTTTCATGATTTTTATCTCATCGGTGAGGAAGGTCTGGTACCTTATTGTTAGTGGGAGCTACACTGAAAGGGCAGAATAGCATTCGGAAACCTCAATTCTAGCCCATAAGGCCACGTTTCGTTCAGCATTGTTGACTGAGGATTATTATTTTTTTTCTTTTTTTCTTCATTCGCTCGCCAGAGGACCTTCTGACGCATGATTTGACTGTGATAATTGATAGAGCTCCTGCCAAATCCGTTTGCAACAATTTCACTACATTTAATGATTATGTTATCTGCATATAGTATCATCACAGCCAAATCAATTCGACAATTTCACTACATTTGAAGAATCAAGTTGATAGCCAAATCCAATAAAACAATTTCACAACATTTAGGAGCAAGGCCAAACCCCTGACCTTTTCTGCGGAGCCCAACTTTCAGAAATTTCCCAACTTTTTACAAGGGTTTCTCTTCTACAATATCGTCGAGCTCCAGAAGTCAAAAGTTTTTTTTTTCGAAAACATAGTGGTAGAAATGAAGAAACAACCGCTCCGCTGCTAAGACTGCAAGATAATTGTTGCAACGCGGCTTCCTACAAATAGATGCAAGGCATATACTTTTTGAATTTAAAAGTCGAAAAATGAAGAAATGAGTTTCAAAAATGACCCAATTGTACAGGTTCTAGGCACTCTTCTACAGACGGGGGGCACGCACCACCAAGGCAGAAATGAAATGAACAGCCCATTGGTGAGGCTACCAGTCGAAGTATTTCCGTAGAGCTCTAATAAAAACAATGATTGATAGCGCAGTATCAAGCCTCTTTATCAGAGTTTTCCATCATTTCTATGAGTTTTTGCGTAGCTTGGCCCCTCTAGTGAAAGAAAATGTTGAAGGGCCCATAGAAAAACCTTCATTTGTAAAGAAAAGTCAATCAGACACATTGTAAATACGAATTTGAATTTCGCGCCAAAATCATTTTCGGAGTTTTTCTGCATGTGGAGTTCGTGCCGTAACCAATTTTTTCCTGTTATCTTACTGTCGCACCAACATTCTAGGAAAAAGGGCTAGATGACTGGTGAGGAATTGGTGGCGGATATTAACCTCATCGTCCAACGTTTTGACTCGCCGAAGTTTACCGGTGTGGTCTACCGAGCTCCATCATGAAATTGAGCCTGAAAAATGGAAATTGATTTCCAAGCGCGAACGATAGCTAAGTGCGCCAGAAGAGGACTACCGTAATCTCAGGAATGATGTTATTCGGCTCTCGTAAACAAATTTGATGATACCCAATCGATCAATGATAAAGTATAAAAGAAGTGAAAGAGCTGTGTGTCTTGATTCACACACCGTCCTTCTCTAGGGGTCAGCAGTTGAGGATCTGCCTGGACTAAAAAGCAGGAAACATCACCACCTGTAGGAAGATGAAGCGAAAATCGGAGTCAGAACTTAGAAATTTTTAGAGCCAACTCGAGTGAGATTACGGTAGCCCTGTTCTGGCGGACTTAACTATCGTTCTTGTAGATTCGGAGGCCTGGCTTGCATACGGTGTCCTGAACATTGAACTGAGGTCCTGCACACCCTACTGAGAACCAGCACACATTCCATGAAGTCCTGCTCATCCTTACAGGGTCTTGCACACGTTTCATGATGTCCTGCACACTCCTACTGATGTCCTGCACACATTCCACGAAGTTCTGATCATCCTTACAGGGTCTTGCACACGTTTCATGATGTCCTGCACACTCCTACTAAGGTCCTGCACACATTCCATGATGTCCTGCACACCCCTATTGGGGGTCCTGCACACGCTTCATGATGTCCTGCACACTCCTACTGATGTCCTGCACACATTCCACGAAGTTCTGATCATCCTTTACAGGGTCTTGCACATGTTTCATGATGTCCTGCACACTCCTACTAAGGTCCTGCATACATTCTACGACGTCCTGCACACCCCTACTGGGGGTCCTGCACAGGTCCCATGATGTCCTGCACACTCCTACTGATGTTCTGCACACATTCTACGATGTCCTGCACACCCCCTACTGGGGTCCTACACAGGTTCCATGATGTCCTGCACACTTCTACTGGGGTCCTGCAGAGGTCCCATGAAGTCCTGCTCATCCTTACAGGGGTCTTGCACATGTTTCATGATGTCCTGCACACTCCTACTAAGGTCCTGCACACATTCTACGACGTCCTGCACCCCTACTGGGGTCCTGCCCAGGTCCCATGATGTCCTGCACACTCCTACTGATGTTCTGCACACATTCTACGATGTCCTGCACACCCCTACTGGGGTCCTACACAGGTTCCATGATGTCCTGCACACTTCTACTGGGGTCCTGCACAGGTCCCATGATGTCCTGCACACTCCTACTAAGGTCCTGCACACTCCTACTGAGGTCCTGCACACATTCTACGACGTCCTGCACACCCCTACTGGGGTCCTGCACACGTTCCATGATATCCTGCGCACTCCTACTGAGGTCCTGTACAGGTCCCATAATGTCATGCACACTCCTACTGAGGTCCTGCAGACCCCTACTGGGGTCCTGCACAGGTCCCATGATGTCCTGCACACTCCTACTAAGGTCCTGCACACTCCCACTGAGGTCCTGCACACATTCTACGACGTCCTGCACACCCTTACTGGGGTCCTGCACAGGTCCCAAAATGTCCTGCACACTCCTACTGAGGTCCTGCACACCCCTACTGAGGTCCTGCACACATTTCACAAAACGTTCTCCACCACCGCCTCCGCCTCCGCCTCCGCCACCGCCTCCGCCTCCGCCTCCACCTCCGCCTCCGCCTCCGCCTCCGCCTCCGCCTCCGCCTCCGCCTCCGCCTCACCTCCGCCTCCACCCCCGTCCGTCGAAAACCATTTTTGGAAGGCGTGGACCAAATCGCTCGAAAATTTGTGACTAGATGTAATAGACCAGGAATGACGAAAATAATTGTCAGAACTCACCATAATTTTAGAGCCAACTCGAGTGAGATTACGGTAGGTCCCATTTTTTTCGGAGGCGGTGGTGGAAGAAGAACATGATGTCCTGCACACTCCTACCAAGGTCCTGCACCTCCTACTAAGGTCCTGCACACTCCTACTGAGGAGTCCTGCACACAATTGATCAATGATAAAGTATAAAGAAGTGAAGAGCTGTGTGTCTTGATTCACACACCGTCCTTCTCTAGGGGTCAGCAGTTGAGGATCTGCCTGGACTAAAAGCAGGAAACATCACCACCTGTAGGGAAGATGAAGCGAAATCGAGTCAGAACTTAGAAAATTTTAGAGCCAACTCGGTGAGATTACGGTAGCCCTGTTCTGGCGGACTTAACTATCGTTCTTGTAGATTCGGAGGCCTGGCTTGCATACGGTGTCCTGAACATTGAACTGAGGTCCTGCACACCCCTACTGAGAACCAGCACACATTCCATGAAGTCCTGCTCATCCTTACAGGGTCTTGCACACGTTTCATGATGTCCTGCACACTCCTACTGATGTCCTGCACACATTCCACGAAGTTCTGATCATCCTTACAGGGGTCTTGCACACGTTTCATGATGTCCTGCACACTCCTACTAAGGTCCTGCACACATTCCATGATGTCCTGCACACCCCTATTGGGGTCCTGCACACGCTTCATGATGTCCTGCACACTCCTACTGATGTCCTGCACACATTCCACGAAGTTCTGATCATCCTTTACAGGGTCTTGCATGTTTCATGATGTCCTGCAGATTCCTAGTAAGGTCCTGCATACATTCTACGACGTCCTGCCCACCTCTACTGTTGTCCTGCACAGGTCCCATGATGTCCTGCACACTCCTACTGATGTTCTGCACACATTCTACGATGTCCTGCACACCCCTACTTGGGTCCTACACAGGTTCCATGATGTCCTGCACACTTCTACTGGGGTCCTGCACAGGTCCCATGAAGTCCTGCTCATCCTTACAGGAGTCTTGCACATGTTTCATGATGTCCTGCACACTCCTACTAAGGTCCTGCACACATTCTACGACGTCCTGCACACCCCTACTGGGGTCCTGCACAGGTCCCATGATGTCCTGCACACTCCTACTGATGTTCTGCACACATTCTACGATGTCCTGCACACACCCCCTCCTGCGGTCCTACACAGGTTCCATGATGTCCTGCACACTTCTACTGGGGTCCTGCACAGGTCCCATGATGTCCTGCACACTCCTACTAAGGTCCTGCACACTCCTACTGAGGTCCTGCACACATTCTACGACGTCCTGCACACCCCTACTGGGGTCCTGCACACGTTCCATGATATCCTGCACTCCTACTGAGGTCCTGTACAGGTCCCATAATGTCATGCACACTCCTACTGAGGTCCTGCAGGCCCCTGCTGAGGTCCTGCACAGGTCCCATGATGTCCTGCACACTCCTACTAAGGTCCTGCACACTCCCACTGAGGTCCTGCACACATTCTACGACGTCCTGCACACCCTTACTGGGGTCCTGCACAGGTCCCAAAATGTCCTGCACACACTACTGAGAGTCCTGCACACCCCTACTGAGGTCCTGCACACATTTCACAAAACGTTCATGCCTCCGCCTCCTGCCTCCGCCACCGCCTCCGCCTCCGCCTCCGCCTCCGCCTCCGCCTCCGCTTACTCCTCCGCCTCCTCCTCCTCCTCCGCCTCCACACCCCCGTCCGTCGAAAGCCATTTTTTGGAAGGCGTGGACCAAATCGCTCGAAAATTTGTGACTAGATGTAATAGAGCCACAGGAATGACGAAAATAATTGTCAGAACTCACCATAATTTTAGAGCCAACTCGAGTGAGATTACGGTAGGTCCCATTTTTTTTCGGAGGCGGTGGTGGAGAACCCATGATGTCCTGCACACTCCTACCAAGGTCCTGCACACTCCTACTAAGGTCCTGCACACTCCTACTGAGGTCCTGCACACAATTGATCAATGATAAAGTATAAAAGAAGCGAAGAGCGGTGTGTCTTGATTCACACACCGTCCTTCTCTAGGGGTCAGCAGTTGAGGATCTGCCTGGACTAAAAGCAGGAAACATCACCACCTGTAGGGAAGATGAAGCGAAATCGGAGTCAGAACTTAGAAAATTTTAGAGCCACCTCGAGTGAGATTACGGTAGCCCTGTTCTGGCGGACTTAACTATCGTTCTTGTAGATTCGGAGGCCTGGCTTGCATACGGTGTCCTGAACATTGAACTGAGGTCCTGCACACCCCTACTGAGATCCAGCACACATTCCATGAAGTCCTGCTCATCCTTACAGGGATCTTGCACACGTTTCATGATGTCCTGCACACTCCTACTGATGTTCTGCACACATTCTACGATGTCCTGCACACCCCTGCTGGGGTCCTACACAGGTTCCATGATGTCCTGCACACTTCTACTGGGGTCCTGCACAGGTCCCATGATGTCCTGCACACCTCCTACTAAGGTCCTGCACACTCCTACTGGGAGGTCCTGCACACATTCTACGACGTCCTGCACACCCTACTGAGGTCCTGCACACGTTCCATGATATCCTGCTGCTCCTACTGAGTCTATACAGGTCCCATAATGTCATGCACACTCCTACTGAGGTCCTGCACACCCCTACTGGGGTCCTGCACAGGTCCCATGATGTCCTGCCCCACACACTCCTACTAAGGTCCTGCACACTCCCACTGAGGTCCTGCACACATTCTACGACGTCCTGCACACCCTTACTGGGGGTCCTGCACAGGTCCCAGAAATGTCCTGCACACTCCTATTGAGGTCCTGCACCCCTACTGGGGTCCTGCAGGTCCCATGATGTCCTGCACCTCCTACACAAGGTCCTGCACACTCCTACTGAGGTCCTGCACACATTCTACGACGTCCTGCACACCCCTACTGGGGTCCTGCACAGGTCCCATGATGTCCTGCACACTCCTACTAAGGTCCTGCACACTCCTACTGAGGTCCTGCACATTCTACGGCGTCCTGCACACCCCTACTGAGATCCAGCACACATTCCATGAAGTCCTGCTCATCCTTACAGGGTCTTGCTCACGTTTCATGATGTCCTGCACACTCCTACTGATGTCCTGCACACATTCCACGAAGTTCTGATCATCCTTACAGGGGTCTTGCACACGTTTCATGATGTCCTGCACACTCCTACTAAGGTCCTGCACACATTCCATGATGTCCTGCACACACCCCTATTGGGGTCCTGCACACGCTTCATGATGTCCTGCACACTCCTACTGATGTCCTGCACACATTCCACGAAGTTCTGATCATCCTTACAGGGGTCTTGCACACTCCTAATAAGGTCCTGCACACATTCCATGATGTCCTGCACACCCCTATTGGGGTCCTGCACACGTTCCATGATGTCCTGTGTAATACTAAGGTCCTACACACATTCCATGACGTCCTGCTCAACCCTACTGGGGTCCTGCACACGCTTCATGATGTCCTGCACACTCCTACTGATGTCCTGCACACATTCCATGAAGTCCTGCTCATCCTTACAGGGGTCTTGCACATGTTTCATGATGTCCTGCACACTCCTACTGATGTTCTGCACACATTCTACGATGTCCTGCACACCCCTACTGGGGTCCTACACAGGTTCCATGATGTCCTGCACACTTCTACTGGGGTCCTGCACAGGTCCCATGATGTCCTGCACACTCCTACTAAGGTCCTGCACACTCCTACTGAGGTCCTGCACACATTCTACGACGTCCTGCACACCCCTACTGGGGTCCTGCACACGTTCCATGATATCCTGCGCACTCCTACTGAGGTCTATACAGGTCCCATAATGTGTACTCCTACTGAGGTCCTGCACACCCCTACTGGGGTCTGCAGGTCCCATGATGTCCTGCACACTCCTACTAAGGTCCTGCACTCCCACTGAGGTCCTGCACACATTCTACGACGTCCTGCACACCTGCACTGGGGTCCTGCACAGAGTCCCAAAATGTCCTGCACACTCCTATTGAGGTCCTGCACACCCCTACTGGGGTCCTGCACAGGTCCCATGATGTCCTGCACACTCCTACTAAGGTCCTGCACACTCCTACTGAGGTCCTGCACACATTCTACGACGTCCTGCACACCTACTGGGGTCCTGCACAGGTCCCATGATGTCCTGCACACTCCTACTAAGGTCCTGCACACTCCTACTGAGGTCCTGCACATTCTACGGCGTCCTGCACACCCTACTGAGATCCAGCACACATTCCATGAAGTCCTGCTCATCCTTACAGGAGTCTTGCTCACGTTTCATGATGTCCTGCACACTCCTACTGATGTCCTGCACACATTCCACGAAGTTCTGATCATCCTTACAGGGTCTTGCACACGTTTCATGATGTCCTGCACACTCCTACTGAGGTCCTGCACACATTCCATGATGTCCTGCACACCCCTATTGGGGTCCTGCACACGCATGATGTCCTGCACACTCCTACTGATGTCCTGCACACATTCCACGAAGTTCTGATCATCCTTACAGGGGTCTTGCACACGTTTCATGATGTCCTGCACACTCCTGATAAGAGTCCTGCACACATTCCATGATGTCCTGCACACCCCTATTGGGGTGCTGCACACGTTCCATGATGTCCTGTGTAATACTAAGGTCCTACACACATTCCATGACGTCCTGCTCAACCCTACTGGGGTCCTGCACACGCTTCATGATGTCCTGCACACTCCTACTGATGTCCTGCACACATTCCATGAAGTCCTGCTCATCCTTACAGGGGTCTTGCACATGTTTCATGATGTCCTGCACACTCCTACTAAGGTCCTGCACACATTCTACGATGTCCTGCACACCCCTACTGGGGTCCTACACAGGTTCCATGATGTCCTGCACACTCCTACTGGGGTCCTGCACAGGTCCCATGATGTCCTGCACACTCCTACTAAGGTCCTGCACACTCCTACTGATGTCCTGCACACATTCCACGAAGTTCTGATCATCCTTACAGGGGTCTTGCACACGTTTCATGATGTCCTGCACACTCCTACTAAGGTCCTGCACACATTCCATGATGTCCTGCACACCCCTATTGGGGTCCTGCACACGTTCTATGATGTCTGTAATACTAAGGTCCTACACACATTCCATGACGTCCTGCTCCCCCCTACTGGGGTCCTGCACACGCTTCATGATGTCCTGCACACTCCTACTGATGTCCTGCACACATTCCATGAAGTCCTGCTCATCTTTACAGGGGTCTTGCACATGTTTCATGATGTCCTGCACACTCCTACTAAGGTCCTGCACACATTCTACGACGTCCTGCACACCCCTACTGGGGTCCTGCACAGGTCCCATGATGTCCTGCACACTCCTACTGATGTTCTGCACACATTCTACGATGTCCTGCACACCCCTACTGGGGTCCTACACAGGTTCCATGATGTCCTGCACAGGTCCCATGATGTCCTGCACACTCCTACTAAGGTCCTGCACACTCCTACTGAGGTCCTGCACACATTCTACGACGTCCTGCACACCCCTACTGGGGTCCTGCACACGTTCCATGATATCCTGCGCACTCCTACTGAGGTCCTGTACAGGTCCCATAATGTCATGCACACTCCTACTGAGGTCCTGCACACCCCTACTGGGGTCCTGCACAGGTCCCATGATGTCCTGCACACTCCTACTAAGGTCCTGCACACTCCCACTGAGGTCCTGCACACATTCTACGACGTCCTGCACACCCTTACTGGGGTCCTGCACAGGTCCCAAAATGTCCTGCACACTCCTACTGAGGTCCTGCACACCCCTGGGGTCCTGCACATGTCCTGCACACTCCTACTAAGGTCCTGCACCCTCCTACTGAGGTCCTGCACACATTCTACGACGTCCTGCACACCCCTACTGGGGTCCTGCACAGGTCCCATGATGTCCTGCACACTCCTACTAAGGTCCTGCACACTCCTACTGAGGTCCTGCACACATTCTACGGCGTCCTGCACACCCCCACTGAGATCCAGCACACATTCCATGAAGTCCTGCTCATCCCTTTACAGGGTCTTGCTCACGCGCTTTCATGATGTCACTGCACACTCCTACTGATGTCTCTGCACACATTCCACGAAGAAGTTCTGACTCATCACCTTACAGGGGGTCTTGCACACACGTTTCCATAGATGTCCTGCACACTCTCTACCAAGGTCCCTGCACACATTCCATGATGTCCTGCACACACCCCCTATTGGGGTCCTGCACACGCTTCATGATGTCCTGCACACTCCTACTGATGTCACTGCACACATTCCACGAAGTTCTGATCATCCTTACAGGGGGTCTTGCACACTCCTAATAAGGTCCTGCACACATTCCATGATGTCCTGCACACACCCTATTGGGGTCCTGCACACGTTCCATGATGTCCTGTGTAATACTAAGGTCCTACACTACACACATTCCATGACGTCCTGCTCCAACCCCCTACTGGGGTCCTAAAAACACGCACTTCATGTGATGTCCTGCACTCCCTACTGATGTCCTGCACACATTTTATGAAGTCCTGCTCTATCCTTACAGAGGTCTTGCACATGTTTCCTTATGATGTCCTGCACACTCCTACCAGGATGTTCTGCACACATCTCTACGATCAAATCCTGCACACCCCTACTGAGGTCCTACACAGGGATTCCATGATGTCTCTGCACACACTTCTACTGGGGTCCTGCACAGGTCCCCATGATGTCCTGCACACTCCTACTAAGTGTCCTGCAGGCCTCCCTACTGAGGTCCTGCACAGCGATTCTACGACGTCCTGCACACCCCTACTGGGGTCACTGCACACACGTTCCACACGATATCCTGCGCACTCCTACTGAGGTCCTATACAGGTCCCATAATGTCAGCCACACTCTACTGAGGTCCTGCACACTCCCTTACTGGGGTCCTGCACTGAATCCCATGATGTCCTGCACACTCCTACTAAGGTCCTGCACACCTCCCACTGAGGTCCTGCACATGCATTCTACGACGTCCTGCACACACCTTGCACTGGGGGTCCTGCACCCAGGTCCCAAAATGTCCTGCACACCTCCCTATTAAGGTCCTGCACACCCCTACTGAGGTCCTGGACAGGTCCATAAATGTCCCTGCACACACTCCTACTAAGGTCCTGCACACTCCTACTGAGGTCCTGCACACATTCTACGACGTCCTGCACACCCCTACTGGGGTCCTGCAGAGGTCCCATGATGTCCTGCACACTCCCTGCTAAGGTCCTGCACTCACTCTGCTGAGGTCCTGCACACATTCTACGGCATCCTGCACACTACTGAGATCCAGCACACATTCCATGAAGTCCCTACTCCCATGCCTTACAGGGGTCTCTTGCTCACGTTTCATGATGTCCTGCACACACCTCCCTGAGTGCTCCTGCACACATTTCCACAATTTCTGAGTCATCCTTACAGAGAGTCTTGCACACGTTTCATGATGTCCTGCACACTCCTACTAAGATCCTGCACACATTCCGCGATGTCTGCACCTATTGAGGGTCCTGCACACCTCTCTACTGGGGTCCCGCATAGGTCCCATGATGTCCTGGGCACACTCCTACTGGGCGTCCCGCACACCCTACCGAGGTCCTGCACATTCTACGACGTTCCGCACACCTCTACTGGGGTCCTGCACAGGTCCATGATGTCCTGCACACTCCCATTACTAAGGTCCTGCACACCCTACTGGGAGGTCCTGCACATTCTACGGCGTCCTGCACACCCCTACTGAGATCCAGCACACATTCCATGAAGTCCTGCTCATCCTTACAGGGTCTTGCTCACGTTTCCATGATGTCCTGCACTTACTGGGATGTCCTGCACACATTCCACGAAGTTCTGATCATCCTTACAGGGTCTTAACACGTTTCATGATGTCCCGCACACTCCTACTAAGGTCCTGCACACATTCCATGATGTCCTGCACACCTATTGGGGTCCTGCAGATTCCTACCAAGGTCCTGCACACTCCTACTTTGATGTCCTGCACACATTCCACAGAGTTCACAGAGTCAATCCTTACCAGAGGTCTTGCACACGTTTCATGATGTCCTGCACACTCCTAATAAGGTCCTGCACACATTCCATGATGTCCTGCACACTCCCTATTAGGGGTCCTGCACACGTTCCATGATGTCCTGTATGTAATACTAAGGTCCTACACACATTCCACATGACGTCCTGCTCCAACCCTACTGGGGTCCTGCACACGCTTCATGATGTCCTGCACACTCCTACCTGATGTCCTGCACACCCATTCCATGAAGTCCTGCTCATCCTTACAGGGTCTTGCACATGTTTCATGATGTCCCTGCACACTCCTACTAAGGTCCTGCACACATCTCTACAGCCATCCCTGCACACCCCTACTGAGGGTCCCTGCACAGGTCCCATGCGATGTCCTGCACACTCCCTGCTGATGTTCTGGGTACACATTCTACGATGTCCTGCACACCCCTTTTTAGGTCCTACTGGGGTTCTACACAGATGTTCCGTAATACTGCACTCCCTACTAGGGTCCTGCACAGGTCCCATGATGTCCTGCGGCACTACTCCATTCATGGGTCCCTTGCACACTCCTACTGAGGTCCTGCACACATTCCTACGACGTCCTGCACCTACCCCTACTGGGGTCCTGCACACGTTCCATGATATCCCTGCGCACTCCTACCGAGGTCTATTTGCAGGTCCCATAATGTCATGCACACCTCCCTACTGAGGTCCTGCACACCCCTACTGAGGTCCTGCACAGGTCCCATGATGCTCCTGCACACTCCTACTAAGGTCCTGCACACTCCCACTGAGGTCCTGCACACATTGTACGACGTCCTGCACACCCTGCAGGGGTCCTGCATGTGAGGTCCCATAATGTGTACACACACTCCTACTGAGGTCCTGCACACCCTACTGGGGTCCTGCACAGGTCCCCATGATGTCCCAAAAAGCACTCTACCTGCTAAGTCCCTGCACACTCCCACTGGGGTCCTGCACACATTCTGCACGACGTCCTGCACACCCCTACAGGGGTCCTGCACAGGTCCCATGATGTCCTGCACACTCCCTACTGAGGTCCTGCACACATTCTACGGCGTCCTGCACACCCCCTACTAAAGGGGTTGCTTTGATTCCACACACGACGTCCTGCATACTCCTACTGCGGTCCTCTTCGCATAGTCAACCGACACTTCAGCACACCCTGCGACGATACTTCTTATCTTTGGTGCGCATAAATTGTCAAGTTGGTTTTTTGTTGATCTCTGCACACGAGGTACGCATATCAAAAACAACCCTTCCGCATAGCGTCCTGTTCCAAGCCGGACGTTTAGAGTACACCACCCTAGAGAGCAAGGTATTGTTATATGGAGTCTCCTAAGAAAACAATGACTGATAACGAAAACCCGGTCATTTTTATAAACTAATCTTCAGAAGCCGGTTTCCGAGTTTCAAACGCCCGTTAAGAGCCCAGAAGTCATTATGGTGAGTTCTGACCAATTATTTTCGTCATTCCCGTGGTTCTATTGCATCCCTAGTCACAAATTTTCAGGCAATTTGGAAATCCACGCCTTCCCAAAAAAATGGTTTTCGACGGACCGGAGGTGGAGGCGGAGGCGAGGCGGAGGCGGAGGCTGGAGGCGGAGGCGGAGGCCGGAGGCGGAAACGGCAGGCGGTGGCGGTGTGGCGGTGGCGGAGGCGGAGGCCGGAGGCGGAGGCGGTGGTGAGGAGCAGACGTTTTGCGCGTACTTTGAGAGGTCATAACTTCGAAAGCGGGGACCAGTTAGGGATGAAAAGTTGCACACATGCTGTAATTTCTTGCAGCGCGTCAGATAGTGTACAGCTCATACCTCTGTTGACGGTATGCGAATAGGTGATCTCATTGTGGGAGCATCCGCGCGGGAAAGAGATTAAAGCCAAATCCTGGTAAAGGCGCTGCGCGCTCACCACCACTCCCATCATCTTATGCGAATTTTTTCTGGTGGTGTATCAGGACTCTTGGATCCAGGAGTATTTGAAAATTCCCTGCCCAAATCATTTTCGAGGACAAAGAGTTGTATTTTGTCCTTTCTCCTGATCAACATAGCTTAATTAATTTTGTCTTAATTTTACACCGTTTCCAAAAGGTGGCCCACTTTCATGGAATCATTGGAATACATAAAGCTTCCACACCATATCCACATTGATCAAAACGCGGCAATGATAATCTGCCAATATCAGGGCCTGAGATAAAACGATTACTAAGCCATCTGGTTAGAAGCCGAAATGACGAAGAAAAAGGGGAAAAACGCATGCAGGAACTACCATGTGAAGCTCTCTACTCTCTGCCACCTCTTCTGCCCTCAGAGGTTTGTTGTGAACAATGAAGAGCCTTTTGTGGGCCCGTAATCCTGAATTCTTAACTTTCTGTCATCCCGTTCGTTTCCTTTGGATCCTAACTAAAAACTGTTTTGCCGCCATATGTATGTTCTTTCACCCTCGACTGACCGCATTTTTCACCTGTCATGCAGCCACCGAGAACTCGTTCATTTTACCGGACAACCTAGTCTATGTCAGAGGGTATTTCAATTCAGTGCAATGAGGCGCTTTAGTTGGGGTTCTCGCCGAATTTTTCGTGATTTCAGTTGCGTATAGTGCCCTAAACGAATTGTGTCAAAGAGAGAAACTCGACGAACGAATCTACGGCTCCTAAGGCTAGATAATTTCCTCCCTTATCTTTCATCAGGGCTGGGATTCAGCAACGCATTGGGTCCCGGCAGGGTTTTTTTGGTTTGGTTAGCTGCCCCAGTTGGGACCAAACCGAAACAAACCGCCAACTCGAAGTTGACACTCGAAGTTACATGGTACCTAGGCGTAGCCCAGTTCTGACCAAACCTAGCGATGATGAATCGCTGGTCTGCGAACGTTTCCAACCAAAACTTGCTGAGTTTCCGGGTTTAGCTTCCATGAATTCCAGCCCAGTATGCCTGCAACTTCTTCCGAGTCTTAGTAGCCCAAGCTCCACATCCAGGACACATACTTTGCGTTCGCTTTATTTGTGTGCGTCGGCGCAAATTCGGTGCGCACATGTTATATCGTTGGGTGTCTCACCCAGGGAGATAGCCGCGTGCTCAGCACGTTAGGCGCGAAAATCGTTCGATCAATAGCCACTCTTCGCTTCGTTTTCCCGCCAAGCAGCGTCGCGGCGATCCACTCATCCAGTGATTAACGCGCGGTAAAACATATCGTCAATCTGGGATGGAGGAAACCGCGACGCTACTTCTGGCTAACGGAAAACATTGCGCGCTGGAGAAAACGAAGAGAGGGCGGCTATTGATCAAGTGATTTGGCGTCATATTTGCTGGCGCGGCTTCTTGCTCGATGGACACTGACGATGATAATTTTCGCTCCGAAACGCGCCACTGCTCCAAACAAATTTCGACACCAATTCTGTTCTGACTGGTGCCCATCGATGAACGTTAACTGTATCGTCGGTCACTGGATGAGGGATCGCCGCGACGTTGCTTGTGTGCGGGAAAAATTGCGCGATCAATAGCGCTTCCACTCTCCTTCCGTTTTCCCAGCGCGCAATTTTTCCCGCCAAGCAGCGTCGCTGACGATCCCTCATCGGAAGATGGACTTACAACGCATGAGACTCGACTTTTTCCGGGGTGGAGTTGTATATCACCGCATCACTGGATGAGGGATCACCACGCGACGCTACTGTGGCGGGAAAAATTGCGCGATCAATAGCCACTCTCCGCCTTCGTTTTCCACGCGCGTATTTTTCCCTGCCAAGCACAGCTGTCCGCCTGACGATCCCTCATCCGGTGATGGACGATGCATTGCCGATGGTGTCTCGGCTTCTCGGCAGTGGGAATTCTTTCCGAGATCTCCGAGCTTCTCAGTATACTAGAAAGGAAGGCTTGCGCAGTATACTAAATGATTTTCTGAGCATGTTTAAATCAAATATCGGTCACCTCACAAGCTTGGATTGCTCACTTTTATGATCAGCATACGTCTTTTAGGAACAAGCAAGTCGCGCTCCGAGCATACAACACTTAGATTACGAGCCAGGAATTCCTGGATCAGTAGTACTGTCCATTCGTACAAGAAAAAAGAATGTAGGCGCTCCCAAAATTTGGAACTTGGAACAGTTCTATCTGCAACAGCTGCTAGAATTATATTGGTGGTTTTTGAACTTCTGAATACTTGCTGAATTAACTCTCAGTGTTCTATTAAGTATCGTCAAAGTCACTGGATGAGGATCGCCGCGACGCAGCATTTGGCGGGAAAGGTAATTGCGCTGATCAATAGCCTCTCACCATTCGTTTTCCCGGGTTTATCGCGATTTTTCCTGCCATGAAGCGTCGCGGGCGATCCTTCATCCAGTGGATGGGATGATAGGAATCCAAGCTTAGAGATCGGGCGCATAAAATGTCATTCTCACAATCAATAGCCCATCTTCCCGCCAAGCACATTTTTTCCCGCCAAGCAGCTTCCCGGCTGCTGCATCCAGTGATTGACGATACTCAATGGTGGCTTCTCAAATTCCACCAATACTCGCTGAATCATATTGGTTTCTTTGAACTAAAAAATACCTGCTGAATAATATTGGTAGTTTTTCGAATTTACAGAATATCTTCTGAACCATAATGGTGGTTTCTTGATTTCCAGGGTACCCAAACAGCATATAAGGAACATATATTTTAGGGTTTACTTACGCTGAATTCTGGGTGCAAGGTATTCGACCTTTCCCATATGCTTCACAAACTTCTCCAAAATAGCAGCTATTCCAGGGGTTGTTGAACCAAGTTTAGGGCCAGATTATGTCCGAACGCTAAAGGTAAAAAAGCAAAAATATATTTTCAGTTGTCCAATCGTATCAGTGTAAAGGGAGGTCATTTGCATCTGGAAATCTATTAGAAAGTCATAAGTCCACTCCCTGGGCCAGTTTGGGCAATGAAGCATCCCAGACCTAGGCTACAAAACTATCCAATTCCATGCATTCCTATTTTTATGATAGATCAGTAAGGTTATAACGTCAGTCACTGGATGAGGGATCGCCGCAACGCTGCTTGGCGGGAAAAGTTGCACGATCAATAGCCACTCTCCCTTCGTTTTCCCGCGCGCAATTTTTTCCCGCCAAGCAACGTCGCGGCGATCCCGCCTCATCGAGTGATGGACGATATCGTCCATCACTGGATGAGGGATCGCCTGACGACGCTGCTTTACAACGGATCTTGCGCGATCAATAGCCACTCTCTCCTTCGTTTTCCCGCGCGCAATTTTTCCCGCCAAGCAGCGTCGCGGCGATCCCTCAATCCAGTGATGGACGATACATAATGAGTATCCATTCGAAAGCTTCGGTGAAGAAAGTCACACCATCGTGTCGGAAGAGGGCGGCGCGTAGTGCATACTTGAGGTCCACTTACTGAAAATCTGTTGCAGCTCTTGTCTAATGGTTTATCTTCGAAACTCATTATCGTCAATCACTGGATGAGTGGGATCATACCTGACGCTGCTTGGCGAGAATAATTACTCGCATAGAAAAACGAAGGAGAGTGGCTATTGATCGGACGATTTAACGCTCAACTGCTGAGCGCGAAGCTACATCCCTTGTGAGACACCAGCGATACTTGTCCACCTCGCTTTTTACCCCTTCACTGTTTTCCGGAGCCCCTCTCTTTTTCGTATAACTAATAAAGTACTAATACAGCAATATACTTCTAAAATTCTTCTATCATCATGGAATAAGATATCACCATAATCACCTGTCACATAAAATTTGATCCATCGACAGCAGTGTCAGGCAGGCACTAAGAACGGATCCTATCATTATCATCGCGCATCATAGTTCAGCCAGGAAATCCTATCCTCTGGTTCTAGCCAGAATTTGCTGTATTCCCTCACGCACTGCACTTGTGCACAGCGAGGATAGAGACAGCGGAGGAAGGAAAGTGTGGGGGAAAGGAGACGCTGCGCATGCGCGTGACACACGATGAACGGAAATAATTTTGACTTCCGGAAACAGAAGATATTCGCTCTAGAAACACAAAGACTCTCACTCCTTTCGTCAAAATACTCTTGATAGAAAAGAAATCCGACTTCATCGTGTTGGAGGACGGCCAGTAACCATCTGAGGTCCCGCAGTTTACCCAATATACCGTGCTTATCTGGAGGCCATTTGAATTCCGGTCCCGCAATTGCGTCTCTACACGTTTTGCAGCCGCACGGCTCCCAGAAGTCAGAAAGAGCACCAGCGCCGGAGCCACCGATCTGCTGACTCTGGGTGGGTTTGAAAACTGGGAAACTAAGACAAATTGGAGAAGATTGCATAAAATAGCCACACATCGGAGACCGGCTTTGTGCTGAAACCCGACTTGCTCGAGCGCGTGCGACCGCAAAGGCGTGTAGCGACGCAGTACGGACCAGGGCTTTCACCCAGATAAGCACAATGCTTACAGCTCTTGTCCAGCAGACATATCCTCAAACGCATTGTGTGTCGGCCCACCTGATCTTCAACGACTTAGCACTTAGTATCCGACTGCGTCTCTGATTTTCGACAGGTGGGTGGAGTCGAAACTCCTAACTTCTCTCACCTTGCGTGAAATGGGATGGTCCGAGGATCGTTTCGTTCGGTTGCACTGCTTGGTGACGTGTACCCACTTTCTGACCTGCTTGCGTAATTGCCGCGTAAAGTCATACTAGCGCGAGACCTAGCAGATTTTCGCTCTGAAAGAAACTTTTGCGTGAGCCAACTACCTGAGATGGATTAGTTTGTTTAGAACGGTGGTGACTGACTTCCGTCTGCCCGAAAGGTTGCTGTACGGATAGACTCTCCGGAGCGAAGAGCAGGGTCTTAATCGTACATTTACAAGCGAGCCGTGATTGTATCAAAATGTGGGATCAAAAAAGCAAAACATAAGAAGCCAGCGGTAACTCGTCGGTTGCTACTGCGGCACTGAAATTCACAACCCCTATACTTCGGCTTCCCTTACGTCGCTACCCACTGCCCTTTGTTCCAATTTGTAAAGTTTTCCAAGCGATTAATTCTCGCTTTACCGTTTCCTATCATGATAAGGAAAAACGCATTTTCTCTATATTATGTCAGATGTTTCCCTAATTAACCTCAACATCATGCCCTATTTCTCAATGAATGAAATTAGTAGGTGGTTGTTTATGTTTTTTTGTGGTGCAGATTTTGATAAGCTCAGACTTGTAACATGGCATATAAAACTGGTTTTTGGAAGTTAGGGATTCAGAAACGACTGAGCGGTTTGCAATGAGTATGGCGAACAGAGAGAAAGGTGCGGAGGTGGAGCTGCTGCTTGTATCTTAAAACTGGCAGAAAATGTCTCAGGAGTTCTGCGTCAAAATCTCAAAAACGTGTCCGCACGCTTCTCAAGATTCATGTTTTCCTATCTATTTCTTCTCCACAAGGGTTAAGATTTAGCATTAAAAAATTGAAAAACGGCTTTTTCAAATTCTACGCTCTTGGTTGACGTCCTGCACACTCCCCTGCGGTCCTGCTAACTTTTATTGACCTGCACACTCCCTCCCGGGACCTGTGCATTTTCTATCACGCCCTGCACACTCCAGCACTGGGGACCTGCACACTCTCTATGACGTCCTGCACACTCCGATTATAGGGTCACTGCACACTTTCTATGACGTCTTGCACACCCTCACTGGGATCCTGCACACCTTTTATGACGCCCTGCACACTCTCACTGGGTGCCTGCACACTTTCCTATGACGTCCTGCACACTCCGATTAGGGTCCACGCACTGCTCCAATAGACGTCTTGCACACCCTCACTGGGGTCCTGCACACCTTTCACGACGCCCTGCACACTCTCACTGGGGTCCTGCACGCACTTTCTATGACGTCTTGCACCTCCGATTAGGGTCTACACTTTCTATGACGTCTTGCACCTCCGATTAGGGTCCTGCACGCTCTATGACATCTTACACCTCACTGGGATCAGCCACACCTTTTATGACGCCCTGCACACTCTCTACTGGGTGCCCCTGCACACTTTCTATGACGTCCTGCACACTCTCGATTAGGGTCCCGCACACTGTCCAATGACGTCTTGCACACCCTCACTGGGGTTACCTGCACACCTTTCGACGCCCTGCACACACTCTCACTGGGGTCCTGCACACTTTCTATGACGTCTTGCACCCTCACTGGGGTCCTGCACACCTTTTATGACGCGCCCTGCACCTCTCACCGGGATCCTGCACACTTTCTATGACGTTCTGCACACTCCGGTTAGGGTCCTGCACGCTTTCTATGACGTCTTTTTCCCACCCTCACTGGGGGTCCTGTACACACCTACTGACGCCCTACACACTCTCACTGGGGATCTTTGCACACTTTCTATGACGTCTTGCACACCTCTGCACAGGGTCCTGCACACCTTCTATGACGCCCTGCACACTCTCACTGCAGAGATCCTGCACCCTTTCTATGACGTTCTTGCACACCCTCCGATTAGGGTCCTGCACGCTTTCTATGACGTCTTGCACACTCTCACTAGGGTCCTGCACACCTTTCACACTCCCCTGAGGTCCTGCACACTTTCTATGACGCCCTGCACACACTCACTGGGGTCCTGCATACTTTCTATGACGTCCTGCACACTTCCGCTGGGGTCCTGCACATTCCTACTTAGGACCTGCACACTTTCTATAACGTCCTGCACACTCCCGATCAGGAGTCCTGCACAACAGTCAATGACGTCTTGCACACCCTCTGCTGGGGTCCCTCCACACCTTTTATGACGCCCTGCACACTCTCACTGATCCTTTAGCAGGTCTGCGATGAGTCTTTAGGAGAAGTTAGTCATGAGATAGAGTACGCGTAGCAAAAGTGCGACTCTGATGAATGGACGGGCTGCGGTAGATCAACCAGCGCGAATCGAAAAACCCCATTCTCCAGTGAGGCCGCCAACCCCGCGGCCAGCCGCCTTGGTTCATGCGTCAGAACTAAAATGAAAACGAAAACCATATGTGATTTGTACAGAGAAACTTTCTATTTCATGATTAAAGTCTTGAGTGCTCCCGCCAACAAAAGATCACAGGGGCCAGATCTCTGGAACATTCTGATTCTTAAATCAATCCCAAACTAAAAAACCAAAAGACATTGTAGGCTGTACTTTTTTGATGGGGTGGGATAGGGGAACCAAGTCATCAAGTAGGTTACTTACTAATTATCAGACCAGTTGATGTCCTATACTCCTTTCTTTCCTCGCTACAGGCATGCCATTCGTCGATGCGGAGCGGTTATTTTTCAAAGAATTTAACTATGAAAATATAGAAATCGTTCTTGTAGCAAAAATCACACTTCTATTATCGTGTTACAGGAAACTGCCCGAATATTAGCGAAGAATGGAGGTTGGTTAGATTTCTAAATCAAATCGCTAAAACACATTGCCAACCGTGCTTTTCTGATGGGGTGGGATAAGGGGAACTGGTTAGAATTTGGTCATTTAATGTTTATAAATTAAACGATACCGATCAGTGATGACGAGCCGTAGAGATTTCTCGTGGGTATTACCCGTATTATCAAGAAGTGTACAATTGTAGAAAAATGAGTTTTTTCCAAGCGCTTATACTTAAAGCAGTTATGTCCCGATGTTTTGTGTGTATGTATGTACGTATGTGTGTGTGTGTGTGTGTGTGTAATTGTGTTTCCCCGTGAATCCTTCGGAATGGCCGATTCGCTAAGGGATAATGGTACCAGCTATTCAAATAGTAGGATTTCACATCAAAGAGCTCTAGGTTTTCGATCTCCTCTTGCGCTGTAGGCCATCGAAGTCCGTGAAACACAATTTATCTCGTGAGTCATGGCTTTCTTGCATCACTAGTTTACCTTCTACTGAACAGAAGTCTGAAACGAAAGAAATGTCTCGTGCAGGAATTGGCTAACATCATGGTTTCTTTTCAATAATAAGTATTGAGTACACGATTTTCCTAATGGAAACCGAAGAAAGAATTCATTCTAGAAAGTGCTGATGATGGTGGTTATGAAGCTCTGTACAGCTCACGAAGCATCGTCTAATACTGAGTAGTAACACCCTGGTTTCCCAGTTCTGCAGAATCGCTTGTGAAACTGAGTCGAGCATTCTTCAAATCGATATACTTGTTTTGGATACTCGTCCACTCCGCTTCTCCATGACTCTTTTTTCTTGGAACGTTTCGTTCAGCACCGAGCCACACTAGCTTGGTAAATCCCCTTTTTGATAGATTTTCTTGGTTTCTTTTTTATCCTGTGTAATCAGCAGCGTTAGCAAATAATTCAATTGTTCTTCTTTGTTGGAGAATTTGCGTGGTGCTATGAGAGAACGAGCGTCAGATTTGTTCCCGATCAGTCAGAAATAAAAATAAGTGGAGCATACTAAGACATTGTTACAGGAATGCATTTACAGGTGTAGTGTGATTACAGCTCCAGAATCCACATATACCAGACGGTCGTAGCTGATATTTGCCAGAATATGCATCAAACCTCAATCATCCGAGAGAAGCCAGTCGATGGCACAATGGTAGCCTTTTTTCTTTGTGTCTCAGCGCTAGGGTGTGGTGGAGAGCGCAGCAGCGTGAGGAATGTGGGCGAGGCGTAGCGGTTGTCATCTGGGGCGTCGAAGTGCGGTCATCTTGGTCTTGTAGTTGGCGAAGTTGTGGTGGGCTTTGCCGATGCTGCTTTCCAGCTTCGGCCATGAGTGTTGCCTTCTCTCCTTCAAGTTTTCTTTATCATCGCCTTGCAAGTACAGACGTTAGTTGATAGTTGCCTGCTGCTCTTGCAGCTCGACGAATCAGCTCAAGAGTTGCCGAAGACAAAGGTTTTTTGGTGCACCAGCTCTCTGTCTCAGCACTATCGTGAAAGTGCTGAGCAACCCGATTGCACTCTTCATTGATGTTGTCCATAACGGAATCTTCGCAGACAGCCAGCCTGTGCGGTAAAGAGTTCCCAATTGATGGTGGTTCTGGGACTTCTCTTCTTAAACTTCACATCTCTCTCCGCCCGTAGCGTAAGGAGAAACGTTGCACGAGAAAGACGAGGGTCCGATCTCGTGTAAAATTCGGGAACAACAGCGATATCGGTGAGCAAAATCTACGGCTGATGATGATGTGATCAATTTCGTTGTGGTACAAATCCACTATACTTTGACATTGAATGATTTCGAATCATCCTGTAAATGACTTTTTTTTCTCTCGAGTGACAGAATGATTCGAGCTGTCACTGGTTTTCAGACAACAAGTGCGAGGTAAGCTTCTCATGGTTCAGGCCAGGCTAGAGTTGTCTGCATTCATAAAAATCAATTATTCTAGGGGAAAATAAGTAATTATTCGACTTTCGAATAATAGACATTCGAATAGCCACAGGTTGCCACTGGTTAATTTGCAGAAATTCATTTTATTTAATGCAAGGTGAATTCACTTTTGGGCTTTAACAGAAGAAGCTCACCTCTTGGATACTTGATTGTCATGTCTGAAAACCAAAAGCAGCTGGAACCATTGTAATTCACCTAAAAAAAGTAATTGTGGTGCGCGCGAAGCCTATGAGTTCAATTAGCCTTTTACTCGCCCACGCGCAACTCTGCGATTACGAAATCGGCGTTCAGTGAATGTGGAAATGCGGTTTTGTCTTCATTGGAAAGAGCGTAAAAAGTTGGGGTATACACCCAAAGATGGTTTAAAATGGTTCCTTGGCGCTCGAGAAAAATGGCGAAAACCACGTGATTTTGGTCGAAAAACTGTTAATCTCCTTTTTTTTTCAGACGGCGTTCACGATCTTGTTGCAGTACTTAAAATTGAGCTAGGAAGCTAATTTTTTGGCAGGAGGCTAGAAATGGATGCAGCTAGCTCCTATTCAATTTTGGAGTTGAAAACTCAATTTTAGCGGAACCTCAATATTGAGGGTCAAGACGGGTAAAAACATGTAAACATGTTATTGTAAACCATCCGACGTTCCCTGAACTTCGAAAATGAACTAGTGAAAATCAACACAGCTAATGATAGGCTTCTGGCCAAGATTGTTCTCTCTTTGAGATGGTTGGTGTAAATAGGATTTGAGGAGTGCGCAGGACGCCGCAGAAAGAGACGATTATAATTTGCCTCCGGCACAAAATTCTCACTCAGGAATTATCCTGTTGAAGTTGCGCTCTGGCCTATTGAGGCAAGTTAAAACCTGTTTCACGTGTACTAAGTCAAGACGCGTATGAACATAGACATGTTAAGACAAAGGTATTAACAATGTTGCTGGTATAAAAGGCTCCTCATCTCACCGTGTGCCTCAGTCGGCTCTTCGGAGCCGGACCTGGAAGGTGGCCTTAGTCACTTTCCAGAAGATCCACCGGATTCCGGAGGATAATTTTTGTCGCCGAGGGGGTATCCCCACGGCTCGGGGGGGGGGAGGTGGTACTCAAGTATGGGCCCATCTCCCCACGGTTTGCAGTGTGCCTCCTCTGAGAGTTTTGACCGAGAAATAGCCGCGAAATGCCTGCTTGCCGCGTAATAGCCGCTTAATAGCCGCTAAATAATGCTCGCCGCAAAATAGCCGCCAAATGAATCTCGCCGCGAAATAGCCGAGAAATAATGCTCTCCAGGCAGATATACGGAGCATTCCAGAGGCATAATTCAGATGTCAGCACCTCCGTCGGTTCAATTACTCAGGTTTGAGGTCCATGAACCTCGTTCAACCTCTGGAAGCCCCGCCCAACCGCTGGCAGCCCCACACGGTGACTCGTCGAGCCGGCGACGGTTGCGTCTTGGCTAATTTTGATTATTTCTGAATATTTCTTAGTTATATCTCGGCTATTTCTCGGCTACTTCTGGTCCGTTCCATGAGAAGAAGAGAAATAGCCGCGGAATAGCCTGGAAATAGCCAACTAGGAGCCGCTGCGGAGCCTGGTGGGCTAATTCTCGGCTATTTCGCGGCTAAAACTCTCAGAGTCCCGTTAGGATCACAACAGGGATGATCCTTGTGGAATGGTCTCTTGGCGCTCGAGAAAAATGGCGAAAACCACGTGATTTTGGTCGAAAAACTGTTCATCTCCTTTTTTTCAGACGGCATTCACGATCTTGTTGCAACACTTGAAATTAAGCTAGGAAGTAAATTTTTTGGCAGGAGGCGGGAAGTGGATGCAGCTAGCACCAATACAATTTTGAAGCTGAAAGCTCAATTCTAGCGGAACCTCAAAATTGAGGGCCAAGATGGGTAAGAACATGTAAACATGTTATTGTTAACCATCCGACGCTCACTGAACTTTGAAAATTGTGGTGAGCGCGAAGCGCTCACCAGGATTTGGCTTTGATCTCTTCCCGCGCGGATGCCCTACAATGAGATCACCTATTCATACCGTCAACAGAGGTATGAGCTGTACACTATTCGACGCGCTGCAAGAAATTACATATGTGTGCAACTTTTCATCCCAACTGGTCCCCGCTTTCTGAAGTTATGACCTCTCAAAGTACGCAAAAACGTTCTCCACCACCGCCTCCGCCTCCGCCTCCGCCTCCGCCTCCACCTCCGTCCGTCGAAAACCATTTTTTTTGGAAGGCGTGGACCAAATCGCTCGAAAATTTGTGACTAGATGTAATAGACCACGAGAATAACGAAAATAATTGTCAGAGGTCACCATAATGACTTCTGGGCCCTAACGGGCGTTTGAAACTCGAAACCGGCCTCTCAAGATTAGTTTATAAAAATGACGGGTTTTCGTTATCAGTCATTGTTTTCTTAGAGACTCCATATAAATACCTTGCTCTCTAGGGCGGTGTACTCTAAACGTCCGGCTTGGAACAGGACGCTATGCGGAAGGGTTGTTTTTGAGCGTGGCGCGTGTTTGTACCATGCGCACCAAAGATAAGAAGTCGTCGCAGGGTGTGCTGAAGTGTCGGTTGACTATGCGAGACCGCAGTAGGGTATGCAGGACGTCGTGGAACTACAGCAACCCCTCAGTAGGGGTGTGCAGGACGCCGTAGAATGTGTGCAGGACCTCAGTAGGAGTGTGCAGGACCTTAGTAGGAGTGTGCAGGACATCATGGGACCTGTGCAGGACCCCAGTAGGGGTGTGCAGGACGTCAGTAGAATGTGTGCAGGACCTCATTTTGGGACCTGTGCAGGACCCCAGTAGGAGTGTGCAGGACATCATGGGACCTGTGCAGGACCCAGTGGGGTGTGCAGGACCTCAGTAGGAGTGTGCAGGACATTTTGGGACCTGTGCAGGACCCCAGTAAAGTATGCAGCACCTCAGTAGGAGCTAGCAGGACATCATGGAACGTGAGCAGGATCTCAGCAGGAGTACGCAGGATGTCATGGAACGTATGCAGCACCTCAGTAGGAGTGTGCAAGACGTCGTAGAACGTGTGCATGACCTCTGTAAGAGTGTGCAGGACCTTAGTAGGAGTGTGCAGGACATCATGGGACCTGTGCAGGACCCCAGTAGGAGTGTGCAGGACATCATGGAACCTGTGTAGGACCCCAGTAGGGGTGTGCAGGACATCGTAGAGATGTGTGCAGGAC